>JAODUO010000338.1:120000-260000 GCA_025642075.2 Ridgeia piscesae
ACGACTGGCGGCGCTATAAAGTGAGTCAATCAACTGGCGACTCACCTGAATCATGATTCTGCCGTCACGAGGACATATTTACCCGATTTATTGCTATACTGCGGGATTTGCTCAGTTTAATGGAGTTATCTGGTTTCTATAACATGAACTGGGGCATTTGGTATACATGTGAATGTAGCATTTGGTATTTGTAGATGAGTCATTTGGTCAGTAAACGGGATACACCTCATCGGACTTAATGGTGGCTTTAACATAGACCCTGCTCCAGTTTTCCTGTAGAATATTGTCACAATTAAACTAAGATCGGACAACATTAAACACACCACGTTTGCCTCCACGTACAGTGAGAGAGCCATATCTACAAGGTAAATATTGACATCGGCACTTAAACGTTAACGCTGAATTACCGACAAGAACATCATGACATCACTGAGCCAGTCTAGATTACTCTGTACAACACACATAAGTCGTAAATATAACTTACGTAGTGCAGTGTAACACCTCGACCTGTGTTAGCGTACGTATCCCCCCCCCCCACCATACACACACTCAGAAAGATGCTGTGCGCGATCTGATGCTGAGTGGCAGCGATGGTGGTTTGTTTATTCCACAGTCGTGAGATCCGTCTATAGCTATAGCCATTCAACTATAAAGATTAGTTCCGTCTAATCATATAGATATACTCAAATTGAATACTTTTTGGTGCTAATAATGTCGCAGACTTAGTACGACCATGTAGCGATTGTAAGCCACTGCTACACCTAAGGCTAACCTGAAGTTAGCCTAAAACTGACATGACATGACGGGCACCAACGTATGACATGATAGGCCAACGTTGAGACCTCAGGGTTCAGGTTATCGCCGAGTGTTTATATCTGACACCGATGAAGTGTACCACTAAACCGAAACATACCAGCATTCAGGAAGCAATCATGCGTGGCCAACTGAAATGGACCTTAAACGTTCGATACAGTGATCGTTCGATCTTGTGACAACCGTCGTGTGACTGTGACACGTACCTGTTGGTGACTGTCTCCGTGTAATATCCGTAATGAAAACAAAGGGTTTGAAATCATTCAATATCACGCCATCGAGTCTATCACGACCGACCTGGCCGGTCTCAGACTTAGGCGTTGACCGTGATCAGTGAGTCACTCCACGCGGCCGGGGCGGTGGGGGTGGGACTGCGTGACGCTGACTCACAGCCGCACAGTTACAGCGTGGAATCGCCAGCGTAGCAACATGGTCATGGGTGCGTCACCGGCGCTTTGCAACACGATTGCGCCAAACAACTGGCCTTCCATGCAACCGGTCAGCGTTGGTCAGCCCAGTAAACGACAGTCGGTATCCACTGGACAGAATCGTCGCTTCGCATCGGGAGGCCGCGCATGCGATATACTTGAACTTGGCATCTGCTTTGTTTACGTTGGAATACTACGGCAGCCTCGTTTTCGCTGCGCGTGTGACTATTTCTGTGACGCCGGGCATTCCCCGTTGCATCAGGCCACTACCAATCTAGATTGTTGAATGGATACAATTGTGTACGCATAAATTGTATGCTAGGACACATTGCCGGTGTTGATGCAACACTCACGTGCTTGTTCGTGTAGCGAACACGCGTTGTACCTGAGTGGAGGTCAGTTATCTTGCTGAATGGCTGGGGAATCCCCCAACTGAGTCAACTACAACCAGAACCTTCCCAGACCATAACGTCGCACAGACGTCAACGCAGCAGTCAATAAAGACGTGATACTCGCCGAACGCGCCTACTTGTTCGCGAACAGTGCGACAACTCGGACGACATTTATACAGTCTACCTGACTAACGTGCATCATATTCAGGTAAGGGCGCGAACTGTTGAGAAAACATTGATGCAAATGGTGTGGCCGATCGTGTGTAGCCTACGTTAGTGTATGCTAGCTCTATCGGACGTAACATACTTAACCACAACCCTGGTTGATTATGTAGTACACATTGTAGCCGTCAATGCAACTGTAATTTAAAGATTATAACCATGTGTAATGTATAGACATTATAACCATGATTATGGTTTGCTTTGTTTGAGCGCTTCAGTGGGCAGATACGACAACGCCAGTAATCAGCATTATGGACAAACAAGATTCTGTCGTACGTCTTACCGGTGTGACTGTGTTTTGAATAACACTACTCGACATGACGCACTTGCTGTACTCCATAAAGGCAGTATTCACATGCAAACATGGTTATAATGTATTACCAGGCTTATGTGTATACGCATTTATACGTTCCCTACACGGATTTCCTTATTTGGTCTGTAGGCGAAGTCCTAATTCGGTAGGTCAAGCCCTAATACAACAACATCTGACTGCGGTGACGCCAGTGCATAATTTATGATACCATATACGGTAACTAGGATATACAATGGTAGGTTCATGCTCATGAATGTTCGGGATCACTTAACCTTTTTTCCATATTTAGAGATCATATTATATATATATATATATATATATATAAAATATATATATATATATATATATATATATATATATATATATATATTAGAAAATGTATACTAATACTGCCAACTAAGACGAGCGTTTCGGCAGAACGTTATTTTAAACGAAATTCCTGCATTAAATGTTATCCAAAACGAGTTTGTCTTGTTAGTTACTGGGGTCAGGAGGGTCGCATTATTCAGCCAGTCATCACTTTTCCAGTCAGGCACACTGACAATTTTAAACGGGAGCCTCCTTTTCAAAACCTTGTCCGCGCTCAGTGATTGGGCAGGCGATTGTCGACGCTGCATAATCGTGTTGGGTTCGAATCAGCACATTTTGGTAGTTTGTCGACTTTGTCGATCGATATGAACATTTGCAATGTTCTGCCGACGTTGCACAACATGACGACACGGTGTAGTACATTAATAGGTGCCAGTAGACAGATCTGTCCTTAATATTAAAAAGGACCTTGTTGATTTTGTTAATCCGGAGCACATACACAGGTATTTGTATTACGTGCATACAGTTATTAGCAACCGCTGCTTAAGTGGTTACACCTGCACTGTTTCTTTAGCGGATAACTGGATACTTTGGAATGGCGCTGACGTAAGTATTTCAGTTGGACTGGCATCTGATTACTCTTGTATACAACAGAACAGTTGTAGGCGCATCTGATTACTCTTGTATTCCACAGAACAGTTGTAGGCGCATCTGATTACTCTTGTATACAACAGAACAGTTGTAGGCGCAGACTGCCTATAGGGGGGGGGGGGCTACGCAGTACACACATTACATTGACGATGATAGGGCCTACAATGCAATGCAATGCAATGCAATGCAATGCAATGCAATGCAATGCAATGCAATGCAATGCAATGCAATGCAATGCAATGCAATGCAATGCAATGCAATGCAATACAACGTTTTGCAGCGTTCGTCAAAAATATAAAATACAGGAGTATAAAAGTATAAAAGTACAGGTAAATTTATTATTTAAACAGTATACTCGGTTACTGATCTCATACGCACTCAGGGGACTATGTCCCTCGTAATGTGTCCGGATCCATTGTGAGTTCACCCGGCCTGTTCTATAAAGCTGGTGCTCGTTAACTCTTTGAAATGCATTGTATTTGTCTGTGTCAGTTTTAATCTGGGGAACAGACAGCGCTATTAGCATAAATGGCATCTATTAACTAGGACCTCATAGATGTATAGGTATTTATTTTACATTTCTAATTGTCTGCCTAATTAAGTGATAACATTATATTTATTAACTAGGACTTCATACATGTATAGGTATTTATTTTACATTTCTAGTTGTCTGCCTAATTAAGTGATACGTTTATATAAAGCAAACCATTAAATTATACAGATATTTAGTTAGATTAATTCAAGTTAGGGTTATGTTATCTTACAATTAAATAAATTCTTACTTCAATAATTTTTCTTATGTGTTATTTGTTAGCGCCTCTCAATAATATTTATTTGTAAAGCGCCGTATATACGGAAACATTTCCGCTCAGAGGCGCATAAAATACATTATAACACATATATATATATATATAAATATTCATAATCAGTTTAAACGTACACGTAAGACGAAATGTTAAATGATAATAAATAATTAATTAATTAAAGCTTCTAAAAATCCTAGTTCATAAGCTAAATGTATCAGCAATAAATAGATAAAAATTTATAATAAATAAATAATAAAATATAATAATAAGTTAATAATAAAGTAAGTAAAACAATGGCAAAACTATAACTACAGTTAAAATAAATTCATTATAAAATACTCTACAGGTGGTTTACACAGGTGTTAACGTGTTCTGTAGGCTACATATCTATAATAGTACATCACTACAGTTTGTTTTACGTGTCATTGTTAAGTTAGGATGGAGACGTCTGCGCCCACCTCTGTTTGATGGTGAAATGCTCCGAAATGTGACCGACATGCTGTATTATAATGCAGCGTATTGTAGAATATTTCAAAGAGAAAAAAGGGACATATTTGTCGATACAATCAGGGTCACAAAAAGTCGAAATATTCTACAATAATTCTCCCTGTCTCCCTGTCGATTATTAATGAGACAATAAAACACGGGACATGTTTGAAGCACGCTACAGCGAAAGGAATTGGGGTCTACACTTTAATATATTATTGTACTCTGTGTTGCAAATGCTGGAAATAGTGGGTGCACATTTCCACCGTAACAAGATCATGGAAACTCATGTAGACACGCGTAGGTTTTTTATTGTTTTAACTTTTTTATTGTATCCATTTTTATAATAATTAAACGAAGTGCTACTTAACATTGGTGAGCACGATTTTACGAATTATTTTACAGAACAACGGCGAATTAGTCAACATTACATAATCTAGCCTGTTAATCCACACTAGACTTTCTAAATTACATGTTGGTTATTATACGCCTATATGCACGGAATATCTGTCATTATTGGATCGATATAACAAAAACAAAACATCCAGGCTTTAAAATATAATTTTACAGACACGTCGTTGGGTATCTATTTGTCCTTGACGCAACTGACCTAGGCGCTGTCCTCGCTCACCGGGCGCCCAGTGTCCACAAGGACAGCAGGGTCAGTGCTAACACCACCGCGGGCCTAGACGAATGATGCAATGCTATTAGGCCTATAGCGTTTCACCATCCATCGCCTTGTGCGCAGTAGTGCCTAGTGCCACGTCAGCGTTCTGCCGCTGTGTACGCGGTAAAATTATAACCAGGCTGACATCAGCCGATGTTATGCGCAGTTTCTTTCTGGAGACGGGACAAACAGTTCTAGTTATCAACAGGCGGTGTCATGTCTACAGGAATGGTTTTGTGTCAAACAAGACGCTGTATATACGATTATGCGTTTGTGTAAGTGTTAAGACAAGGACAAACTGATGCACATTCTCAACATGCATCTCGCCGTTGTGTCAACGTGTGCGGTCCAGAAGCGAAAGTGTGTTATTCAGTTTCGGTTATCTCAACGATAATGTTTTCTGCATTTCAGAGCGACTTCGCCCCGTTTAAAATCAGCTATGACGAGAAGTGACAATCGGACAATAGATCACAGATCAATAGCAGAAACCGGCGACATTGCAACGTCGCGTTATGACCGACCGATGGCGTCAGGCAGTGGCCGTATGGACGCCAAGCTGGCGTACGCCGCCGTCAGGGCATTGCAGGACGGTAATCTAACGCCGATTATCAAAGAGGAATTAAGACTCACCATCCAAAGCAAGAGGCTCAAGAAAGGACAGGACGAATTGTCTGTGACCTTCAGAGAACCGTCAGAAGAACGGGTAAGAAAACATATCACGCAATTCAAATGTTGTGGTGGTTATTCTGTGGTTATTGTAAACATTGTTCGACACCTTTATGGTACCAGTTGAAAACTGTGCGCATCTTGTCATCTTGTTTCACGGTGTGTACGCCTGTGTACGCCTGTGTCACATACATTCACCCGGTGTCATAACTACAAGGAAATTACATTACGTGATGCAGAGCGCAGTGGCTCATAGGTATAGCTTCGAACTATCGATTAAGGGAATTCGAATCCTGTGTTGCAGTGTGAAACCTTAGACAAGTTTGTTTTTCACTTTAAATTGCTCCAGTTCACTCAGCTGTATGAACGAGTAGGCCTACATGGCTATAGACAGTGGTGGATATTTGTACGAGCAGCCTTCGCGCATTAACTGCAGCGTGGCATTAACAGAGACGTTTAGATGGTGTTAGATTGAACAGGTCTGCCAGGGAAGTAAAGTGTAAAGCATTTTGAGCAGTCCTGAGGACAGGGTACTGCGCTATATAAGAACTTACCTTTAAACTTACCTTTTACATTAACATTTCATGGCATGTTGAACGCGTAAACGTGTAAAATACCAAACTCGACACGATAAACGTCCAATAATACTCAACTGTCTACGTTCTTGTAGGCATCGCAATAACTGTCACGTGACCCAGCACAATGAACCGGGTATGACGTCACACAGGTCTACTCCGCACAAGACATCAAAATAGCTGTCTTGGTCGTGTCTGATAAATTCTATTATTTTAGCAGAAGTGCGTGCTTTGTAACATCATCTTTCAATGTCCATCTCATTTTCCTCGACAAAAGATCTAAACCTAATCAAACGCGTGCATTTTCGTTAAAAATTATGATATTTAAATAAAAAGATAGCTAACTCTTTTTCACTATTTTGCGAATCAACACCCTCTTTGTCGTGGCAACTCGCAGAAATTAGTTCTCAACAACGACGTTCTCAATCGCAGTGTGACTTGATAGCCGGCGTCGAATTGTACAGACAGACGAATTCGTAACAACGGGTACTGGTGTTTGTTGCAGCTGACAGAAGACGAGGCTGAGAGACGTCGGAGGCGGCGAGAAAACAACAAACTGGCAGCGCAGAAATGTCGGGCGAAACGACGAGACCGAGCCGAGGCCTTGGAACGAGTGAGTAGCTCTTACTCTTAGATACGAGCATTCCTAGCTATGATTCGTATTGTAAACATCTTGATAAATTGTTCGATACCTATATGTATATGCTAAAATGTATGCGAAACTATTCGCATTAATGGCACCTGATGTGTAGTAGAGGAGACATGGACAGACAATCGCATGTATTTTCACGAACAAATTGAAGGAAGCGGGCCATTTCTACGAAAGATAGTTCACAGTGCTGAATACTGTATACAATATACACGATGCCACTAAAATTCACCTGGTCACCTCTGTTGTTGTAGGAAGTAGACATTCTCGAATCACAGAACAACGAGCTGCGAGATCAGATCCTGGCTCTCGAGCGAGAACGGAACCGTCTTCACGAAGTCTTCAGCGACCACGTAGTGTGCGGAGGAAGCTGCGCGTCAAGTACCGCACCTGACTCACCGGAAGTGATGGACTTGACGTCTTGACACCGTCGTGACGCCATGACATTATAAGTGGACTGTTGGCTTATGAAAATACTGCACAAAAGGACTGTTTCGTGTGCTAGAAATGATAGTGTATGCAAATACGCAGCCGTTTGGCTATATGTACCAGACATGCGCCGTTTCAGTGGATCTGTGTATCTCAGTCAATGAATATTGCATAAGAATAGCGAATTCAAGAGAGACCATTACTGACATACACCAGATGAGGATGTGACAGAGGAAACTCTATGACAGTATAGGGCGTCATCGCCTGATAACAGAGTGTTTTCAAGCGCATTGATATTGATTCTCTTCCACATATCCGTATCGCGCAATGTTTCTGAATCGATGGACGAACATTCGAACCGAGCGCATCATACGATTGGTGTATGGAGAAAGGCCGAGATCGAGGCGCTTGCAGACGCTACAACCAATAACCGTTCACCATTAATGCGTGTAATCTGGAAGATGTCATTAACATATCGACGTAGCTAGTGCATGTTGCAACAAGGAATCTTAATTTATATTGTATCTCTAGCTGATGATAGTTCCATGTGATAACTCGGAGAAAACCGGTCTATGCCTGTATGTATAGCTATAATACGGACTAGAGAGTGTGTAATTATAGACGAATCATTGAACCAACAATTTGAAGTATTATTCTCTATTATCCTCTTGGCGGGGGTGTGCTGTCACCAAAACGCCACGGGTGATCATAAAAGTAAACTGACGTCACAACTAATACTTGCCATGGATGACAGTATATGTTTACCATGTAACCAAGTACCCAGTATGCACATAGTCGTACACACTCATTCACACGCCATTGTATTATATTTCCATCCATTATCAAGCGCGTACCATTATCACCAGGAGAGAATGAAAGGGGACAAGGCCAGTTAGTGATGTCGTTTACGTTATGTGTGTTTTATACAGTATAATGTGTCATTAAATTAATTATATATTTATTTAACTGATATGTTCCTTTATGTAGCGTTTGTACCAGTTGCCGAATAAATATATATAATGTGTTGTTTGATATGAAAGAACTATCTTCGTTGGCCAATGCTGTTTAATGCATTAATAAAAGGTAACATTGTGTTTACGTCTATAAATACGTTCCACAAGAGTATCCATAGGATGGCCGTAAGCATTGACTACGAGCGAAGAGAACCCGAAACCAACCTTCTTCGAAACAGGACGAATTTGTTTCGTAATCGTCTGTCGAAATTAATTGTGTTTGCTATAGTTTCGCTACATTTTTGATAACAACCTTATTTTCAGAGAACACGTTTCTTTTCTCTTTCTTTTTATTGCAAAACCGATCGCAACACAGCTTGTTACTAAAAACCAGGACTGTGGTTATTCCCTTTTCCGATAAGGATATCACGAATTACATTGCGTTCAGAATTGTTTGGCAAGGATTGTAACTACGTCACCACGTTTATCTCGCCCTGTGGCACTCCTGACGTTTCATGCTGCAAATATCACGTGCGTCCGCGTCAACGTGATCACGTGACGGACACGCCTGACTGCGCACAAGATGCATGCTTCGGCCAATCCCACAAGACATAGTCATACTCAATGACTTTTCATTTGTATCACAGCTTGACCTGCGACATTGTGTTGACCAGGACTTGGTGACCTGTGACATAGGTGACCAGTGTTTACTTTGTTGATAAGAGAACTCTCCAATAATAGATTGGTTGGAAAGACCATTAATGCTCCTTATCAATAAACAGTGGTGACAAAACTATGTTTTAGTTCATTGAGCCGAAGGTTCAATGGACGTATGACATCACTTTGTGTCCGCCATTCGCCGTTAGCTCCCATATCTCAGAAACCGCTGAGGATCTTCTTTTATCATTTGGCATAGACGTACGTTAGGACACTGCTACTATATATGCAAGAGAAATGTTTACTAGATCGTTCTGTAGGCCCTAAAACTGGTACAAACGGCTTGCATGTAAAGCATAACTAATTGGTAGTCCATCTGTGGCAGGCTGCTTCTGCAGGTTTGTTTTAATTAACCTGTAACTTCAAAACCATTGATTTTCTATAAATGCAAGTTGTGTTTATTTTGATGCTTATTTATGTTTATAAAATGGTGTGACTGTGGTATGTTGTCACCTGTTGGTGACAAGCATATAAAATTAATATTCTAAATCGTCATAGAATGTAATATAATACACTTTATTGATATTAACTGCACTCTGATCACTGTGATGGTTGAGTGGAGTGGAAATAGATAACTCCATCTTGACTAAAAACCACTAATGACCGGTCCTGTCACTGCATTGAAACAATTCGGGCGTGTTTCTTGTCATCTCATATGGATAACCAGAAAAATGCACATTAGGTGATTACGGAGAAAACACTAGCCAGTGACTATGATTCACCAAAACAAATTTCATTCGTACAAACTCACTATATATTTTTTTTAATAGACGATAGTCAAAATAACTTCAGAGCCTCTTGGCCCATTTTGTGGGGTTCATGCGCAGACGTACAAGTAGGCATGTCCAAAACAATAGTGGAGAATAAATAAAAGTAGTCATAGGAAAATATGATTTGAGTAGAAAGTACGTCTCACAAGATACCTCTTGAGTAGAAAGTAAAAACATAAAAGTCAAACATAAATTTATTGGAGGCAAATTGCCAAAATACATCCCCGGGTTCTCTTGCTCTTCCATCACTGCCGCCGTCAATATAACAATGGTCTCGCAAAGGCTCACGGTATGTATGCAGACGAACTAAAATTATGGAGCGTCAAAATGGGAATAACGACATCGTAATCTTGATCATAGATATCGATTATCCTAACCATAATCGTTGATTGGAAAATCAGTTGTGGCAAGTTTTCGGAAATATCAACGAACGAAATTATGGTAACTAAAATGTGTTACCAAGTAGGCTGAAAGTAACGAAGTAAAAAGTATCGGTACTACGAATAAAACGATTTCGTTACAAGCAAAACTTACCTAACCAAAGTACTCAGGTAAAACTTCGAAGTACTTCTAATTCGTTACATGCCACCACGGAGAGTACAGTTTAAACTCAACAGCCTAATGTATTGAAATATACCGTTTATATAAAATATTGTGTTGATGCAACATTCACGTGCTTGTGAGTGTATGTTACATCAACATGTGCCGGGTACACATAGTATCTGGAGGTGAAGGTCTTGCTGAGTCGCTGGGTTATTCCCAGTGAGTCAAATTAAAGTGTCAATCCCAGACCATGACGTCGCATAGACAGACGGTGACGGAGCAGTCAATAAACACGTGGTATTCGCCGAAAGCACAAACATGCTTCAGACACAGTGCTACAAGTCGGACGAGATTTGTGCCGTCTACCTAAGCAACTCGCATCATATCCAGGTCAGTACGCAGATTGTTGAAAAGCCTCGGTGCGAAAGTGACGTCGACCGGCTTACCGGCATGTGGTACACTTAGCTACAAACCTGGTTTGTTATGTAGCACACGTCAAATACACATGAATTGGTATGTAGGCCTAGCCACAATAAAATAATGGCAATTTACGTTGAAGGCAAAGGCAAAATCAGATACAAATGCCATGCCATACAGATTCATATTCATATGAATGTTCCCGATCACTGTAGTAGTTGACCTGAGTCCGGGTTCACAAACTGGATCTTTATATTATAGATATTAGAGAGCTACGTGAATACAGCCTACTAAGACGATTGTTTTGGCAGCACATTATGTTATAAGCAATTCGCACATATTTTTTTTGGCAAAATTAGTACGTATTTAGAACTCTTGTTAGTAACAGGGGTTTAGGAGGTGTGCCAATCTCTAGACTTCCAGTCAGACATCCCACTTTCAGACAACCAATCCATTTTAGCAGGGAACTTCGTTTTCAAAACCTTATCCCCATTCAATCAGATGGTTGTCAAAGCATTAAAATCTGATTGCGTTCGACTTGATAATTGGTCGACTTTGTTGGTCGATATGGACATTGATACTGTCCTGTTGGCATTGTACAACTGCAATTCAATAAAAGCTGGCCGTAGATCGCTCTCACGTCATTGTTAAAAAGGACCCGTGCAAACACTTCCAATCCGGAACATATAAATAACATTATTAGTAACCGTTCAGTAAGTGATCAAATCCGGGCTGTTTCTTCCGTGGTCAGCTGAATATTTTGGAATCCCGCTGGCGTAAGAGTTTCAATTTGAATTCACACCCGATTACTCCTGTAACAACAAAACAGTTATTGACTATTGTAGGCCCGGAATGCCTACGTAATACACACATCACGGTGACGATGACACCACGAGGTAAGTTATGGTAGGGAATTGTTGTCATATGTAATAGTGGACAATATAATGTGTGTCGTCATGTGTCCTCAGCCACGCTAGTGCTCCTTTCCCCTATTAAATGCATTGCTTTTGTCGGGGTGTTTTAATTCAGGGAATATATTGCCTTGTTAGTAGAAATTACATTTTATTGCTTATAGGATTCTATGCCTAGGCATTTGTCTTACTTGTTCTATTTATCGGCATAATCTGTGTAATTGGAAATAACAAAAATAAACAATTATATAGTTGTTTATTTGTGTTATTTCCAATTAGTACTATGCTAATCTTACATTTAATTACGTGCTTATATAAACTATTTTGCTAAAATTAACTTAGTGTTATTTGAACAGGTTTTAGCATATACGTTTGTTACATATGTATAATAATAATAATAAAGTGTATGCAATATATAATTGTTAAGCTAGTATGAAACAGCTTGTATCCACATACATTTAATCCTAAATATGTCCGAAAAGTAGATTTTTTATGCAGCGTGTTGTAGATTATTTGAAAGAAAGGGACATTGGGACATTATTTGTACATCAATATATTCACGGCTGCGAGTGATATAATCAATAAAAAGAAGTGTCACTTTTTATGAGGACACAAATACAAGCCAGTTTACATCGCATAATCTAGTCTACTAATCCACGATAATGTTTTGACGTCTTGGATATTATGTTGTATATATGCAGAAGTTCGTTTTCCCTTACATTAAAGCATTAATATTAACGAAAACAAAAGTTCTGTGGCTTTAAAAATGTATATATATATATATATATATATATATATATATATATATATATATATATTGTCTACCTTGACACAGCCGACATAGACACAGTCCTCGCTCACCTAGCGCTCAGTGTCCACAAGACTGTAGGGTCAGTGCTAACCCCACCACTGGTCTAGAGGTGCTGGCTGGTGCTACCGTTGCACGTACAAATATAATGTAAACACGTCATGTCAATCTTGTCAATGTAGCTTCAATCTAGCCCTAAACCGATTGCTAACTCTAAACACACCATACACCTACTCCTAACCCTAAAGCATTCCCACATCAAGGGCACGAATGATGCAATGGTATCAGGCCTATCGCATTACGCCATGCCTCGCCCTGTGTACAGGTGTGCATTTCCACGCTGTGTACGCAGTATGTAACCATAGCTGATATACATAACCACTGCTGATATCAGCCTATGGTCGTCGCAGTTTCCTTCTGGTCTGAAGGAAGGCCAATTAGTTTCTGAACACTGACCAAGCAGGTTCAGTTGTAAATAAGCGGTGCAACATCTGCTGGTAGGTTTGGGGTATAACAAGATGTTGTACGGTTATGCTTTCGGCTAAGAGTGCTAAGACACGGGCTTATGCACACACTCAATCAAAATGTACTTCACAGTTGTGTCGGTGTGTGTTGTTCAAAAACGAAAGAGCGTTGTTTTTAATGCACGTTCAGTTTCGGTTTAGAAGTTGCAAGCAAATTCAGTGGTACACAGTAATGAGCATTGCTTCTAACGCAGCATTGTTTCTGTGTTTCAGAGCGACTTCGCCTAGTGTTACTTCAGTTATGACAACCAGACAATACAGCAAAGGTCAGTAGCAGAAACCGGCGACATGGCAGCGACGTGCTACGACCGACTAATGGCGTCAGGCAGTGGCCGTATCGACGACAAGCTGGCGTACGCCGCCGTCAGGGCATTGCAGGACGGTAATCTAACACCGATTATCAAAGAGGAGTTAAGACTCACCATCCAAAGCAAGAGGCTGAAGAAAGGACAGGACGAATTGTCTGTGACCTTCAGAGAACCGTCAGAAGAACGGGTAAGAAAACATCTCACGCAATTCAAATGTTGTGGTGGTTATTCTATGGTTGTTGTACACACCGTGTTGTACACACCCTTTCACTACATTTCAGAAGTGTCTACTGCAACCTCCACAAATCAGCATAATCATCAAAACATTGATGTTGGCTGATTAATAGAAGAAGAAGAAGAAATGAGGTTACACAAATCCACGTTAGTCGCTAGATACGCAACTAAGGGCCTAGTTGCGTATCAGCGCCTCTAGCGACTAACGTGGATTTGTTTGCATGCGTTTGTATTGATTTGGCACTGAATTCGATCGAACGTTCCGCGAAGCTCCATCGACTGTAAATGCATATTAATGTAGATATTATGCTTTCATATTGACGGACATGTTATACGATGCCAATATTTAACTACGTGTGAAGTAGCAGTCTCGTGTGAAGCATACGGCGAGCTGTAGATGATTTGGTGATTTTACATATTAATTACGGGATTTAAATGTATGCCTTCGCATTGCCGGACATGTCAGACTATATCCATATTTAGCCATGTGTGAGGCTTCGGAGTCATGCGAGTTCAACAGCTGATAGTAACATGATTTAAACAAGCGTTCCGCAAAACGTTCCGCAAAACATTCGCATTTTACACACGTCAAGAATACGTAAAACACAGCACAAATGCCCTAGTTGCTTTAGAGCGCCTTCTGTCGGATCAGTTATTGTGGTACCTCATTGTGTTATTCCCGTAAGAATATTCTCCTCTTTATGAAGACAACAGCTGCATGATAATTCATCTCTAATTTCCGTATTTTTATTTCATCTTGTTCCACGGCATGCATTTACGTGCGTATGTCCGTGTATGCGAATGCGTCATATATAATCACATGTAATCATAACTACATGAAAACTATATGACACTAGAATGTTGCATGTTGAAATTCAGATGTTTTATATATTTTACGTTGGCCGAGTCACGCATAAAATGCTGACCTCGTCATAATAAACTTTCAGTAGTACTCTTCCGTTTACGTACATAATTACCGCAATATATGTCACGTGACCCGACAAATAGGACCCGGATATTACGTCGCGCAAGTCTATGTGTGGGAGGCTGTTTTTTGTATTATTGGATTTGCTAAATACACAACGTCTCTGAGCACACGTGACAAAGGGTACTGGTTTTTGTTGCAGCTGACAGAAGACGAGGCTGAGAGACGTCGAACGCGGCGAGAAAATAACAAACTGGCAGCGCAGAAATGTCGGGCGAAACGACGAGAGCGAGCCGAGGCCTTGGAAAGAGTGAGTACATCTTAGACATACGAGCATTCGTACCTGTAATTTATACATTCATTCGCTAAAATGTGTACGAAACTGTTTCGATTAATGGCGTCTGAGGAGGACGAGACAGAGGTAAATTGCACCCCTACAGGCTCACCAAAACATTCAGAAAGACGTGAACCCACCTAGAGACGGACGCAAGCTCCAATCGCATGTATTTATATTCTCGCGAACGTAAAATAACATTGAAGGAAATGTGCGATTTCTACCAAAATAGCTGTCTGTGTTGAATAGTGTTTACATCATAATCATCTGTGTGCGTTCAATATGTCATTAAATTACACATTAATTTTAGTTACAGAAAAACGAATTCATAATTTTAGAACGACTTCACCAATCTCCTCAACTTCGGTGTTGTAGGAAGTAGACATTCTCGAATCACAGAACAACGAGCTGCGAGATCAGATCCTGGCTCTCGAGCGAGAACGGAACCGTCTTCACGAAGTCTTCAGCGACCACGCCGTGTGCGCAGGAAGCTGCGCGTCGACTACCGCACCTGACTCACCGGAAGTGATGGACTTGACGTCTTGACACCGTCGTGACGCCAACTGTTGGTGATACGCGTGTCGCGCTCTTGAATAGACGGAAACGACACAAGTGGACGTCGCTTAGGATAAGACTGCGCAAAAAGGGACGTTTCTTGTACCATGAAGAAGCCAGGGGCCGCTGCGCCTGATTACATCAGTACCAGCCTAAACTCGATCACTGGCACATCCCTTAAAAAACTCCTCTTCGAAAAAGAAATCGCCCACGAAGAGTGTGGTCGGCCTCCAATACTTTAATCCATACGCTACTCGTGTTGCATGACACGTTTAGGACGCGAATGGGTCATTATATTGGGATTACCTCTAGTCATATATCCGTATTCAACTTGGGGCTTGTCTTTGCGCTGGTCCCACGACTGACGCAGTAGCGACTGGCGAATGCAACTGCGATAATTCTATAGGTCACTCTCAATGTTTTCGAACACAACCAGGCAGGGATACAGTAGCGCAGCGCGACGATCCCTGGCTTGCGACGGTGATTGTATAAGGTACACATTGAACTGGAAGTTAAACGAAAAATCGTGGCGATCTGTGCGCCCGGTATTTATGATAGAATACTGCGGAATAGTCAGTGAATCTTGCAAAATGGTACCAATATACAGTACTCGGAGGAGAACACAACTGATGTGACATGAGACTAGACGCAGGATGCAATGAAGCCGAAGCTGTATAGGACGTCATCGTCTGATAACAGGGAGTGTCTCCAAGCGCACCGGTGTCATCTCCCTTCCTTATATCCCAATTCGATCGATGGACATTCGAATCGAGCGGATAATGAGATTGGGATAGAGGAGGGAGTCGAGAGCGGTGCGGGCACGTGCAGTTACAGACACTCTCTGCTCCATACATTAAATCATAACCGCAAACGTAGTGCATGATGAATGTTACTTTATAAACTTATCACTTGGTGGTAGTTCCAAGTGGTAAGTAGCAGGAAATCGGCCCAAGCGAGTGTGTGTAGTTTATACGGATTGGACAATGTGTAATTAAACACGAATACGTGGGCCAACAGTTTCAAGTATTATCCTCTTTGTGGAGGTGTGCAGTAAACAAAAAGGCGTGACGCGGTCATCAAAGTAAACAGACGTCACTACAAATATTTGACATCATGAAAGTACACACTTGACATGTGAGCAAGTGCCCAAAGATGCACACAGTCATTCGCGCTCATATGACACTGTATTATATTTCCATTATCAATTACATATACCATTACCAATATGTAGCTACAATTATCAACAGGAGAGAATGAAACGGGACAATGCCAGAGATGCGATTTAATTGATGTGCTTAAACAGTATAATCGCATTTTACATTGAGTTTATAATGGGTTTAATTGACTTGTTTAGTTGTGTGGTGTTTGTTATCGTGCTATACCCGAATAAATATATACATTGTGTTTTTTTTATATAGACTCAATATCTTCGTTGGTCAATGACATTTAATATATTAATACACGGTAAAATTAGCCATCAGCCAGGAACGTTCCGGGAAGAGTTTGTTTCTTTGTCGCCTGTCGAACTGAATTAGCATTTTCCGCAAACTTGTAATTTTGCTACATGGATACTTATCGCTTGCTAGACAACCCATTTAAGCAACAAAGTGCGAGCGAACTGGGGGGGGGGGTATGAGGGACTGTCACCTCTGGAATTTTGTTGGGAGGACAGATATAATGGTCCTGTCCCTTGCAAAGAGTGAGTTCGTATCAGCTTCTAGAAGGTTTCAACCACAGATACGGGAACGGGGGGTGGCAAGGTGAACAGCTGCCCCCTAGAAGTTCGGTGGAGGCAGACACATCGTGTACCTCTACCCAGTATAAATCAGAAGTTAGGATTAGACGGTAACAATGCGTCGTGCAATAATGTCCAACAGCACCTCTCCGACGCGTCTCCCCATGTCGGTCCTGGGCCGCCGCCTCGCGAGACAGCGGAGAAGGCGGAGTGGCGCTTGAGGTCCGGCAAGTCTCAGTTCCCCAAACTAAATTACTTCGCGCATCACTGGTTGTACTTATACACCCTTAATGTGTTTTTTCGCGAGCATCAACGGTGCTCTGGCGTACATGGTCTCATTACAGGATTGGAAATGTCCCATTACGTATCCCGTGGCCATTTGATCACAATTATTTACCCCAGAACTGTTGAATGTGGTCCGTAACATGTCCAGCCACTATTCATTCGTTTAGCTCCCTGTCACACGTGGAACCGAGACGGCAGTGTGTCGGAGCAACTGAATTTATGGCGGCGCGGCGGCGAACAACAACAACCCCTTTCCTCTTCTTCCGATGTCATGATCACAGACAGCGGGAGAGAAGAGTTGCCGAAGGTTCTCATCTCCCGCAGTGTCCATTTCGTTCCACGCCATGTATTCTAATATAACGCTGACACTGCAATACGGTATGTCCACCAACACTATATATTATATTCAGAATTCAGAAACAAGGGTATTTCTTATATCAACGAAAACACAGTCATTTTAAACACATAGCCATGCGACATGTGTCTTTACGCTTAGTTTATATGCGTCGTCATCCAATAGTGTTCCGTGCTGAAATATACGAAAACAACTGGTTATTTATTGCCATATTTTGGGTGTGTTTTTAAATTGCGTAAGGATGGGTCGTATATAGAAGGCACGGTGAATTGCGTCACCTACACCAGACACGGGATGGGTATTGGCGACAAAAACAAATAAAACAAGTTTTTTTTACGAACAGTTGTGTTTTAGGTGCTCGGATAGACGTATGATTCATAGGCATCAGAACCAACTGGGCGGTGCACTTAACATACCCAATATTGTGTGGGTTATAAATACGTTTTCGTGACATTTTTAGTAGGTGTTGTTGAACAATTCCGCCGCCCGCAGCCGTCACTTCATCTTCTCCGCTGCCAGGGCGGCTCGTGACAGTTGAAGACCGAGGTGTGAAGGTTCCGGTGGTGCGGGAGGTGGTTAGAGCACTGACTTATATGCACTGGACTGCTGTCTCCGGGTTCAAGGCCGCTAGAGTAGCGCAGCAAGGTCAACCTAGCACAAGATGTATAAATTACTTCCGGTTGTCTGCTGGTTGCCGGCAATTTCGCAGTTGACCGCAGGAAAACATCGTTTTAATAAGACATTTGGATAAACTCTTACATGACACGTATGTTTAATAAAATCCTAGCAAATACATTGTTTGGAAAGTTGTTTTGAGTGAAGTATTGACGATTTTAAACGGCTAAAATGCGTTGCCGCGAAAAAATCATCGACCCAACTTGGCAACTACGAAGTACTAGTCCGTGTTGCAATTTATCAGTAAATGAAACCGTGGCTGCTTCGGTGGTTGGGGCAAACCCAGACTAGGGAAGGAAACAATTCATCAGTTTTAATCAAAATTAATGACTTGGGATTTAGTTACAGCCACGAGATGGACTTTAGGACCAGGGCCAACAGTATACAGATGGTCCCGAGACAACCCTCCACACCCCATGATCGTTACGGAAAATATAGTAGGTAGCCCTGCTGTAGGCACTTCAAAAAAATTACCACTTAAATGAAAGGTAATAAGTTACAGATCACGTAACTGTTAATTTTATTACGATACCTTTATTAGATCCAAAATTATTGCAATTTAAAAACGAAACAATTGCGCTAAATTTGTGTATCTCTTATAATGGTAAAATAAGCTCATTTTTGTTTCTGTTGATAAATATTCGAATAAGTGACTTTAAAATGGCATAACGTTGTAATTTATAGAACTATTAAAATATTGTTTGCAACATTTTAAAATACATTGAATGGAGTGATAAATTTTCGATACTGATGTTTTTTTCATACTAATTAATCCAGTTAATTAGCTAATATTAGTTACGTAGTGCACCAAGTTAACAGGCCGAAACATCTAATTAAGACCAGCCGAGTCCATAAATATGAAGATATTTATACATAATATTATTATGCAGTGTGCATAACCACATTTATTACGAGAATAAATATATATTAACTAGTCATGTAATAATAAATTAGTTAATAGGTGATAATTGGCATATAATATATATTAACTAGTCATGTAATAATAAATTAGTTAATAGGTGATAATTGGCATATAATATATATTAACTAGTCATGCAATAATAAATTTGTTAATAGGTGATAATTAGCAGGCAACCTCAACAGACAGAAACTTTTTTTGTAAAATGCCACAATGTCCATGAATATGTTTATATTATATAAACATGAAATTTGTAAAACCACCTTACTTATGGTAAGAGATATAAATTAAATAATTATGTAATAAAAAATCATTAATAATAAATTAATGAATAAATCAATATATAATTAGCAGCCGTACTTTGTATATACACATGAATAAACGGCCATAATGTCCATAATTATTAAGACATGTCCACATTAATTACGGTAGTAAATATACATTAGCCAGAAATTTCATATTAACACCAACTTAATTAATAAGTTAAAATTGGCTAATGTTAGCATGCTAACTCGGCAAAGGGTTATGTTTTGATGAAAGCCAGCAGTAAATAATTATGAAGTAAATATAATTTATGCAATGTTTAGAACCATATGAAACATTATGATCAACCATCAATAAATACATGTCATTAAATAATAACTTTATTAATAAATATCTAAATAACAAACTCAACAGATTAATGCATGACAATGAAGCACAGTTGTCATACTTCACTTGTTTATGGGGTGACCGTGTGTTTACAGGTTGGACAAATACTGCAGGCTCAGTAGAGACCAGTAATAAATGTTTACCATTTCATAATATTCTGCATTTCAACATGAACTTGATGAAGTAATGTTTATAAATGTTAACAGTGTTTCGTCACCGACTCCAACATCTCGTGTGCCAAATGCTGCTTTCTGGGTTACCCTCCATAGGGATAAAGTGCACGGTGAAGAAGCTGCTCACATTACTCCACCTCACAAATCTTTTTGCAATATTCACAATATTCTGCAAGATCTACGCAGGAATGTTCATAATCCAGTGTGTCCTGTGTCGTACAGAAACCATCTAATTCCAGTGCTTTGTAATTAAGTTGTAAAGTGATGTCTGTATTATTCAATGTGTATTATGTGTCACATTCAGCGAGATAAATTGTGTACAATTATTTAGTGCAGATGATGCCTATGATATATTGACGACTTTGTAGGCTATGTACCTTGAACTACTACCTTCACAGTTAACTGACAAATAGTTTTGTTCAGGCAATGCAATAATGCTGTGTTCTTGTGTATTAAAACTGCAGTGTATATGTCATGTTCACAGGGACTGTATCTTTAGACAGCGTAGATATGTTGCTGTGTCATCTTCAGCCAGATGAAGCTTGTAATCATGCATACACGTAATGTGTGTAACTTTCAGGTGCGAGATTTCTGAAATAAAACAATTCAAAGTGCATGTAATAACTACAATAATTAATCAAACACATAGAATTATTGTATATCCATGCCAAGCATTTAAATACATATACTAGAAATAAAAAAACACAATTTTTAGTAATGCTTAAATTTCTAGAAGTAAAATGCATTATTATTAATTATAATTAGGAATAGTTGTAGTGATATTTTATTCACAATAATAAAACAGGATAAGAAGAAATAAATTGCACATGAACAATCATCAAAATATAAATAACACAAATCAATAATAAATACAAGCGAATGGCAGTAAATATTTAAAACAGTTATCAATGCCTAACTGGGCTTGGGCCTAGGCCAAGCAAGGGCTGGTATAAACTGACAGCACAGAATGACAGATCGGTTAAAATGATCGGCTGTTGTTAAACTGGCTTGAGATTAACAAATTATTATGAATATTTAAACATTACATATAATTCCAATCTATGAACTTACACCCATAGCAAGACTAGTTAAAACTTGCGTCACTTGCCCAAGAAAAAAGTTAGCCTTGCCTTCGGTATTGTTTACGCCATTACGCCGACACCCCGATGCATATTATACGTCATGTACGACGAAAATAGAATTAAATAAACCATTTAGAACTACACTGGAGATAGCCATAACATTTACCAAACTAGGTACAGTCATCGTTTAGGAAAATTATCACTATTATTGAATTAAACAGTTATATTCACCGCACGAATCCTGTCGATGTTTGGCATCTCCATCGCAGTGGCTAGTAGACCGGAAGTGGGGAGTACATCTTGTGTGCTCGTGACCTTTGCAGCCAACTCCGCCGCTCGCGAAGCGCCGCGAGCGGCGGAGACAGCAGTCCAGTGCATATAAGTCCGTGGTTAGAGTTTAGAGTTCCTCAGGCTCTCCGTAATCCGCTAATTGCATTCAACGCGAATGTTGTTTTGGAGCCGCAACGGCTCCAAAACAACATTCGCGCTCTTCAAAAACGTCAATTTGCACCAAATCAGGCACATGTTAAACATATTTCCCGCCTACCACCAAAACCATTCTTGTGCCTAAAATGTTAGTATCAGCCCCCTTCGGAGGCTCAGCTCCCCAATCTCCCAGTTCCGATGCCTGATATATATATATTTCAATATCGTAGGTAGTTGAGTGTGTCAACTCCATCGATAAAGTCCAATACTTCTGCAGGTAAACTAAATATAGGTGGATACCTCACTATTCGTTGAAGCATGTCTACCACTGTCATGTCATCATGCCTGGCCCACATTACTGCAGGTCACGCTATGATGCAAGGGCATATTCACTGATTATGATCGTACTTTGTGGGATTGACCAACCCAGGGTGCAGTCAAGCGTGTCCGTGCACTCGTTGACGTGGACGCACGTGATGTTTGTCGCATGAGTCAGAAGCACGCGCTGTAATCTGGGCCCGAAAACAGAACCACGCGCCTGCCTTACTCTGTTGTTATCCACGCCTTATCGCATTCGCAAATAGGTCGATTAAAAGGAATGTGCATCATCTTTTTTTCACTGTTTTTTATGTTTTATCATATAGACTGCCTAGATACGTTTTAATTTAAAATTTTTGGTTACTGACATTTTATGTTGCGTGTCGAATCAATTGTTTGTAGACGAAATGGCGGGAAAGGCAAACACCATATTGATTGCCTAGTGTTAACACGTGTAGTCCCTCCGTTTAGTAACGGTCTTCCTCGAGATTATCCGAGATTATTCGGGAATTTGAGAGACAACACAACGATTTGAATGACAGTGAGGCGATTATTATGAACACTAAACGGTTAAACTAAAAATTTTGCTCTGCTTCGCTAAATGTTTTTTGAAATGATAGGTCAGATTTATACTGTATAACGTAACTGCACAATAAATGGTAACTATAAAAATAGCAGACACACTCATGTTACATTTCTCGAATACTATATTAGTTAGTCATAGATCCACCTGACAAATATTTGCATATAATCCATATTACTTTATTTACTTGACAATATATATGCAATGACAATGAACACATGTCCGTATAACAAGTTAATTGCGCCAACGTTCAACACTCACAGGTATGGTAACAGCGAACCCGACTGATATTGAGTTTATTTTACCTTAGATATTTGGAATTTTGATTGCGTGCGTAACAACATCTCGGCTTCTCTGGGAATCACCCAGCCACGCTGCAGTTAATGCGCGAAGATTATTCGTATACAAATATTCAACATTGTCTATATCCAGATATTAATACAACTGACTGAACCGGAACAATGAGGAGTGAAAAAAGCTGCACAGGATTCGAACTACATTAAGGAGCTGATATCATTGTTTCTAATATGGTGATCAATGAAAAAGAACCAGGCAAACATGTTAAAGTACATGTTAGTATACAAAGAATGTGTTGATTCATCTGAACAGTGTAGTAACATTGAAGGTAAATTACTAATGATATTTTGAAAAGTGCACTGGGTTATGGACGATCCAGAGAGATTATATTTACGGGATCCAAAACCCTCCAACTGCATCCATGGAGGATCGACAAAACAACCTCCACCGGGGGCAGAAAGAAATACATATTGTGGTCTGAGCCGGCTTCAGCGCGACTCCGCTGGAGAGTCAACTGTTTCTAACCCAAACGTCCAATAACCCCACAGAGGCGCGTAACGGGGGGGGGGGTAATTAAACAGGTGTAGAGGCACGTAGAATTCTAAGGGTCTGTCTGCGCGTGCCCCCAGATTTCGGCTACGTAGAGTATACTTGTTTCGAAAACATATCCAATAACAAAACGGCATATATGTAGTAGCAAATGTCATCAAGTAGGTAAATATAATCTTATTTATGTATTCACAATATAATAGTTTATTTCACTCTGGGTACATAAAACATGCAAAGTATATATATACACGACGAAAGCCGAGATCAACACTAACACTCAGGAAGACGTTGCGCCGCTCCAGACAACGGCCCAGTCCGAGACACATCACACATCCCGTCATGCCCTAGCTAGGCCTAGTGTCATTATGATTTGTGTGATTTATTTTTTAAATGGATGAGCTACACAATATTTGGTCGGTACTGTGTGGCTATAACATTGAATTGTATATAGGTTGTATACTTTTAATTGTTTACCGTACTGGCTATACAAACATAATAATGTTCAGCTTAGACACTGGGGTAAGTTATAGCCTTAAGGTAATATTATACCTAACGTCTTGGGGCATGACTAGATGTCATTACGCATATAATATTATAACCCTAAATTAATCGTTATAATGATTAAACACGAATAATAATGGGTCAACGTACATCGTCGATAGTAGTGTTTTCGCTACAAGTACCTTGACAGTTTTTCTTCGCCGTCCGCTGCACTGCACAGTCGTATTCCGGGTTAATCCAAAACTATTTCCGCAAACAGCACTAGTAGAAGTGGGCGGAAACGGCATTAGGCAACAGTGACGTCACTTCCGCGCCTAATTCCCGCCTAGCGTCGCCACGTGTCGCCGAGCCTGGCGCCGTAGCGTTGTTCGCCAATTTACGGAGAGCCGGTTGCATATGCTACGGGGAATTGTAGTAAATAATATTTAAGGGCCAGTTTCCAAAAAAGTTTTAAATTGACAAAAAGCGTGTGTTTTGCATTTTTTCACACCGTGAATTATAAAGTCACGCTAACGAAAATGTCACCAAAAATTGGTTACAGTAAGAGTTTTCAGGACATAGAATTTGTATATAATAATTATATATATATATATATATATATATATATATATATATATATATATATATATATATATATATATATATATATATATCTCCGGCTATTGGTCCTCCGTTCCCCACCAGGGCACCATCCTAATGTTTTTCCGGGAATGGACAGCTGAGTGATGGACGAGAGCTGAATGATGCTGTAGCTTTGGTTCAGCTCATTCAAAATGGATTTCGTTCCGTCGTCAGTGATATCGGTGTGGTGTTCAGCCAACCTGGATGAAGGAGCGCTCTTCAGTGAAGCTGAATATGTACGCATGCGCACATGCTCGCATGCACGAACGTACGAACTCTATATGTTTGTAGGTATATGTAGACATATGTACTATGTAAGTGATGTATGTATTTATGTATGTATTTATGTATGTATGTATGTATGTATGTATGTATGTATGTATGTATTTATGTATGTATGTATGTATGTATGTATGTATGTATGTATGTATTTATGTATGTATTTATGTATGTATGTATGTATGTATGTATGTATGTATGTATGTATGTATGTATGTATGTATGTATGTATGTATGTATGTATGTATGTATGTATGAATGATGGTGTGTGTATGTATGTATGTATGTATGTATGTATGTATGTATGTATGTATGTATGTATGTATGTATGTATGTATGTATGTATGTATGTATGTATGTATTTATGTATGTATGTATGTATGTATGTATGTATGTATGTATTGTATGTATGTATGTATGTATGTATGTATGTATGTATGTATGTATGTATGTATGTATGTATGTATGTATGTATGTATGTATGTATGTATGTATGTATGTATGTATGTATAATGTATATATGTATGTATATATGTAATTATATATATATATATATATATATATATATATATATATATATATATAATTACATACATACATGCATACATACATCACTTACATAGTACATATGTCTA
The DNA here is from genome assembly GCA_025642075.2 of Ridgeia piscesae. Taxonomy (NCBI): domain Eukaryota; kingdom Metazoa; phylum Annelida; class Polychaeta; order Sabellida; family Siboglinidae; genus Ridgeia; species Ridgeia piscesae. Next base: position 145,490 of record JAODUO010000338.1, read on the forward strand.
CATATACCTACAAACATATAGAGTTTGTACGTTCGTGCATGCGAGCATGTGCGCATGCGTACATATTCAGCTTCACTGAAGAGCGCTCCTTCATCCAGGTTGGCTGAACACCACACCGATATCACTGACGACGGAACGAAATCCATTTTGAATGAGCTGAGCCAAAGCTTCAGCACCACTCCGCTGTCGTCCATCTCTCAGCTGTCCAATCCCGGAAAAACAATAGGATGGTGCCCTGGTGGGGAACGGAGGACCAATAACTGGGTGCCAGATTCATAGAGTCACAAAGTACAATGGGTTTTAGGATGCTTATGTAAGATTTTACTTCCCAGTCCTATCCTTTCGCAAAATAATTGTCATCATTCAAATACGTTTAAGTTAGGAATTCTTCACTTCTGTCGCTGACTGCAGCATAAGAGTTGAGAGAGCAATGAAAATGTCATTATTCTAAATATGCAGGGTGGCTAATGGCTATTAACGATTCAAAATAATAGTTACCCAGTTACTAGACTAGGGTCAAATTGCATTTTGTTGTTATCATTTTCTTGGTATCATTGACGTCAGGGGTGAGTTGACCATGATTTCATTTTCCATTGTTGTGTTTTCTTCCTCTCACTTTTCTCTTACTATGTTCTGCATCAGCAGTCTCCATGCAATTCCTTCTATCTATAATATTTTTTAATTCTTATCTCACTCTTTCTAGGTCAATTTAAATGCAATCCCCCATCGCAATTTCGGTCTTCGTCGCCTCCATATCCCCTCCACTTTCTGGGCATCTTCTCTTTTTGCCAGTTTTTCATCTCAAATTTATTCCACATCTACTCCTTAATTCCAACCTCCACTCTCATTTCATCAATTTTCTTTCATCAGCTCTCTTAACTCGCACGATTTTTCTTACCAGGTTGTTTTTCGCAAACCTGGACCTTCTCCTGTTGTTTCTCTGTCAGTGCCATCGTCTCTGGTGCGTTCTGTCTGGACCCGTAACACACGAGCTGAGCAAATTTCCTTTACGTTTATGTCTATCTCCCATCACCCCTTCGCCTTTCCTCTAAGCGCTTGCCCCGGCTGTAATCCTCATTGTAACAAAAGCAATTAATCTAGTGGATTTTGCACTGGGAAAATGCCACTTCCTATTGTGAATTTATCAATTGTAATACGCAACGTTACATGTTGTGAAGTTACTGGTTGAACGCCAGCGCCACACCATCTATGACTATGTCAAGGTAGGCATGTGTAATTGTTGTTTCATCAGAGTAAGTGACTACAAGATAGTATATGTCATGGTATTTGTCAGTAGGTTTAGGAGAGTTGCGTGAGGAATATGGTGGCCGGCAATAGGCTGATGTTATGTAGGGGCTTTGGGTTCGTGTCTCCCTTGTCGTTTTCCTCGAGAAACCTCGATTTACACCCAACCAGCGCCACCTATTGGGTATTTTGACGAAATGAATGTATCCTACAGAGGGCGCCACATTCTACCCCAAAGCAGACGACACTAGTAGTGAAGTTAGTTTTGCGTCCGAGCATCGAACACCGTGAAATGACGCGAACAGTATTTGTCGCTATCTGTTGTACCATTGTAGCAACGTTACACGTTACAGGGAATGTTTGGAGGTATGTTTAACCCACATTAAATTCTTTCTTCGAATCTGATGTGAACTTTTATCGTCGTCACGCTTGAATGCAGCAGACGCCATTTATCTAGCACCAATGTTATTACAACTCATAATACTAGTATACTGTATAGTATTATATGATTAGTATTACTATTAGGGCCTTGTCTTGTGGGTTTTGAGACTTGTCAAGTGTCACATAATGTGTCATAGATTCGTGTAATTTATTTTATAATTCTTCGAAGCGTCGGTGAATGTCTATATTGAATAAGCAGCTACATCCTACAGTTGTTAATAATACTTAATTGTATGCATTAGCCTAACCCTAGATTAGGCTCCTACATCATGTACGGGTACCTCACTTTTTATTTTTAGGATTATTTTTGTTAGCTTGGTTTTTGATGTCGCTTGCGGTGATAATAATAATAAAATATTAATTTTGACTGACAAATCATTATCATAGGAAATCAGCTGTAGTTCCAAATAGGCCTATAACTCAGCCTCAGGCTCAGGCTACTGATTATTCCAACAAATGATTAGGACTGACGAGACTATGTCTAAGACTAGCCACTAGGTTTCTTATATTCTTCATGCAGATTTCTATAACATGAATTTCCATTTTAATGAGCACTTCGTTGTAAATGATAGCACAAAATATGACAACAAATAGTAGACTGATATGGCACAGAGTGATAAACAGTTGACAAAGTAATACAACATAATGCTAACTACTGGGTATGTATGCAAGCAAACATTGCCATAATCATAGTTTAGGACTGTTTTTATTTTGTTACGTCATTTTGGAAAGCAATGACATGCAAAACTTCACTTTTCTCATATGAAACCCCGTTACAGCATTTGATTCTGTCATTGCTTATGTAAATATATTTAGCTGGAATCAAAATCACTGTACTATGGATAAAAACAGCATTGGAATTGGAATTTAAAAACTAAATTGGAATAGGTTATATCTATAAAATCATCCTAGGTTTGCCCAGAACTGTACCCTCTATATTGACCAATACAGAGGTGCTTATATATACCTGGTATAAGTAATTAGAATGTTACATTATATATCTTACATGCGGTATATAACTTAAAGAGGTTTATCAGGCTGGATTGTGCAAATCATTTGCAATTGTGTTAGCTATTTACAATGTTGACCCTTAACTCAAGAATTTGTTTGCCATTTTCTGTTTGTGTCCAGCAGCACTAACTCTAGTATGCTTTTTAAAACTGTTTCGAACTTATGTCTTTTACACAGGTTCGAAAGTACAGAAGGAGATGCAGCTATTTTTACTACAAGAAATCCTGTAAGTCTTGGTTGTGTTATTACAGTGAGCACACACAATGGCTATTGTGTATGTTATGAAAATACACTAATAAGCACAATTAATTAGCCATGCTTGTACATATGTATGCTATTCTTAATACAAAAATATTTGATGACAGATATGTTTATATTTATCAACTCAAATTCATATTTGTTAATTACATATGCAGTGGCATAACATTACAACATGATTTTACAGGTGCATCTGAACTACCTGAATGAGACAGATTTTTTAAGATGGGAGACAGAAGACTATATATGTACAATAGACAATGTCAGGTTAGTATAAAAGTCTAACCATTAATTGTTATTATAAAAGTTACACTATAACATTGATTAATATGACACTGTAAGCAGTGCAATAGTATAACGTTTTGTTGGTCTGCTGCTTTAAAAATATGTTGTCTCATTTGTCAAAAATACTCACTTTTACTGCACTAATTCAGTAATCAATAGTAACCACCTTACCAGACGAATGTTACATTCCTTGCCCAGTAGTTTGATGTGGTTGCTAGATTTTCTGATAATCATACCCTTGGGTATACTATTGGTTTTGTTTGTGTTTGATTGAAACTTTGCAAATCAAAGCATAATATCAGTAATTATACTGGGTGTTATTACAGGTGAGGCCTTAAATATTTGCTATGACTGTTATCACACATAACTTATTATTACAGTGTTGTATTATTATCCATCTGACTTAAATAGCCACTTTAACCCTGGATTTATGATAGTTTAAATCTAGGGAGTCACACGGATTTTTATCAAGGGACATCTAAGGAGTCTGTGGAGCACACATGGAGTCCCGAACATAAGAACTCATTTTAAAAATCGAAGCCTGAAATAGATTACATATTATATGAACAATTGCTTGTGAGGCAAAACTTAATGGAGGTCACACGCCTAACTTTGATTGTGACATAAACAGACCGTTACATACTGGATGACTAAATTAAATCATTTCACTTTGTTTTGCAGTCTCCCGCAGACAGAGTTACGCTGCAGGATTCCAGGATTTATTCAAGTTGCAGCAATGTCCAATTCAGTAAGGAGAACTACATTTTATTTTTATACGTTAAGTTACTACAAGCTATATATAGAAAATTGGAAGCCAGCCAGAGTTGGTGGTTTTATCCAGAACATTACTAAGGGATGTTGACATCCAATATCGGACAAGATTACTTTCACATGGTTTCATCACCATCGACACCCAGATGAAAGTTGGTATACAGTGATATGATGATATAACTATATTAACCGTATCAGGCTGAAGCATAATGTTGATACATGTCTGTACCAGATGAACCTATCTCTGAACGCCAATTGGAAGTAATTTGATCTGACTTTGGATATAAAAATCCTGAGATGGTCTCTGTAGTTAACATAAAGAGCAATGTTATCGCACAAGTTATGTAAGAATGTTCTGTTTTAACAAGTGATTGTTAATATGATCCTCGCAAACCAAGGGTTGAAACTACCCCTGGCCGGTTGTCTCCCAAAAGCTGGGCAATATGCGGAGTCGAACTATACAATTATAGCAATTGACTTCACCAGTTGCTCCTGAGCCAGCCATGAAAACAGCACATTCACGACCTAAACATTGCATGTAACATGAGCATTGTGTGGCTGATTTCTGCCAAAACATTATATCACATGACCTCATGCTGACCATACTCCTTGTCGGTGATTTCGTTCACTGCATGGCTGACATGAAAAGAGGAGCTTTTGAAAGGGATGTGCCAGGGTTAGAGAAGAACTAAAAAATTCAACTTGTGCCGACGTAATCACCCGCAGTGACTGGCGCACGAAGATGGTTAAAATGCATACAGTACATACATACAAGGGGCATGCCAACACCGACAAAGCAGTTCTGGTGGTGTGCAAAGAAAGACAGTCACTGTTGATGGGATTGTGGCTATGGACACTTGATGGATGAATCATGTGCCTCTGTAGCAACAGGAGAAAAGTAACACTTGTAAATGAGCATGACCTACAAAACCTCTGCGATTGGTACAGTCGATGAAACAACTGAAAAACCATAAGTCGATCACTCAGATTTGAAATGGCCTAAGAATTAAATTGACCTAATTGAGCTATAGCATATATGATATCATATCTATAACATCGATAATAATCTATTCAGCTTACAACATTGTTTAAATCATTGCGGTTACTATACCAATTCTGAGCTCAATAACTTGCAAAGAAAACTATATAGTAATAACACCCTGTCAACAATAACTGTCGATTGCAGAAGAATATCAAAATATAAATGTTCAACTTGAATAAAGCTTAAAATCACTCAACTTTAATATTGACTATGTTGGACTAACTGAAACCTGGCTAATTACAATGGAAAATAAAAATTATTATTATCAGGATACATGTATATATATAACATTGTGCAGTCATAGTGTCCCGTGGTTGGGCGAAGGCCTCAGCATGCTGCTTCCACATCTGCCTCTCTTGCGCTAACATCTGCCAGATGGTATCCTTCCAGTAGTCATCTACCGGTACTTCGTCTATCCACTGTCTCACCGGCCTTCCTCTAGGTCTTCCTTTTGTAGGGTTTCCATCAGTTATCTCGTATCCTGCTGACTTGCCCTGCCCTGGTCCACTTCCACCAGGATATACCTTCAAAAACAAAAACACAGAATAAACAGGGGCAGCAGTGATGTATATTTCTGATGGGTTCAACTTCAGAACAAGGGATGACAGATGTTCAACCTTTGGTTGTTCTGTGTTGTGACGATGTTTATATCACTAGTTCACTCTACAAGTCCCGAGTTTGTAATGACCAGTTAGATTTGCTTGTCATTTCTGTTGTTGACATTCAGATTGGATTTACTGTTGATCCATATTTGAACAAAGTTATGATTACATTCATCTGTAACTGGGCCGTGGATGATCTTTCACTAGATCACCTAGAAAAATTGTAACATGCACAAAGACAGATGAATCAGCAGTGTCAGTCTGATCATTTCTGCACTTTCGCAGGCTGAATCGGTGGAATGCATTTTGAATCAGCAGCTGCTGATTTAAATACGTCACTTTCAGACACTGTAATTATAATATGATAGATTTTTAACAGTCATCAGTGCATCATACCTGATGTAATATCCCATCTCTGTCATATGTCATCTTGTAAAATAATAATAATAAGAAGAAGAACACTTATATAGCATCATAAATCTAGATAAAGTCATTCAGATGTACTGTGAAAACATAATTGTCTCTACATGTATACATGCAGAATATTAATAAGTTATGTCAAATTAATAATCTTAGATTTGTTAACCTAAATGATAATACATAAAATGTGTTTACAAAATAATAATAATAAATGATAAATAAATAAGTTACAGGTAAAGATGATTATTAAAATAAAGGGTATATTGATAATAAATGAGTGAAGACGTTGTGTAAAATTATCTGTATCATGTCTGTTGTTAGGACAGCTACATGGGAAAATACTTGCATATCACCCCTTCCGTTGAATGCTTTCAATGGCATATCCATAGGAACCCATTAAGGTAAGGATGTGTATTGTGAATGTAACATAAATGTCCGGGTCTGTTTGCAAGTCTGATGCTAAAATGCATGTGTCTTTAACTTCAAACAAATTCAGACACTGTGACATTGTAGCATTTTATTAGTGCGACATACATTCATGTTATTAACCAATGTAACAAGTGTTAATTGTGGTATGTTAATGACAGTAACAACTAATTGAATATGTTTTTATTGATCTAATGGAATTGAAATGTAGATGTCTGACATTTTTCTTTTGGCAGCTTTAGTAATGAGTCACAGGTTAAACAGCGATTGCACCTCCATCAGGTATGTAATAAGATCTTACATTAGCCATAATATTATGCATATAGATGATCTATGATACAAATGTCTAAGCTGGGTGGCTTGATTTACTGGAGTTTTATCATATTCTGATGGTTTGAAAACAGAAAAGAATGTGCACCTTTTTTTGACGATAAATGTTTGCGTCTGACTATAGAAACACTTAGATCCAGGAGTTTGCACATACTTCAGCATTGTCTAATAGTTTATACCTTGAGGATAAAGATAACTATTTTATCAACACCTAAATGACATCTGTCATTCTCAGCTCATTGATGTAAGCATTGATATAGAATTTATGTTGTAGAAAAATGAAATTCTAGATTGTTTCAGTGTAAATCCCATGTGACTTAGTGCGATTTCACAGATGGAGCTATCCATGTGGATTGTAGACATGAGATATGCAAGTGAGGATGAAAAACTGAACCGGGCCAGATCACCTTCAAATGTAAGTACATATGCTTCATTTTTTTTTCATTTCCCTGTGTGTGCCATTGCATATACACCTATGACAGAGCATGTCTTTCCAAACTTTTTGTTTTACCTGTATGCTGTCATGATAAGTTTGGTTCATTCAGTAAGTACATATTCACCAATGTGTTGAGATCCACTTGCCTTTCTATATTCTTTAGATTCCTTGAACCAGTCACCTATCTACCAAATGGTATTAAAGCATGAAGTTTCTTATTTAGGGTTAATTACTTTTCAGTCGACAAATTACATGTTACAAAATAATGATCGTGACAGAAGGGCACTATTTTTTACAAATTTAAATACAAAATACTGTAATTGGTGATAACAAATTCCCTTGGTCTGTTGTTTGATGCTGGTTTATTAACATAAAAAGCAATGTATCCAGCCCTGTATATATTACTCCCTGGCAGACCTGTTCAGTCGAACATTACATCAACTTCTCTGGGAAGCATTCAGCCATGGTAATTTATTTATACTCAGTATCAGCCATGGTAAGGTGGAATGGATAGTTATATTAGGATACTCAGAAGTCAAGGCATCATCTTGAAATTGGACTGCCAGTCAGGTGGGTGTCTGCACTGTTCTGATGGGCGACCAGCGAAGGCAGTTACTAGTTTGATGCTGCTAACTTCTGTACAACGTTTAGATCTATCAGGGGTACTGGAATGTAGTCACCATTCGGGCTTGCGGGGACAAATATATGCCCAAGGTTAAAAATGGCAGTGGAAGCATTTGAACCTTAATTCCCTCATATGCATATCAGATGCACTATACTCCACCACATGCCACTTCATTTTATTTTGATAAAGTTATTATGTTAGTTTATTTTATTTGTTTCAGTACTCTCGTGCTCTCACAAAACAGTTCCATACCCTAGGACAATATCCAAGGATCACTTTTATCTATGAAGATGTCCTCGGATATGAGGACAAATACAGAGTTGTTGAATTTAATGAAAGCAAAGGGTGAGAGCCCCAGGTGCATCAGAACTGCAGAATAAATGTGTATAATAAATGCAGCATTTTGTTTGTGGGGAAGATGTTGCTTTTGAGAGCAAATATTACCCTCCTAATTTTAGTTAAGGCAGAAAAATTGCAAATACACGAATTTAGCCTACAGAAGTTGAATAATCCAAGAGACTCAACCACAATGTCAATATGAACTCCTCCATGACCTTCTTTGTAAGACCATATATATAAATTACAAAGCTTGAAACAGTTGTGGAATCGACGACTGCATAAACTCATGAAATGTTAACTCATTTAAACCTTAATTTTCTCCTGTGCTTTGTGTAATAAAATACACCAGTATTTTAAGATTACACCTAATGTGTTATGATTGGTACTTAATATTTCATGATTGTCACGTAATGTGACATAATTTCTGTTGATGTGCTATAGCGTATGGAGAGGCTATCTAGAGGGCATGGCCTATCGACAGCCTAAGATCTTAATCAGTGGTCTCCCTATACCACTTTTTGATTGCCTTATAAGGTAAGCAGAGCTGTAGCAATTACATTGTTTTGTACTCAAGTAAAAGTAAAAGTAACTCTAGTAGAAAAAGCTACTCAAGTAAAAATACTTAAAATAAATTGACTTAAAAATAATAATAATAATAATTTTTATTTGTAAAGCACCGTATATCCGGAAATATTTCCGCTCAGAGGCGCATACAATACATTGTAACACACACGTATTTAAAATATTCATAATCAGTTTAACCTGCACGTAAGGACGAAGTGTTAAATGATAATAAATAGATAATTAAATAAAGCTTCTAAAAATCCTAATTCACAAGCTAAACTTAGCAGCAATAAATAGATAAAAAAAGATAATAAATAATAAAATATATTAATAAACTATAATTACAGTTAAAATAAATTCATTATAAAATACCCTACAAGTTTACAAATGCGGCCTTAAAAAATTTGTTTTTAAGTAGGTAGGACTTAAAAAGTTCAAGTGAGTCTATTAGGCGCAGACTGTCCGGTAGATCGTTCTACAGGCGCGTTCTAAATTGTGGCGTGGTACCCTCAGGAGACGGCTTCCGGCGGGGCAAAGCGTCAGCGATGTATTCGGGCTCTAGGTCATGTATCGCTCGTCAAAACCAGTATCTTGTATGTTAGCGCCATGGAACCGGCAGCCAGTGTAGCGCTATCAACACTGGCGTGATTTGGAGGTTGTCTCGGCGCTACTGCTGCATAATTACACGTGCCGTCGAATTTTGCACTTGTTGCAGTTTCTCTAACAATCGTCCATTGATGCCATATAACATTGCATTTTCGTAGTCTAGCTTCGATGTCACTAGACCGTGGACGATTGTTTTGCATGCATCAATGGCTAGGCAGTGGCGTATCTTGGCGATGTTGTGCAGTTGGAAGTAGGCAGCCCGACATGTACATGCAACTTGCATCGACATGTCTATACCGGTGTCCAGGAAAATGGCGATGTCCCGTACTGTCAGCTGAGGCGCTATATGACACCCACACACGTCAACTGTCGTAATTGCAGGTGGGACTCTGGCATTATGGGCATAGAAAACAATTGTTTCGGTCTTGCTCACATTCAGCAACAGTTGGTGGCTCGTCATCCAACGATTAATGTCGGTGGTGCAAGCTTCGATTTGGCGAGTAGCAATATCTGCGTCACAAGGCTGGTTTCCAGGGAAGTCAACATAAAGTTGAGTGTCATCGGCATACATATGGTATTTCAAGTGGGGTCTAGCGAATATGGCAGTGAGTGGCATACAGTAGATGGTAAACAGTAACGGACCAAGTACTGATCCCTGAGGTACACCACAGTTCAATTGTTGTCAGAAATGGCATCCTCGATCTGAACAGCAAGTGTTCTGTCCGACAAGTAGGATGCTATCTATGCCAGTGCCGATTCACAAATGCCGATAGATTTCATTTGTTTCAATAGTATACCGTCGTCCACAGTGTCAAAGGCCGGACGAGTATTACTCCATTTCTTCAGTCGAGTGCCTGCATGATGTCATCGTGAATACGCACGAGTGCTGTTTCAGTGCTGAGGTGCGGACGATACGCGCTCTGGAATGGGTCAAGGAGTTAATTTTCGTCAATGTAGCGTCGAAGGTCAACTGCAACATATCTTTCTAAAAAAATTGAGACAAAACTGAGATTTGATATAGGGCAGTAATTCTTGATGTCATTTGCGTCCAGACTTGTCTTCTTGAGGAAGCGAGTGACCAGCACATGCTTAATTTGAGCTGGTACAGTTGCAGATTTTAATGACATGTCGATGATATTCGCGAGCACTGGGGCAATAATATCGATGTTTGTTTTTAACAGCGTCGTCGGCCGAGGATCTAGAGCGCAACATTTTGAAGGGCATTTGTTCACGAGTCGAACAATAGCAGCGGTGGTTGTGGGTGTGAATATTGACAGAGTACAATGGTGGTGGTGATTATTGTCAGCACAGGTAGTGGGGTGACATGTTGATACATTGTACTGCGGACATTCATAATCATGAAGTACAAGTAAAAGTAAAAACTTGTACTTGAAGTGAACACAAAAGTACTTTTCTCCTGTAACTATCTAAAATTGCCTACACAGTCAACTGTTATGAATAAAACAAAATATTCACAAAATAATTTTGCATATATACCATGCTGATGTAATTTGTTTACTGATATTTTGTTCTCTGCATCATAAATAAATGTATTCAACAGTGTGAATCATCTTATTAATAAGTAAAAGTATGTATGCACGTTATTATAGGGTTCTTAAAATTGTTATCATCTTGGGTGATAGATAGACATGTGAAGAATGTTGTCATTTATTTGTTATACTTGACGAAGGTGGTCTAGATCAATGGTTATAACATTCTTTTTATAATATGTCTTCATGTGTAACTGCAACTATTATTTTTTTAATATTTTAATGAAATAAATCATCAACTTGACATATAAATATGTATTGAAACTGTTTTCACTCAGTTACACCCACTGATCTATATTACAGATAGATAGAGATTATAAAGTCATGATTCCAGGTTCGCAGTGGGTGATAATGGGGAACCCTCGGTATCTATAGCTAGCATGTGCCATTAACAAGGATTATCTAAGGCTAGCCGATCCAGCCAGCTGTGGTTCTACATCAAGTGACAAGTGAGTTTGTTGTTCCCGCTGATATTTGTAAATAAATCTATTGTGGCATTTAGAAAAACTTGGATTTACAGTATTGTTCTATGACATTTAATTATGCATTCTCTTCCAGAGATGAATATGCCATGCTGCCTACAATTATGCCTGACGAATCTGCTGGACCTGATGGTCAGGTAGATGACCAGGTTAGTTATACTATTTAGAGAGTAGGACTAGGCCACTGATACAGAATATTGGAGGGAGATTGTAGTTCCACAATTTTACACTTGCTTGATTTCTGGATAATCTGAAAATCATCAAGTCTCAGGAATGTTCTGAAAAATTTATTGATTTATCAGTTCTATTTAATATATAATAAATTATCCCCCAAAGTTGGATATGACAGTTGTGTACATAAATTGTGCATTTGTGTGAGTGTGTGTGTGTATGTGTGCATATGCTAACAGGTGTGTTTGAGCATAAATGTTTATATGTTAAATGTTTTAGGGGAAGATGTCGCTTTTGAGAGCAAACGTTACTCGTCCAGTGCTCGTCAAGGTAGGCCATGTGCAACTGAAACAGCAGACACCAAACAAGTGGAATACATCATAGAGGTTCATGTATTACATTCATTGAACCTATCTGTGACATTAGGCTACACAGTGTTATACAAATGCATGCTTGCATTTAAAATCCAAATATATCTCTAACACACACACGCACATGCACAAACACACCACACACACACACAGAGGCATAAACAAGCAAGTACACACGTCTCACTCACTCTCACAATCACACATTCACACCCACTCGCTCAAAGACACTAATAAGTAAGTAAGTAAAAGCTTTATTTCCTGATGGTAATCATTTTACATGGTCAGATTTTCAATGGGCCATCATCACCCGACACTCTTACATACATACATTATACACATACATACAATAAATCATAATAGTAATAAATAAATAAAATAAGAAATGTGTAATTAAACCATCATTATTACAAAATACATATTAAGTAATACACTGTGAGCAATTATCCTTGTTTCCAGTTTCTCCCTTAAGCTGACCTCAGTGCCATGTTTAATGCAAACATAAAATAGAAAAACTCTAGTTAGGTGAATATGACAATAATTAGAATGATAGGGAAGACTTTATAGTTGTTTCATATTTTTCGTGTATGACAATTTAAATTGATGTTTTCGTATGTAATGTCTGTTGCAGGATGATTGTGCAGAGACCCCAGGAATGCTTCTGACACCGTATGTATTAATCTGGCCCGATGTCACATGTGTGTTTCTTATTGCACTACACAGAAAGAGAACTGTTCACACTATTGTATGCAAATGTAACTCTTATTACATGTTGTAATTGAAAGAACCGTGCAGATTGTACATAAGAACCTTCTGTCACATGGAGTGAATCATTGGAGCAAATACCTTCTGATTGTGAAGGTGCTGGAGGCATAAATATTTATAAAATGAAAGTTGACATCATCTAAAAGATAGGTTTCACACTTACAGAAAATATTCAACTCTTGACAAGCTGACGGCTTCATTTTACACAGGCCATCTGTGGGGTTTTGCTGAGGATGATTATCTTGTTAAATCTATATTCACATTCATGAATGCAGACAAAAGCATGTGATCCAACCAGGGTGTATATGGCTAGAGTAATGAAGTAACCATTATAAATCTGCAACAAATGGTCTATTTTAGTGATAGTGTCTACGTAACCTGGGATGGCTTTGTATCCAGTGAACCTCTCTACATCCCAGACAATGGAACATTCGTAAGTACCTTTGTCATGTTCTACATGAGCTAACTTATGAATTAGGCGATTTGTTCTGTATGTTATTGTAATTTGGGTGGTCTCTCAGGTGATTTCCTCTGAACAGCCCAAACTTGGGCTAACGCATGAGTTGTCCTTCTCTAGAATTAGTGATTCCACTACAGGTTACACATTTACCCCCTGTGTGGGAACTTTTACTTCCCCTGGCATAGACACCAGATAGAAGGGACAACCGGCTTTTAGTGTCTCTTCTGAAATACACAGGCAAATGTGGGGTTACAAAATTGTCTAAATTTCATAACGGCGGCAGTTGAGATTGAACCACCATTCCCTTGATTGACAGTCCATCATATGTAATAGGTGTAGACAGTGGTTAGAATCTTTGTTATTCTGTGAAAGAAAACATTTATGTGAAGCTCCAAAATTATTTTAAATACGTTTCAATTAGTTGAGATAACAGCGGCCACCGTATTTAATAGCCATTTTGGTTCAGTTCAGAATAAAAATGCAAAATGTTTACAGTTGCCTAATAGTCAGTAGAACATATCATTGTGTCCTGATTTGATAATTTTACATTATCCATAAGCAGAACACATCATTTGCTTACAGAGTGATGTGCCAGTTGTTGAGTCTGCAGCATTCACATACAAATATCTGGTGCTTCTCATCAATTCAACACTCCATTTCATGGACAAAAGCACTCGTAAATGGCAATCATATAAAGGTAGGGCATGATATGTCGTAGACAGTAAGGAGAGTGACCAAGAGATTGATAAGACATCACAAAGATTTTGTTTTATGGTTATGAAAATATTGATAGAAATATTTTTTTCAGTTAAAAAGCATAGAAGAACTAGAGGACATGAAGTAACATTAGTTATTGAACTCTATAAATTATATATCAGAAAGTGGTCATTCTCTGATAGAAGACTCTAATAAAAAGGAATGGAACAGCTTAACTGCTGAGTGTATAGATGCTAGTAGGATGACTTAGAATAAGATAAAATCGACAAATACGTTTTAAGAATGGCAGATAGGTAAAAAGCATTGCATTCTCGATAAGCTGAATGCTTTCTTGTCCATTAGCTGTCTAGAATTAAATCTCTGGGTGACAATCTCAGTAAAACAAATTCCTTATGTTCCTGTATTTTCAGAGTTAAGAGACTTCACAATAAACTGTAATATTTAAAAATATTATTCCCTTTTCTGTCTCATTAATTAATTAGTCACACAGTGGCAGTCACACAGTCACACAATTAATTAGTCTCCTTTTATAATAACTGTGTTGTACTGACCGCCAGTTAACACGGATAGTTTCCACCGACTTTCTCTACAACTGGAGAAAGTGGGAGTATGTACAGTATGGAGTGTCTTGTGAATATAGCTCATTCAACACAGTGAAATGGTAGTCAACATTTTTTGATCGGTGTCAGTGACTTTGAACTTAGATGCCTATAAAGTACTAATATATTTCCTAAAGGGGCCAAGTTAGAAACGTTCCTGCTTTCAGTGCCCACTGATGACCCAGTGATTGGACTGAAAGGGAGAGACACGTGTCACACAGGTCACTTCTACGTGGTTTGTATGGACATATTACCTCTTATTGTCAGCAGTAGGCCAGTTGCAGCAAATAACATGATCGTTGGAATATGTAGCTGTTATTGACAAGACCAGGAGACCATTTATTAAGATAGTGAGCATGTGATGAAAATGGTTCTGTGTTATTAAATGAGGTTTTTTTAATTGCAAAGAGCCACTGCTGTATGAGAAGGGATATTATTTATATGACACACTGGTGAATGTGTCCTGGTGTAGTAGTCTGTTTGCTCCCTAGAGGAGGCCTTAGTTGTGGACATGGCATGCTGTGTTTTGGGGTCTTATATAATTCTATGGATGTGTCATGCTGTATTTTGGGGTCTACTTTTGCTGGAGTAAGCCCTGGTTGTGTGGACACATTAATCTGTGCTCATGGATCTATGGTTGCTGGAGGAAACTAGGCCCTGGTTGACTGTTCAACTATACATGTTATCTGATTATGGGTATATAGTTGCTGGTTGGGTGGATATGTACATGTTTGTGGGTCTGCAGTTGCAGGAGTACCTCTGCTTGTGTGGATGCGATGTGTGTTTTTGCATTTACTCTTGCTGGAGTAGGTTCTGTATGTGTTGTGTGTTTTGGGGTCTATAGTTGCTGGAGGAGGCCATAGCCGTGTGGACACATCAAGTTGTGTTCATCTCAGTCAACCACTCAAAAAGTGCTGATGGAGACTTACATGAAGTTCAACTTCATACATTATTAACAGCCGAGCTAGACACTCCGAGTAAGGTAGACATGGAAATTGTGTTCTTATTGGTGTCAGGAGAAATCATACCATGGAGATTACAATTATCTGTAATCCTAAAAGAATTGCCATTATATTTCAATATTCGTAATGTTACTGAGCTACAGTTTTAACTTGCAATTTTTATGTTGATTTGGTATTATTATTTATTTATTCTTGGTTTTAAATAAAAATTTCTAATGCTAGTTACATATTTGTTTTGTGTGTGATGATTAAGAGAGTGTTATGTATTTCAGGTGACTATCCGTGAAGTGTCGTTTCATTCCTTACCACATTTACTTTGCATTTTGCTGGATTTTGGCGACAAAAATTCAGTAAGTGAGAAATGTATAACTTGTAAGAGCAAACAGCAACATGCTGTGTGTACTTGCATATATGTATGGGTGCATTCCTGCATACACATGTGTGCATGCTTGAGTGAGCTTGCGAGCGAGCGAGCGAGCGAGCAAGTGTATTGTGTTTGTGAGTATGCACTTTAATGAATGCGTGCATACATGTATGTGTATATATGCATATTAGTATCACAATCAGTTGCAAGTCCATCTTAGCCATGCTTCAGGGAAATTCGTGGAAATGCAATATACTACAATGTACTGACATTTAGAAAACACAGACAGATTTAGTGACTCCAGGTTATTTAAACAAATATAAGATGGTATTAAAACTTCTGGTACTTACTGTCAGAAGATAACGCCTATATCAGTGATTCGGTGGATGCAATGATGCATAAAGCACCTGGCTAACAATTTAATACTGGGAGTCAAGTCAGGAATTACTTAGACATAACAGCAGAAACAAATTTGAAATAACACTTGGTCAGTGTTTTCCCAAGATAAAATTATGTGCATAGTTGTGGTTTGGAAAAGGTGCATTAGCCATGATTGATTTGTATTGTACAAACTGACATTAGGAGCTGCATTTGAGATACCAGGGGTAGTGAAATAACACCATTTCTTTCATAGCTTTATATTTTGACATTTCTATCATGTAATAGATTTACCAGGTATATCACAAATATCACAAATTTACAGTCTTCCAACAGCGCATCTCTGTTATTAAGCAGAAAAGGAACTGTGGTTAATGGATTATTTCAGTTGAACTGTAAATTATGAAATAAGTGTTTGAACACCATTCTGTGTTGACTGTGTCACTCTCATTCTTTCAGTTGGATCTCGTGATATATGACATTTCCATAAGAAATGCAACAATGGTTATTCAATCGGGGGACATTTATGCAGGTTAGTTTCCTGAAAGGTCATCACGTCGATTGCACAACATTAGATGTTTGTCGGTCCATTATGTACATTAGCATATTTTTTGCTGTCCTAGATAAAACTTGTTCACTGAAAATTGTGTTCTGCAACAAAAATCCAAATGTGACATTTTTTAATTAAACTCTGCAGCCATCTTGTTTTTTAAATATTTTAATCATGAAGAATAGTAATTTGGGTGGCTATTTACACAACTGTGACGTCCAAAACCACCTTACAGTCGTTACATGCTGCAATAAAAACTCACCTATATATTATGACCTACACCGATTAATGGCCGCTTTTTAGTTATTTATTATTTTTAATCATAATTTATTCATATTTTTAACACTGAAAGAACATTTTAAGTATTTTATTTACTATAATAATTGTTTCATTTATACTTCACTGATGTTTACAAAGTATTGTTTTCTTAAATTTATTTATTATATTTATTTGTTATTTGTAAAGTGTTTACTATTTATATTGCAGTTTTAATTAAGTAACATGTAAAGTGCTGTGAAGGCTATGGATATATGCGCTATATAAAATAAAGATTGTCATTATTATTTGGGGATGTTGTATTTTTTAAGGCTGCATTTATAAATTACTTGTAGGTTTTTTGCCACAATGAATTTAATTTATCCGTAATTATAGTTTCCCAAACTATTTTAGTGTATTGTTTTAATATCTTATTAATATATATATATGTATTTTTAATTAATAATTTATTTTATATATTTATTTATTGCTGATAAGTTTAGCTGATACACTATGAGTTTTAGAAACTATATTTAATTATTTATTTATTTATTTATTATCATTTAAACAACTTGACTTTTTAATTGATTAGTCATATTTTATACATTTATGTGTTACAAATGTTGTATGTATGCGCCTCTGAGCAGAAACGTTTTCTGGATATATGGCGCTTTACAAATAAAAATTATTATTTATTATTATTTTATTTAAAAAATTTACAAAATTAAATTGTACGGCTCCCTGTTTATATTTCAAGATGACCACATTAGCACCACACAAAGCTGGTTTTGGTGATAGTCCTACATATTTGGTAACAACTACTTTGATTATGACAAAATGTAACTGCTGTGGAGAACACCATTCACATGTGTTACACATGATCAATGCTGCATAAAAATGGTTATTTACAAATATGTTCCTTAATATATTACAAAAATCATCACTGCTCTGACACATATATACTTGTATTGAATACTTGTTTGCATTGGTATTACTTAAGGTATGCCTATGGGACTAAGTCTGAAATAAACTTCACTGATGTGTTTACTTGCAGAGTTTCATAGTAATCTGATGGTGCTCAACTCTGGAGAATTCAGCTTCCTTACGTGGGATGATAGCAGAATGTTCTACGCACCTGGTAAGTAAGTAAGTAAGTAAGTAAGTAAGTAAGTAAAAGCTTTATTTCCTGATAACCATGTCATGTGGAAAGGCGTAATATTCAATGGACCATCATCACCAAATACATACATTATATACATACATACAATAAAACTTTAGATAAAATATATAGTTTACGATAATAAAATCATAATAGTATTAAATAAGAAATATGTAATTAAACCGTAATTACTAAATAAATACATTAAAATACATATATATCTATTTACAATATATATATATATATATATCCTGTATGTATATACAGTGTATACACAATATTAAAAATAATTATAATAAATGACATTAATAAGAGATTTAAAAAAAAACAATAATAATAAAATAAAGGTATATAACAAATATGATAGCTTGTGTGATGGTTACATGCTATGTCTGCGACTGACGCTGTTCCAAATTATTGTGATTACTGTTATGCCTGACTGTCAAATTATTATAAGGTCTGTACCTTAAATTATTATTGTTCTCGCTATTTAAACATTACTATACACTTCATTTAAATTTGTATTGATTAATATCGTAACAAAATTACCAAATTAACAGCAACAAAGTTTCTGTACTAGATGAAAGAGATGAAATATTTAGCATTACAGCATGCCAGGGGGAGTAACCATATATACTTAACACTTCAGTTCTCCACATTTCCAACTAACCATTAATATGTAACATCTTTGTTGTCACAGAATATAATATTATATATATATATATATATATATATATTTCTATATGTGACGTGTTCTAACGAAATGAGTCGTATGTCAAAAAAATTATAGAGATATCTCACACACAGCCAAAGTTATTGGACGCTGAACATGCCTAGGATAGAAAGTTTCAAACGGAGAAAAACGCGTTCGCGGTCACATAAGCACACAGTCGAGTACATTGTCGATCCAAAATCGGCCGTTTTGCTTCTATTACTCCATTTGATGCATTCGAAATAAACTACCAAGGCATGTTCGCTGTCGAAGATATATCATGCTAACTGTTTACTGAAATTATTACAACATAATCTGAGTATTTAGCAATGTTTTGTAGCAGCGACCCGATCAATTCCACGTTGTTTACGGCTAGCGAGAGCGCACTGCGCCTGCGCGCACAGCTCTAAGCCAATCAGGGCCCCGCTGTCAGCTCCTCACGGCGTCTAGTGACGTTTATTCACAGATAGGCCTCTCGCATTAAGCGCTTCTATTGTCTTACACGACGTCAGTGGGGATTTCTACTACAAGAATCCGAAAGAGGGCGTCCAGGGCTTTCCTGTAGTACTAAATAAGTCCGCCATGCGTTGAGGGAAACCCCAAAGAATGCGACATGAACTAGTGCGATTTATCGGTTCTGTTTTATGAAATTCATGCGTGAAATGTTACGTAGTGTGTCTAAAAAGGCTATAAAATGTACTAAATAATAATATAAACGAGAAATAAGCATTGCCAATTGACAAAAAAGATACCAAAGTATACTTTGGTGACAAAAAGTCAAAATCGTCGAAATTCATCATTGCATGTTTATGCGGTGTTTTCTCGAAATCAAGTTCGCTGACATACGACTCATTTCGTTAGAACACGTCACATATATATTGTATACTAGTCAAGTAAATTTGGAGGCAAAGGCAGTCACAATGCTGAAACTTTGAAAATTGTGATCTCTGGGGTCCTATCCCCACCGTCCTGAATAAACATACTAGCAGAGTTAAATAATATGGAATCATGACATAGCTATCACAAATTAGTGAGTTTCCATATTAAACTTAAGATACTTCAACAGTTAAATCTCCAGAGTAATTATAGTGTAAACATTTAGTTGGAATCAGAAAACAAGTAAACCAATGGTGTTAGTAGCCCCGACGTTAATTAAATCTCATACCTGTTACCGGTTTCACGAAGCCAATAAGCCACTAAGATGAAGCCACTAAGAATGTTCTAATTCCTAAGAAGCATTGTCTTAATAAAATGATGACGTGTTTTTTCTGATAAGCAGTCACATGCCGCTATTTAAATGCATACCGGCATGTACACTTCATGAAGTACACTTCATGAAGTACACTTCATGAAATCTGCCCCTCGTCTTTCTTTTGTACCTTCTTTGCACCTGTTTAATTGTAATTTATTTATTGACTATTTCAGGCAACCGAGAAGTGATGTTGTTTAATGGTTTACAATTAGTGAAAGATGGAGAAACCATACAACAAGTTGTTGTAAGTAAGTATCTCTCCATCTTTTACCTCAGATTCCTTATGTGACAGGATCACACCAAACCAGAGATGCAATCCCATAAGAAAAAATTGACATTTGTATTCAATTTTCATAAACAATATCTGCCTTATTAGAAAGGTAATTTCTTATTTATAGCATATTGACCATGAACATAATACTACAGTATACATTATAATTAAGAATATTGTTGACTGGTCCTTGCACAAAGTTCTAACAGTGTTTGCTACAATTTTTATTATAATGTGGATTTTAAACCTTCCTATTCTACTCCTGTCATGGCACATGTCATGTCTTTGGTGTAAATAAACAAATGGAATTTTAATGGTATTGCTGTTGCATATAACAACCGTTTTAGAATTTTACACAACTTGCTATCACATCGTAGTGCAAGTTTTATGTGCATTGTGCAAACATCAGTGGATTAAAAATAAAATAATTATAATGGTAAATTAAGTACTTAAAATATTCTTTCTGTTGTTAACCACGTACAAATTTAAAATATAAAGAAATTAGAATAAATTGCCATGCATCTG
Organism: Ridgeia piscesae; assembly: GCA_025642075.2. Lineage (NCBI taxonomy): Eukaryota > Metazoa > Annelida > Polychaeta > Sabellida > Siboglinidae > Ridgeia > Ridgeia piscesae. The sequence goes on from JAODUO010000338.1 coordinate 166,431, forward strand.
CAGCCATTCAGTTAGTGTAGGTCGTAATAAACAGGTGCATTTTTAAGGATGCCTTGAACGATTTCAGGGAGTCTTGGACGTAACTATAGTTAAGTTGATATACTGGTCTTTGTCATGAAACCATTCTATAGTTTGAACTTGCAACAGATCCAAAAGATGATATGATTGTGAGGACGTCACTCAACAGGTTACACTATGGCTGGCCAACTAACCCTATCTTCACAGAAGTGAGTTCTCTCATACCTTTCAAGTTCATACATTCAGTTATAATCAGGCTACTATGTATGGTTGTGTGCATGCATACATGTGTGTGTGATGCACAAATGTGTCGGTCACTCTCTGTTTGTCTGACTGACTGGCTGGCTGGCGTGGCGTGGCGTGGCGTGGCGTGGCGTGGCGTGGCGTGGCGTGGCGTGGCGTGGCGTGGCGTGGCGTGGCGTGGCGTGGCGTGGCGTGGCGTGGCGTGGCGTGGCGTGGCGTGGCGGGGCTGGCGGGAAAATAATGCTTAATTTTCAAAATTCATCTTTGGTTAATTATGTGTTTGATATTAGATATAACTAGTTACAAAGTTAATTGATATTAGATATAATTAGTTACTACAGTGTACTCCCTTTGTCGTGCTGTCTTCTTCACACATGAGGTTTTGTCTAGCTTGATTCGGGAGAGTTGCCTGACACACCCATGGAGCTGTGGGTTGACGCCAGAGGGAGCATATACGCAATCACATTGAATGATTCCATGGTCACACGACGAGTAATTCCATTAGTCCAGGAGATTGTTAGCATTTCCATCCCGGACACAGAATGTCCGGTAAGTGATATTAAATTGCTCAAATTTTCACAGAAAGTATAACAAATATTTCAATGTATTTGCAGTACAGTTGTATATAGATAGTCCTATGACGAATTGGCTTCCCCACGAGTGTGTTTTCCTCATTGTGTCTGCATGTTCAGCTTGGCTAACTTTGAAGCATTGTAAGTGTATCTTCTCCCAAACACTTAGTCCACGTGCCTCTTTGTTTATACATTTTCTTCCATGGACCATTGGCAGTGTGTTTGAAAAAGTTACTATTTAGAGTTATCGACATTCATTAGTGTCACTTGAATTGGTCAATCATTCCCTGGGTGACACATAGCTTTATATTCAGAATGGTAAAACCCATTTTAAATGGGTAGAAATATCACTGGACAGGTGATGGACATGTAAAAATATAAAGAGCAAATAGGTCTTCACTCTTGTAAAAACATATATAAATTATGCTTCCCACGAGTTGGTTTTTTCCCCATGTGTCATGTTAGTTTAATTTCATTTTTGGGTTTTTTAAAATTTTCCCCCATTTTGAAACTTTGGCCTTGGATGTATTTGGTTCATTTACAATGCACATTATTACCAGAACATTTGCAAAACTGTTTTCCTGCTTAAAAGCCACGCGTGAGGTAATGGCTTGCTGTAGCATACAGCATTTACATGACTGAGTTTCATCTGATTATGTATGCATACTTGAATTTGAACTGTTGCTTTCAACTGCCTTTAAACTTGTGTTTCAACAGTTGAACACAAGTTCAATATGAAGTAGAGTTTAATCCACGTTGAAAGTGAATACTTTGACTACAGTTGAATGCAAGTTGAAAGCAAGTTTATAATGTTAAAGAATGCTTCCCGGTTGGATGCTTGTCGAAACCATGGACACAAACGGAACTCATTTGCATGTGAAATTTTTAACTACTGTTGTCGAATTTGGGTTGAATTTCACTGATTGAAAATCCTATCTGTTTGTTTGGCATCCTACTAGGAAAGAGCTAGCGTGGTCATTTGTAATAGGAATTCTGCTGTCTTGAATGTAGGGACAGAGAACATAAAAGGGAATGGCAGCTTTTGCGCCATGCGGTTCACCACAGCATTATTGCCAACTGGATATTTTATTTACAAATTGAATGTGTTAACGTAACTGAGCACAGTACACTTCAAAGTATTTATTATAGTCACAAGAATACAACATTAAATGGAAATCACCCAGGAGCAGAAACTCTTCTTTTTAACAAGAGCATATTTATTTCAGTACCTGGAGTTTTCAACAGATCTGGACCGGAACCTGATTCATATAGATAAAATGGAAACCTTTGTCCTTACTGCCAGACTCATTCAAAGAACAAGGAAACAACAAGAAGATATTAAGGTGATTCTCTATCCCCTATTGGCTAATATCACTGTGTTAGTGTTATATGTTACAGTCATTTTAACATGTTGTTGTTTGGTGTTTCTATTAGCTAGATATGGGCAGTTCTTAAGCTTTTTGGGAGCAACTGTAATCCCATTAGGATAACTTGCTTGATAGTCTCCCATCAGTTCATCATCATTGTGAAGCCATAGTGCCTCGATCATGGTTGGGCGAAGATCTCAGCATGCCATTTCCACATCTGCCTTTCTTGCACTGTCCTCTGCAAGATGGTGCCCTTCCAGTACTTGTCTAGTTCATCTCTCTCCATCATCTCTCTGGTCTTTCCAAGATTGTTTCCCTTCATAAGGTTTCCAAATGGTGATACATGATGTCCATCGGTTATCTTGAACTCTACTGACATGCTCTGCCCAGATCCATTTTCTGACTTGTTCAGTAATGTTTGTGACCTTTGTCTTTTTGCTTATCCAGATGTTTGTATTTCTGTCCTGGTATGTTCCAACAGTTAACTTGTGATAATGGATTTCTTTAAAAGTTCAAACAAGTACATAGAACATAAATTAGAACATTTATGGAGACAGTTTTTCTGTGCCAAGAAAAATATAGCTTGCCCATACCAGATGTATCTGCCTGTACTAATGAAGCACCAAAATAGTAGCTTTGAAATTCAAAGCAATTCCAATTCAAGTTCCACTGTTTTCACATAAACCAACCCCATGCAATTCCGATTTCCCCCAAACCAATTCTGATTATAATTCCACTGCTTTCAAATTGACCAGTTCCAATTCTGATTCAGAAATCAGCCTTTGATTCCGGTTCTGGAATCAAAATTTCCCAGGTCTGTAATCATTACTAAACATATTTATTTTGTTCTCTTGTTCTCATTTCAGATTGAAACTTCATTGAAACACCCAATTTAACACTGACTATTCTACTGTGTGTAGTATTAACTGTTGTTGAAATAGACGTTATTACAGTTTCAGGTGATTTTTAATAAATCTGACATCCTGACCATGTCCTCTACCTCACACACAGAGTCCTATGGCGTCAACGTCGTGCACTCAATGGTAGGGATGTTTGTTATACTAATCTGTGAAAACAGATCAATCAGTTGTTTAGTTCAGATGATTTAAGATTAGAAAGGCCATTGTAACAAACCAAACACATTACAGAAACATCAGTGCAGTAGTGCAAACTGTACTACCGGGTAGACTACTGTCATCCATGTACAAAATAATGCATATCCTCCTGGAAAGTGAAGAACTTGGGATTCTTAAGGAGTTATGTTTCTTATGCATCATAGTTCTCCCTACAGAGATAATTTAATTAATGCACAGCCCATGTAACCTTTAATATACTTAGAAATGTCATATTTTCATACCACTGTTAACATCACTTCAGGTTGACATCACTTCAAGGTGGAGACTAACTGATTGACTGAGAATTGGATACCAGTTGCCTTACATAAAAACCGCCTTTTCAATATCTTGAATTTTGTAGGAAATAACTTTCACCCAAGATTGGGATCTGAATCCACACAAATTGAGCTATGCTGACCTGTTGTGAGTACTGAATATTGTGATATATATATATATATATATTATCAATGTATTATCAACTACATGACGTAAGACAATAAGGCGTTCATCCACTATAACCTGACCAAAGAGTTCCCTATAGATATAGCATTATGCAGGTTGTGTGAATTTCTGTGAGGACATGTAGTGTGGAGTGAGTAAAAATGATCCTTTTGTTCAGCGTGGCATCAGAGCTGTCAAATTATGACAATCGGTGTTCTTCTGCGTATTGTTACTGGTGTCATTTAGATTGGTGATGTCAAAATGACAGATCACTATCTGATTCTAGCAGGGATTAAGGGGTGTCAGATTTAAAAGTGGTTTATGAGAAACTGGGTTATTAGAATTTCATGAATTTTCCAGGGCACTCCCTTCCCTAAGTATTGGGGGAGTGATCCTATCCCTGACCTCCCATCAACAAAGTGCACACCACAAAATTCACACTTCTTCACTCAACATTGTGAGGGCTAATCCGATCTTTAGTCTGTCACCAAAAATATTGAGGGGTGAATGGATCACCAACCCCTATGACATATGTTACAGTTGTGTAACAAATATACAAAATTGGGTAAGTGTTACAGCAAGTACCATCAAGTAATTGATTTCTCTGTAGCTGCAACCAAAATCAAGAATGTCACAGTCTATTCATAAATCAGCAGAAATCTTCCCTGGTATCAATTCAGGAGATTCCTTTTCTATGCCACCAGTTTGATCTGGTAAAGTACTTTTGCACTCAACCAAGAGACAGATATCTCAAGATAGTGGAGCTATCCAATTGGATTTTTGAGCAACAGAGGCATTCAATTTATCTATGGCAAGTCCTGTTAGTTGTGTTGGCTACCTCCGAGAATATGATACATTTTAGTCAACTATATTCTCAAGAAATTAATTTTATGCCTCAGTGGGATTTCAGTGACATCAATTTGTACCTCTTCTCCCACCTGTGCATAAGGAACTGATCTGGTGGATGTCATAACAAAATGTCAATTGCATTGTGGTATACCACAGCAAGCGAGGAGAGGAATGATCCATTTCTCCAGATCCAGATAAATTGATCTATGTGCAAGATATTTTCGCACCATCAGGAATGTTCTGGCAGAATATCTGTTGCAGAGAGCTCAAATGCAGTCAGTAGAATGGTGTAAGATTGCATTAGGACAATCTTTTTTAAAATAAATTATTTATGTAGTGATGTTTCACATAATCATCCAACATTATGATTGAATGAACTAGCCATGTATTACTTGTCACATGGTGAACATTTACAAAATATTTTGTTGTTGTTTTTGTTGTTCTTAGCGCAGTGTCAGTGCGGACATTTTCCGTTCAACTGATTCCCACAAAGACCCATCCACTGTGCAAGAACACCTCTCTGGTAAGAAACATTAGATAAGAATGTCTCTGGTAAGAAACGTTAGATAAGAATGTTTCTGGTAAGAAACGTTAGATAAGAGTGTCTCTGGTAAGTAACATACAAGAGTGCCCCTCTTGTAAGACACTGCTTAATGTCACCACTCTGGTAAGTAACACAAGACATGAGTACCTCTTTGATTGTGGGGGTATCAGCAAACGTCGATGATGACACTGAAGCAAACAGGCATCAACACCATAAACCTACTGAACATAACACTGACCGTGAATGTGTAGCCTGAAGAGTTGTGTTTGCTCAATGCGAGATGAGTCTGCTACAACGCAGATTTCCTTGTTGAATTTGTTGTCGACCACAACTTCAACATTTATGCTTGACCTGAGACGTGGCTACAAAGCGAGGACACCGTGTCTGCAACCACTGTCACACCATTTCGCGAGTCACTTCACCGACAAGATCGACACTATCCGCTGCCAAATCCGAGTGCCGTCCGCGAATGTCTGTAACGCACATGTACACGTTATTTTGTCACATCTTTGCCCAACTGTGCTTACATCTGCAACGCATATACCTTGAAAATCCATTTCAGAGCACCTACAGCCCGGCACACAGCATCGATCGAAACAGCGATTGTATGCTTTCAAGATTACATTTTATGATCTCTGGATGTTCATAAGCATATAGTACTTACACCATCGACCAGGACATTCTGTTAACAGATCTAGATCGAATCGTTGTGTGAGGCGACACATTTTGCTGGCTTTTATTGTATTTTACCGACTGGACACAATGCGTCAGTGAGGACGGTCACTCATCACGCAGAACCTGACTGCGACACGGCGTTCCACAGGGCAGTTTTCACTGTCTACTGTGCTGGCACTGTGTTCACTACCACATCTTAAGCAGATGACACACAGCTCTATGTTGGCTTTCCACCAAATGATTCTGCGTCGGCAGCCGACTGGATGTCCCGCTGTGTCATGGACATGGCAGCTGACTGGATGTCTCGCTGTGTCATGGACGTGACATTATGGCAGCTGACTGGATGTCCCGCTGTGTCATGGATGTGACATTATGGCAGCTGACCGGATGTCCCGCTGTGTCATGGACATGACAGTATGGCAGCTGACTGGATATCCCACTGTGTCATGGACGTGACAGATAGCAGCTGACTGGATGTCTCGCTGTGTCATGGATGTGACAGTATGGCAGCTGACTGGATGTCCCGCTGTGTCATGGACGTGACAGTATGGCAGCTGACTGGATGTCCCGCTGTGTCATGGACGTGACAGTATGGCAGCTGACTGGATGTCCCTCTGTGTCATGGACGTGACAGTATGGCAGCTGACTGGATGTCCCGCTGTGTCATGGACGTGACAGTATGGTAGCTGACTGGATGTCCCGCTGTGTCATGGATGTGACAGTATGGCAGCTGAATGGATGTCCCGCTGTGTCATGGATGTGACAGTATGGCAGCTGACTGGATGTCCCGCTGTGTCATGGACGTGACAGTATGGCAGCTGACTGGATGTCCCGCTGTGTCATGGACGTGACAGTATGGCAGCTGACTGGATGTCCCGCTGTGTCATGGACGTGACAGTATGGCATCTGACTGGATGTCCCTCTGTGTCATGGAGTGACAGTATGGCACTGACCGGATGTCCCCTGTGTCATGGACGTGACAGTATGGCACTGACCGGATGTCCCCTGTGTCATGGATGTGACAGTATGGCAGCTGAACTGGATGTCCCGCTGTGTCATGGACGTGACAGTATGGCAGCTGACTGGATGTCCCGCTGTGTCATGGACGTGACAGTATGGCAGCTGACTGGATATCCTGCTGTGTCATGGACGTGACAGTATGGCAGCTGACTGGATGTCCCGCTGTGTCATGGATGTGACAGTATGGCAGCTGACTGGATGTCCCGCTGTGTCATGGACGTGACAGTATGGCAGCTGACTCGGATGTCCCGCTGTGTCATGGACGTGACAGTATGGCAGCTGACTGGATATCCTGCTGTGTCATGGACGTGACAGATATCAGCTGACTGGATGTCCCGCTGTGTCATGGATGTGACAGTATGGCAGCTGACTGGATATCCCGCTGTGTCATGGACGTGACAGTATGGCAGCTGACCGGATGTCCCGCTGTGTCATGGACGTGACAGTATGGCAGCTGACTGGATGTCCCGCTGTGTCATGGACGTGACAGTATGGCAGCTGACTGGATATCCTGCTGTGTCATGGACGTGACAGTATGGCAGCTGACTGGATGTCCCGCTGTGTCATGGATGTGACAGTATGGCAGCTGACTGGATGTCCCGCTGTGTCATGGACGTGACAGTATGGCATGCTGACTGGATGTCCCGCTGTGTCATGGATGTGACAGTATGGCAGCTGACTGGATGTCCCTCTGTGTCATGGACGTGACAGTATGGCATCTGACTGGATGTCCCTCTGTGTCATGGATGTGACAGTATGGCATCTGACTGGATGTACCTCTGTGTCATGGATGTGACAGTATGGCAGCTGACTGGATGTCCCGCTGTGTCAGGAATGTGACAGTATGGCAGCTGACTGGATGTCCCTCTGTGTCATGGACTGACGTGCACTGACTCTACTTTGTCGATGACTGCAGCTGACTGGATGTCCCGCTGTGTCATGGATGTGACAGTATGGTAGCTGACCGGATATCCCGCTGTGTTATGGACGTGACAGTATGGCAGCTGACTGGATGTCCCGCTGTGTCATGGACGTGACACTATGGCAGCTGACCGGATATCCCGCTGTGTCATGGATGTGACATTATGGCAGCTGACCGGATATCCCGCTGTGTCATGGACATTACAGTATGGCAGCTGACTGGATATCCCGCTGTGTCATGGATGTGACAGTATGGCAGCTGACTGGATATCCCGCTGTGTCATGGATGTGACAGTATGGCAGCTGACTGGATATCCCACTGTGTCATGGACGTGATGGTATGGCAGCTGACTGGATGTCCCACTGTGTCATGGACGTGACAGTATGGCAGCTGACTGGATATCCCGCTGTGTCATGGATGTGACAGTATGGCAGCTGACTGGATATCCTGCTGTGTCATGGATGTGACAGTATGGCAGCTGACTGGATGTCCCACTGTGTCATGGATGTGACAGTATGGCAGCTGACTGGATATCCTGCTGTGTCATGGATGTGACAGTATGGCAGCTGACTGGATATCCCGCTGTGTCATGGATGTGACAGTATGGCAGCTGACTGGATATCCCGCTGTGTCATGGACGTGACAATATGGCTGGCATCGCACTACCTACTTTTGAATGAAGCGACAACACAGGCTATTCTGTTTTCTACACCGAACCACCATGCTCCACAGCCACATTCTTGTCCCATCGACATCTGTGGATATGTGACCTTGACGTGCACCTCGACTCTACTTTGTCGATGACTGCACACGTAAGCCATACTTCAGGGGTCGAAATAGTGGTAGTCCGGTATTATTTCTACCCCTGTACCTGCCCAACTACCTACGCCCAGCTTCGCTGCCTAGCGGTACACTGGTACATGTGCTAGTCACGACACGACTTGATTTTGGAAATGCAGCCCTGTACAGTATTACTGGGACGCAGTTACATCGACTTGAGATGGTCCAGCGATCAGCTGCGCTCGTCGTCCTACGTTTGCATCGCTGTGACCAACACAACATGACAACGGCATTGTGAGAACTGCACTGGCTACCTGTGATGCAACGAATTGAGTTTATATTGCTGACTTTGATTCATGACACCGTGCACAGTAACAGTCCACGCTAACTTGCTTATCGTGTAACAGCTTATGTTCCTTAGGGTTCAGCTGACCAGGCTCTCGTTGTCATTCCTAGGATTAACCTGGGACGTTTTTGCCGATGAGCTTTTTCATGCACTAGACCCTCACTTTGGAACTTTCTTCCATTACATCTGAGAACACAACGTGTTTCTGGACATTTTAGGAAGGACCTGAACACTTTTTTGTTTAAACAGGTGTTTACTTAATTGCTTACATAATTTTGTGTACAAAATTGTGTTATTATCACAATATGTATTTTTAATCTGCTGATCTGTTGTAATACAGAATCATGTATACACTGTGTTGTAATATAATTTTTAATTCAATTCAATTCAATTTATTTCAAAACACACAACATTAAAAAGCAAGCAATACAAATACAAATAATAATAAGTCACATTGTACGAATGTAATACAATTAAGAAATATGTTTTGAAAAGGAGTAGACATGAAGTGAAACACTTATATGTGTCTACCCCCGTGAACACTTTTCATAAAAATGATAAGTGGCAATTCTTAGTTTTTAATTGTAATGATGCTGTTACACAACAAATAAATACGTGCACACAACAAATGTTAATTTGTCGTTATAATCATGTATATTTACATGGTATATTTGCCTATGAGAATATTAATGTAATGACGTTTAAATGTATATTTGGACATTATGTGAACAAGCGATTCGTTGAGAGAATTCCACAATTTCACGCCGAGTACAGGTATGGACATTGCTCTCACATATATGTGGACATTTTCTCTGATGAATTGATGTGTTCTACGTGCAGAATATAATGGAATAGATTTTATGAATAACTGTTGAAGATCGTATGGTAAAACATTATGATAGGCATCAAACATAAATAAAATTGTTTTTAGTTCAACTATATCGTTGAATTTAAGGATGCGATGTTCATAGAATAAGTTATTTGTATGATCCCATCGATTGGCACCGTGGATCAGTCGAATTACTCTTTTCTGTATTAATATAATACATTGTATGTTTGTCACATATGTGTTTCCCCATACATTATTAATCTATTTTTGCTTTTACATGTAAGCACCCCTGCATACATTTTGAAGAGATATGTTGTGTTGAAATATAATTGAGTGATTGATTGTAAGTGACCCCAGACAATAATTTAGGTACACCAGTGAAATGTTAAACATTAAATCAACATTTGTAATGTTTTAGTTTTGCTACAATTGTAAAAAAACCATTTATGTATTTTCATTACCTCTGTACAGTGTACCGGTAGACTTAATCAGCCCTATTGTTTCAGTTGATACGTATTTCTGTTGGTTGCCGTGCTGGCTGGAACATACGAATTAAACCGTAAGTGTTCTTAATATTCACAATTATTTATTCATGATGGCGTCCTGTACTAGCTCTGAATATTCTAAGATGCCCTGTACACACCATGCAGAAACCTAAGATGCAGATAATTATCTCATCTCTGTTTCGCTCTTTAAAAATGTCAGTTGCACAGTAAATGTACACTGTGGAGTTAAAAAGGGCCCATATGATGTGCTCCCTGGAATCTACTAGCTCCGGGGGTCACTACATTTACATGTGGAAAGGGGTGTACCTTTGACAAGGGCATCCCATATAATTAAGTATACTCTTGATTCTAAGGATTAATTTATGAAACACACACACAGTGTAATAGTAATATATAAAATAGACTGCTGAACTAACTATATTAGATGTGGGAAATGGGGAAAAACATCAAGGGCTATTGCAATTAAACCAGTCTGCATCGACAGTACACTTTATTGCCAACAAAACTAAATCTTGACATGGGGCAATTTTAACATTGTGTGTTGGTGGAATATTTCAAATTGGGAATGGTGTTGCTAAACACAATTTGTATAAATATATCTTCAAAATAATCTAGTCATAAGAACATTTTGCTAACTAATGTAGACAAAAAGATGCTGTCTTGATCTAACACGTTAACACACAAACACATGCACGTCAATCATATTTACAAGGTTGATCTTAGTACTTTAATCATATAATTTGTAGTGTTTAATAATATAATTTGTGGTGCTTAGTCATATAATTTGTGGTGTTTTATAGCCCAGTCTGCTTGATAATGACTGACCTCCCCGAGATGTAGAAACTTGTATTATTGTTATTGTGAATGCATCTCAATATCTTGTTTAACTAGACAAAAAGTAAAACAACATGAAGCTGAATGTATTGTAAAGTAAACACTTGTGTTCTCTGTCCAGACCAAAGGGACATGACAAGAATGGCTGTGCATTTTTCAAACAGTACACAATTGCAGGGTGAGTTTAAAAGCTAATTTGGTTAATTCATTCAGCTCTATGTTGGCAGAATATTGAAGTGAAGACAGCACAACAGCACAATGACTGAATGACTATGATATGCAGATACAGCTCCTTAAAGCCTCATGTTTAACTTTCTTCCATCCTGAGGAAGTACCTCAGGCAAATTTACGAGAGAGAGAGAGAGAGAGAGAGAGAGAGAGAGAGAGAGAGAGAGAGAGAGAGAGAGAGAGAGAGAGAGAGAGAGAGTCAGTCCACAAAAATGTGTCGTTTGTTTACTCTCCTGTGATGTTTCGTGGTGTGCAATAAACTGTGCATGCAGCACCACCTAATGGACATGGCAGCAGTTTTGCCATCTTTTGCATAGTGTTGTGAAATATGTTTGAGAACCAAATAAAAGTATTACTAGAATTAATATTTTCAAATATTTTTGCTTCTCAAGTATTTGTTAAGTGAAATGTATCATAATATACTAAATACGATATATATATATATATATATATATATATATATATATATATATATGTATATAATATATATATATATATATATATACTATATATATATATATATATATATATATATATATATATATATATATATATATATATATATATCAATCTTTTCAATACATTTAAGCATACTGCAGCAAGAGTTTTATCTTTGCAAGCTTCTGCAGCCAATCCTAAATTATTTTGGACATGCTTCTGTGTCTAGATTACTTGAAGCCAACTTATGCAGCTCATAACTCTACATCAGTTGTTTTCAGCTGTTCTCTAACCCATTCAAAAACTCGTATTTTAATGTCAGCCAGTGAAATTACACATCAGGAGTGTGGTCAGCCTCCAGTACTTTGGATGATTTCAGCCACAAGCTGCTTGTGTTACATGCAATATTTAGGACGTGAATGGGTTATGATTCCCACCAGTCGTGTATCTATCTTCAAATTTGGGCAGTCATTTGTGCTGTCCCCACGACTGGCAAAGTCAGTTACCATTGTTGTATACCTGTGGTCGTTGGCTTGCAAGGATGGTAACTAATGTAAAAATGGTTATTGTTTTATTGCAGGAAATATAAACTAAACGACTGGGGTGGTGGCACGCCTGATATTGTAAGTTTCTTTTTTTATTGTCTTCATGTATTTATTACCTTGGTATTGTTTTTAAATACATATGTAATGCTGTTTGATTTCTATAATTGTTTTGATTATGTTGAGTTAAAGTAACTGTTCATCTTCTTTTGTGTGACATATGATACCTGCCTTGATTCAAACAATTCTTTAGGTAAAATATTATTTATTTTTCAAATGATTCTGTATTGACCTGGATGTAAATTTATTGATGCACATGTCCATATGCTTTACCTAAGTGATAAATATTTATTTACCTGTTTTTGTTTTCTGTATTGCTCTGCATGTATTAATCTTTTTTCAAATTATTAAAATTTATTGCTTACATATGTTTGCCACAGCACCCAGATTTACAGTCTTATGTAAATCCACTTATTACTCTATAAAATGTGGAAATAATAGATGTAAAGGTATGATTCAGTAATTTGTTCAGTAATACAATGACCATCATATGACATTACATATATATCTACATGTAACAGTTTCTCAGAGTTAGCAGAAAAACTATTAATTTTAATTAATTTATGCCATATTTGTGTTTTTTCCAAATTCTTTAGGAAAACATATGATCTTGACTGCATGTTTCTTGTGTCGGTTATGCTTTAAGCAAATGGTAGCCATGAGAATCAATCAGTAGTATAGTTTGGAATGTACCCTTCAAGATTTCAGGTGCTTTCGTTTTGTATTATATCGCATACTTAAAGTTAACTTTTCAGTGCAAACATATTTTTAAATAGCAACTACAAACCCAGAAGGTCTCTTTCAACTCAGTTCACTCGGTAAGAGGTAACTTTTTAAATAATTAAATCCTGATAGTCTATAGTTGCAGACTTTACTGTATCAGCATTCTGTGAGCTGTGTTCATGATGTGTTGTTTTCATGTGCTTCCGTGCTCCAGACGATGCCTTACGACTTTAAACACCTAGGGTGTCCCTTCCAACTAAACAACATTGATGTCTTCGTGCCTGAAGTAATGCTGTGAGTTTTCCTAGCTCAAACATAAATAGAATAGGCTGGTTATTCTTGATGCATTAGCCACGCACACAAACATGCTACAGTATTTCTATAATAGCACAGTATGCGGTGTTAGTGAGAACATTAATTTGCCAATAGTGGGTGCTTGTACTTATATATACTACATGTACACTGTACTTGTAAAGATTTTAAGTATATTATTTATTTATATTTATTTATGTTGACGGATGACACAAAAATCACAAGATTGCACCTAGATGACTTATGAATAAGAAAGACTTTGGCTTATCAGTCCAGCTTTTGTTAATTATATCCAGTCATTCTGACGTATTTGTAAATTTGTTTAATATGCAATTTAAGCATTCACACCCTGGCACCCACTCTATCAGCAAATAATCTGCTTCATTAATTTATAGGCCTAGAGAACGAATATGTTCTGATAAAATAAATAATAGTTTGCACCATAATTATTTCTTGTCTCGCACTCCTTTGGTCTTTCTCAACTGAAAAATACTTTTTTCAGTATTTTCATATCAATTCAATCTATAAACATAGTTGATGTCTGAAGTCTTTGCAATCGTCAAACAGATAAACAACCACAGCTATGATTGCATCTTGTTATGCAGTTACAGGCCAATTTAATACAGTTCTTACTAGAATGGACTGATACTGCAAAATAGCTGTTGCAGCACAAAAATATGCTTCATAATTTGTTTTTCTCTCAGCATAAAATATGTCATGTTTACTTCCCATCTGTAATGTATCCCATATTTATGGCAGCTAGTTTACTTTGTAACAATCCATACCGGCCACACATTGTGCCGTTAGGCATTGTTTCAGTGTATCATTGACAGTCAGTGACTATTGATTCTGTTGTCATCTTGTTTGCAAGTTTTCATCACACCTAATTATAAAGTAAACTTTAATATGCAAACCTAAATTATGGTGATTAGTTTACAGTAGAATAACCTTTTACTTGGTCATGTACTATAATCAATTATTACTATTATTAGTATACATGTTTATTTAAACTAATGTTTATCTGTTTCAATTATTAAATATTTAAGTACTTTATTATTAGTATATTGTGATGTTTAAATGATAATTATTATTAGTGTTAATCTTTTAATACATTTATTTATTTCGGATTCAGATCATGGTATGGATACTGTGGAACAAAAAAATCAATGCTATATCAAACAAACTTATTACGATGACTAATCCTTCCCAGAGAAGTCGAGATAGTACCCGATAGTTGGATACTGCGCTATATGAGAACTCAGCTTTTCTTTAATCTAGTGGTCCTATACAATTAAGATAATGAACATGTTTTTCAGGTATGATTTCGACAAATTCGTTAGGCCCGTGGAATCCAATGTGATTCTGTGGGAGCAGCATGGGAGACATAACTACAAGTACAACAACACCATGTATAACGTAAGTGCCATGTTTTCGCTCCATGACATATTGTCTTATTTAGTGAGGTAAATGGCCATGTCGTATACATGTATCAGATCAAAGGTGAGCACCTTCAGAAATAAGAAGAAATTCAATTTTGTTAGATATACTTCTTTCTGTAAATGTCTGCAATAATTTGGTTGCATATTCTCAACATCTGACATCATCATAATGATCTCCAAAGCCAATACTGTATGTGATTTCATGATTATAATGTAATAATTTATCATAGTAGATTCAAAACTCAGTGATGAAAAGAAATCAAACATTCCACCAAAATTATTAAATTTATTTAAACAATGCCTTCTATATCAAACATTATTTTCTTCAAAACGTTATATACAGATAATATATTAGATAGCACGCCGTAGATCAATTATATAGAAGTAAAAGTTTTATGTACAATGTCTTTCCATTTGAAGGTGTTATGCTGGAGAGAAGCCCAGACATGGGACAAAATGGTCCGGAAGGCCAATGCTGACATATCAATGGACCAAATATGGGGTCCAGAGGTTACGTTAAAATAATTAAAGTTGACATATGATAAACTAATTTCAGAATGCACACCATATTATGGTTTGAATATTATCACTTTTTTATCTATTGTAATGATTACGCTTTAAGCATCTCTGAATAAGTTTGAAGAGAACTCAAGAGAATTCTCAAACAATGTAGGACTATTAATTTACTGAGTTGATCCAGCTATGGAAACTGGATTAACTTAACATTTAACATCAATTGCTTAGTTTGGATAATTCAATGAAAGGAAACATGGTATTACGAAGACTTGTATGTCACAGAGTAGTCACTTCTATGTGACATTAGAATATCCACAGATACTAAATAAATATGAGGCTGCAATAAAAAATTCTATTTGTTGAAAATATTATTTAACATTTCTGAAGTCAGTTATTAAAAAAGTTATGTCAACATTACCAAGCTTTTTGTGCAGACAATTCAAATATTGATCAACATTTTGAAGAAAAAAATTATTTTAATAAAGTAACCTATGAGAAGAATAATCTATTTGCAGAATTACGAGAGCTGTTTTGACAGAACTCATGGTCTGGCGACAAAGGCGGAGTTGTCTAAACCCTATCAGATCATAAATCGGACCAGCAGAGTCGGTATCAGGTTCCCTGCAGAATGTTATGGAGGTATACGTGTTCAGTATCAAAGTGCTTGATCCTGATTTCAGGTACGTCCAGAAAATTGGTTCTAGAACTTGATAGATGTATTGTGATGACAGACAGTTAGAGTGCACGACAGGTAATTGTGATATAATGATAGGTAGTTGTGATGTATGACAGGTAGTTGGGATATATATGACAGAGGGGTGCACACGACAGAGTCGTGATGCATGAAAGGGTGTTGGGGTTAACAACAGTGAGTTAATTGGGGTACATGACAATGAGTTGGAATTCACAACAAGGAGTTGGGGTGCATGACAG
This sequence comes from Ridgeia piscesae, assembly GCA_025642075.2. Lineage (NCBI taxonomy): Eukaryota > Metazoa > Annelida > Polychaeta > Sabellida > Siboglinidae > Ridgeia > Ridgeia piscesae. The sequence goes on from JAODUO010000338.1 coordinate 182,683, forward strand.
TGAGTTGGAATTCACAAGGAGTTGGGGTGCATGACAGTGAGTTGGAATTCACAACACGGAGTTGGGGTGCATGACACTGAGTTGGAATTCACAACAGGGAGTTGGGGTGCATGACACTGAGTTGTGTGCATGACAGTGAGTTGGAGTTCACAACAGTGAGTTGGGGTGCATGACAAAGTGAGTTAATTGGGGTACATGACAATGAGTTGGAATTCACAACAAGGAGTTGGGGTGCATGACAGTGAGTTGGAATTCACAAGGAGTTGGGGTGCATGACAGTGAGTTGGAATTCACAACACGGAGTTGGGGTGCATGACACTGAGTTGGAATTCACAACACGGAGTTGGGGTGCATGACACTGAGTTGTGTGCATGACAGTGAGTTGGAGTTCACAACAGTGAGTTGGGGTGCATGACAGTGAGTTGGAGTTCACAACAGTGAGTTGGGGTGCATGACAGTGAGTTGGAGTTCACAACAGGGAGTTGGGGTGCATGACAGTGAGTTGGGGTGCATGGCAGTGAGTTGGGGTGCATGGCAGTGAGTTGGGGTGCATGACAGTGAGTTGGGTGCATGACAGTGAGTTGGGGTTCACAACAGTGAGTTGGGGTGCATGACAGTGAGTTGGGGTGCATGACAATGAGTTGGGTGCATGACAGTGAGTTGGAGTTCACAACAGGGATTTGGGGTGCATGACAGGAGTTTGGGGGGCACAACAGGGAGTTGAGATGAATGACAATGAGTTGAAACATTGAACAACAGGGATTTGGGGTGCATGACAGTGAGTTGGGGTGCATGACAATGAGTTGGGTGCATGACAGTGAGTTGGAATTCACAATAGGGAGTTGGGGTGCATGGCAGTGAGTTGGGTGCATGACAGTGAGTTGGGGTTCACAACAGTGAGTTGGGGTGCATGACAGTGAGTTGGGGTGCATGACAATGAGTTGGGTGCATGACAGTGAGTTGGAGTTCACAACAGGGAGTTGGGGCGCATGAAAGTGATGTGGGTTTCTCAAGAGGGAGTTGAGATGAATGACAATGAGTTGAAACATTGAATCAATGAGATGGTTGGTATCCATGAGTGATAGTTTGTAAGCATGATTGGTAGTTTGCCCATTAAGGAATTTGTTTGCATGATAGAGTCGGGCTTCAAAGGGCGACAGTTGGAGTGAATGACAAATCCATTTGGTATAGGGTTGATGTATGTCATCACTATCATCGTGGCTTCTTCACAGATGAAGATTGAGGAAGGGGGACGTATAAGTCTGATGCAGGCATGCTGATGAAACCTGTGTAGGTCCACCTTCTCATTTTGTCCTTTACGGTGTCTCTTCAAATGTTTTAGAAGAAGTAATTATCGGGTGTTTCAATTATCCAGCAGTAGTCTTTGCTGCAAGTGGTAAGGGACTTTTTCATACGTTCTTGATGTCCCTTCTATGATGTGGTTTTTGGTGCCTCTCTACCACGGTGGCCAGGAGACAGTTCATCGGCTGGCACTATCTTCGCCAGGCAACGATCCTCCATCCTGGAGACATGGCATGTCTGGTGCAGCTGTATGTTGAGGTGCATCACCTTCACTATTTCAAAGAACACAATGTTGGTGATGAGATCCCTCCAGTGGATGCTTGGGATGATACTGATGGTAACATTTGATAAGGTGTGGGTGGGTGATTCAGAACTAAGTAACATTCAGAAGAGTGGTCAACACAGCAGCTTTGTCGATGCTGATCTTCCTGAGTTTCTTGAAATATTTTGTTCCAGACACGTTTGTAAAGTCTGGCAAAGCACTGTTTGCCTTGGCTAGTCTACTGTCAACTTCCGTATTTATCTTGTCATCAGATCTGATGAAGCATCACAAGTAGCTGAACTGGTAGAATGCTTTCAGCTGTGACTGTTCCGTGGAATTGTTTGGTGTGTGGTACTCTTTTTGCAGTGCAGGCTGACGGAGAATTTCAGTCTTCTTCAGACTGACTTCAAGTCCAAAGAGCTGAACTCTCCACACTGAGATGTTATTCTCTGCATGTCTGAATCAGTGTGAGCAACAAAGACAGCATCATCAGTGAATAGCAGCTTCCTGACCTGTTTCTCTTTGGTCTTTGTGTGAGCTTGCAAACATCTCAAGTTGAACAACAACATATTTACGTGCCATCCTTGTCTTGAAGACTTTCGGTGGTCTGTTGGACCACCGACCAACATGTAGCTGGGTCACCATGATGAGGAACTCCGACAGCCACCCTAGGTTTCCCAGAATTCTCCATCAACGCCCATTCCTGCTCATTATGTCAAACACTTTTTGCAGGTTGATAGAGATGATGTACAATCCTTTGTTTTTTTCTCCTGGTATTCCCCCTGTATCTGCCTCAAGGCAAACATCATGTCTGTAGCTCTGTGATTAGCTTTAAAGCCACAATGGTTCTCTGTTATGTGTCCTTCTGTAATGGTTTGTACCAGTCTGTTCAGCAGTGCTCTTGCTCATGTTATCCCACAATAGTTGGAGCAGTCTGATTTCACCACTTTACTTCAGTCTTATACAGCGTGATGGTGACTGCTACACAGATACCTTGAGGTAGTTTCCCTGCTCCTAGCAAGAAGATAGATATGCAGTGCTGGTCGTCCAATGTTCCACACCTCTGGAGGAATACCACACATTTCTGCAGCTTTTTTTACTCTTCGACTCCTCCATGGCATGCACAAACTCTTGCAGTGTTGGTGCCTCAGGATGTTGTCAAACGCTGACTCTTACGTTGTGTTTCTGGCATTGTAGAGGGTGTCAAATTGTTCTGACAGTGGTTCATGACAGTCTTTTTAGTGAGTAGCTTTTTCAAATGTGCACTGCATAGTGGGCTCTTGATCTGATACTGCTATTAAGGCTTCACAGAATTCCCTGTAGTAATTTATGTCAGCACATAGGTAAGTACTCTGTAAGATTGCTACACCACTCATTCTAGATATCTCAAAAGGGAGTAGGTGCACATGACAGTTAGTTGGGGGGTGCATGACTGTTGGTTGCCTGTTGGGGTGCATGACAGTGAGGTGGGGTCACGGGTGCATGACTGTGAATTTGTGTTCACAACAGAGAGTTGGGGTGCATAACAGTGCATTGGGATGCAAGATAGTGAGGTAGGATCCATGCTAATGAAGTGGGATGGTTGACAGTGAGTTGGGTGCAAGATAGTCAGTTGGGCTGCATGAGAGTGTGTTGTGGTGTGTGACTTTATGTTGGGGTGCATGACGGTGAGTTGGGGTTGGGGGATTTGGCCAAAAAAAGAGTTTGGGGGAGGGGAAATAAGGGGGGGAATGATTTGGGAAGAAAAAATTTTGGGGGGAAGCAGTGAGTTGGGGTGATGACAAGGGGGGGAGTTCGGGTGCAAGACAGTGAGTTGGGGGTGCATGATAGTGAGTTTGGGTGAACGACAATGTGTTATGGTGCGTGACTGTAAGTTGGGGTGTATGAGTGAGTTGGGGTGCATGACAGTGAGTTGGGGTGTTTGACATTAGTTGGAGTGTATGACAGTCTGTTGAGGCTCACCAGAGGGAGTTGGAATACATGACAGTGTGTTGGGATGCACAACAGCAATTTGTGGTGGATAACATGGAGAGGTATGTTGTAGATGATTTGTTTAAATTACAAGTACACCCCTGTAGGTGATGCGGTCATGTGAATGACAAATGCATGTGATGAGTTGTGTTCATACTTGTATAGAATTAAAACTGTTTGCACCTTAATTTCCTTTTCACATAATTTCTCCAAAACATCCCAGCCCAATTGATTCGGGTAAAATCAATATAATTACATTATATGCAGTGATCAGAAAGGGTACATAATTATGTGTTATGTAGTGTATGTATATAGTGTATATCAGGTCCACACAAAATATGTTTATATATAAATCATCAATTAGGTGGGTGATACAGCATATAGCATTTGTATCTTTATTCTGGGTTTACGTACGGTCCAAGCCTATCAAGATTTAACAAGATTGCCACCTAGAGATTCAACTCTAGATGGCAGTGGAATAGGAAGCCATTTGGCTTATCGAGAGTCCAACCTATCTATCTAAGTATATGCCACCCTTCTTAGGTATATGTTGATTTTATTTTTAAATATATTAACACTACTAGCATCTACACAATCAGCTGATAATCTGTTCCATTCATTTACTGTTCTTTGTGAAAATGAAACTTTTCTAATATCTAGTCTACAATGCTTTTTTGTTAATGTAACTAACTCCATGTCCTCTAGTCCTTGTCTCTTCCTTGACTAAGAAAAAAATATTTCTCTCAATATTTTCGTACCCATTCAATATTTTAAACACCTCAATCTGACCTCTCAATCTTCTGGTTTCTAGTGTTGTTAAACCACATTCTTTTAAACGCATTTCATAACTAATATTCCTGAGTTTTTGTATCATTTTGGTTGCTCTCCTTTGTACTCTTTCTAGCATATCAATATCCTTCTTGCAATATAGCCTCCATGCTTGTATACAATATTCTAAATGAGTCCTAACTATTGTTTTATACAGCTGTATTATTGTTCTTTTTCCTTGTACACTTATATTTCGTCTAATCAAGAGATGCTTCATCTGAACCTTCATTTACAAGAAGTTGCCCTTGTGTGTAGGAGATTGGATAGGAATTGAGATGAATGACGGGTGTTGGAAGGCGCTAGATGTCACAAATTAGGGTAGACAACGTCAGTCAGTATCCAAATAAATTGAAATTTAGAGTTGAATTTAGCTACAGCCCATTTTATGGTGGACAGTAATTCACAATAGAAACATCACATTTTTCTCCCTAAATACATGTACAATCATCGGCTAGGAAGTACAGTCAACTGTCCCTGTTAGTCTGATGAGGTGTCTTACATTACTATTTCTAGAGACATGGCATATGTCTGTACCATTTCCTAATTATCTAGTAAATCACATACAATTAATTGTACATTTTAGTACAGTGTATGTGACATAAAATTACACAATTCATGAGATGACCACCGCAAAATTGTCAAATCCCTCGATATGAGAACCACTAAACTACGAGTTTGTTGTTTTGACTGTTGTGTTTTGGGTGCATAATTGCATGTTGATTGTGTGTGAATATTTTACTTGGTTGCACAAAACTGTCCCAAAGTTGGCATGTTAATAGTTTCTTCTAGATCACCTGTCAAATGAACATTATCCCTTTCCTTTCAGTTTCTGTACTTTGATGACACAGTTTGCTGTGATAATCCCACAGAGGGGGTTTTCTGTCATCGTTGTGTCGTTAACCCTGCTAGGCATCTCATTCTTCATGTTCGTGCTTCTTGTCGGTTCCTACATCTACTTCACAAACCATGTGTATTTGAGGATAGACTAGAACCTTATATTGACTCACATCATCCTCACAAGCCACAGTAGCAGTCAACATTGTGCTTGTTCCACTCCGCATGGAAGCTTGTGAAATCACCCAAGCTTCATTCCACTTACTGCATGGAGACTTGTGGAATCAGCTATGCTTCATTCCACTTACTGCATGGAGACTTGTGGAATCAGCTATGCTTCATTCCACTTACTGCATGGAGACTTGTGGAATCAGCGTGCTTCATTCTACTTACTGCATGGAGACTTGTGGAATCAGTGTGCTTCATTCTACTTACTGCATGGAGACTTGTGGAATCAGTGTGCTTCATTCTACTTACTGCATGGAGACTTGTGGAATCAGCTATGCTTCATTCTACTTACTGCATGGAGACTTGTGGAATCAGCTATGCTTCATTCTACTTACTGCACGGGGGACTTGTGGAATCAGCTTGCTTCATTCTACTTACTGCACGGAGACTTGTGGAATCAGCTTGCTTCATTCTACTTACTGCATGGGAGGGAAAATATGCTTCATTCTACTTACTGCACGGAGACTTGTGGAATCAGCTATGCTTCATTCTACTTACTGCACGGAGACTTGTGGAATCAGCTATGCTTCATTCTACTTACTGCATGGAGACTTGTGGAATCAGCTATGCTTCATTCTACTTACTGCATGGAGACTTGTGGAATCAGCGTGCTTCATTCTACTTACTGCACGGAGACTTGTGGAATCAGCTATGCTTCATTCTACTTACTGCACGGAGACTTGTGGAATCAGTTTTTTTCTTACTGCAGGAGACTTGTGGAAACAGCTTTCTTCATTCTACTTACTGCACGGAGACTTGTGGAATCAGCTTTCTTCATTCTACTTACTGCACGGAGACTTGTGGAATCAGCGTGCTTCATTCTACTTACTGCACGGAGACTTGTGGAATCAGCTATGCTTCATTCTACTTACTGCACGGAGACTTGTGGAATCAGCGTGCTTCATTCTACTTACTGCATGGAGACTTGTGGAATCAGCTTGCTTCATTCTACTTACTGCATGGGTTGTGGAATCAGCGTGCTTCATTCTACTTACTGCACGGAGACTTGTGGAATCAGCTTGCTTCATTCTACTTACTGCATGGGAGACTTGTGGAATCAGCGTGCTTCATTCTACTTACTGCACGGAGACTTGTGGAATCAGTGTGCTTCATTCTACTTACTGCATGGAGACTTGTGGAATCAGATGCTTCATTCTACTTACTGCATGGAGACTTGTGGAATCAGCGTGCTTCATTCTACTTACTGCACGGAGACTTGTGGAATCAGTGTGCTTCATTCTACTTACTGCATGGAGACTTGTGGAATCAGCGTGCTTCATTCTACTTACTGCATGGAGACTTGTGGAATCAGTGTGCTTCATTCTACTTACTGCATGGAGACTTGTGGAATCAGTGTGCTTCATTCTACTTACTGCATGGAGACTTGTGGAATCAGTGTGCTTCATTCCACTTACTGCATGGAGACTTGTGGAATCAGGTGCTTCATTCTACTTACTGCATGGAGACTTGTGGAATCAGTGTGCTTCATTCTACTTACTGCATGGAGACTTGTGGAATCAGCTATGCTTCATTCTACTTACTGCATGGAGACTTGTGGAAACAGCTATGCTTCATTCTACTTACTGCATGGAGACTTGTGGAATCAGCTATGCTTCATTCCACTTACTGCAGGAGACTTGTGGCGTTGCTTCATTCTACTTACTGCAGGAGACTTGTGGAATCAGCTATGCTTCATTCTACTTACTGCAGGAGACTTGTGGAATCAGCTTTTGCTTTATTCTACTTTCTGCAGGAGACTTGTGGGAAACAGCTATGTTTACTACTTTCCATGGGGACTTTGGAACGTAAGCTTTTTTCTACTTTTGCAAGGGGGACTTTTGGAACCCCGCAAGCTTTATTTACTTTCGACGGAGACGGGGAAAAAAAATGCTTCTTCTACTTACTGCACGGAGACTTTGGGGAAACAGCTAAGCCATTCTACTTACTGCAGGAGACTTGTGGAATCAGCATGCTTCATTCTACTTACTGCATGGAGACTTGTGGAATCAGCTTTCTTCATTCTACTTACTGCAGGAGACTTGTGGAATCAGCTATGCTTCATTCTACTTACTGCACGGAGACTTGTGGAATCAGCATGCTTCATTCTACTTACTGCAGGAGACTTGTGGAATCAGCTTTCTTCATTCTACTTACTGCAGGAGACTTGTGGAATCAGGGGTTTCTTCATTCTACTTACTGCACGGAGACTTGTGGAATCAGCGTGCTTCATTCTACTTACTGCCAATTTTGGGGAAACAGCTATGCTTCATTCTACTTACTGCACGGAGACTTGTGGAATCAGCGTGCTTCATTCTACTTACGGGATGGAGACTTGTGGAATCAGGTGCTTCATTCTACTTACTGATGGAGACTTGTGGAAAACAGGGGCTTCATTCTACTTACTTGAGGAGAAAATTTAAATCACCGTTTTTTTCCCCTTCCCACTTACTGCATGGGGACCTTTTGGAACCTGTTCATTCTACTTTTCCAGGGACTTTGGGAAACAGTGTGCTTCATTCTACTTACTGCATGGAGACTTGTGGAATCAGCGCTTCATTCTACTTACTGCATGGAGACTTGTGGAATCAGCGTGCTTCATTCTACTTACTGCACGGGGACTTGTGGAATCAGGGTTTATTTTACTTACTGATGGAGACTTGGGGAATCAGTGGCCATTCTACTTACTGATGGAGACTTGTGGGAAACAGTGGGGGTTTTTATTCTACTTACTGCATGGAGACTTGTGGAATCAGTGTGCTTCATTCTACTTACTGCAGGAGACTTGTGGAATCAGCTTTCTTCATTCCACTTACTGCATGGAGACTTGTGGAATCAGCTTGCTTCATTCTACTTACTGCATGGAGACTTGTGGAATCAGCGTGCTTCATTCTACTTACTGCACGGAGACTTGTGGAATCAGCGTGCTTCATTCTACTTACTGCATGGAGACTTGTGGAATCAGCGTGCTTCATTCTACTTACTGCACGGAGACTTGTGGAATCAGTGTGCTTCATTCTACTTACTGCATGGAGACTTGTGGAATCAGGTGTGCTTCATTCTACTTACTGCATGGAGACTTGTGGAATCAGTGTGCTTCATTCTACTTACTGCATGGAGACTTGTGGAATCAGCTATGCTTCATTCTACTTACTGCATGGAGACTTGTGGAATCAGCTATGCTTCATTCTACTTACTGCATGGAGACTTGTGGAATCAGCTTTCTTCATTCTACTTACTGCACGGAGACTTGTGGAATCAGTGTGCTTCATTCTACTTACTGCATGGAGACTTGTGGAAATTTCTTCATTCTACTTACTGCATGGAGACTTGTGGAATCAGTGTGCTTCATTCCACTTACTGCATGGAGACTTGTGGAATCAGTGTGCTTCATTCTACTTACTGCATGGAGACTTGTGGAATCAGTGTGCTTCATTCTACTTACTGCAGGGGGACTTGTGGAATCAGTGTGCTTCATTCCCACTTACTGCACGGAGACTTGTGGAATCAGCTATGCTTCATTCTACTTACTGCAGGAGACTTGTGGAATCAGCATGCTTCATTCTACTTACTGCACGGAGACTTGTGGAATCAGCTATGCTTCATTCCACTTACTGCATGGAGACTTGTGGAATCAGCTATGCTTCATTCTACTTACTGCACGGAGACTTGTGGAATCAGTGTGCTTCATTCCACTTACTGCATGGAGACTTGTGGAATCAGCTATGCTTCATTCTACTTACTGCACGGAGACTTGTGGAATCAGCGTGCTTCATTCTACTTACTGCATGGAGACTTGTGGAATCAGCTATGCTTCATTCTACTTACTGCACGGAGACTTGTGGAATCAGCGTGCTTCATTCTACTTACTGCACGGAGACTTGTGGAATCAGCTATGCTTCATTCTACTTACTGCATGGAGACTTGTGGAATCAGCTTTCTTCATTTCTTTCTTACTGCATGGAGACTTGTGGAATCAGTGTGCTTCATTCTACTTACTGCACGGAGACTTGTGGAATCAGTGTGCTTCATTCTACTTACTGCATGGAGACTTGTGGAATCAGTGTGCTTCATTCTACTTACTGCACGGAGACTTGTGGAATCAGTGTGCTTCATTCTACTTACTGCATGGAGACTTGTGGAATCAGTGTGCTTCATTCTACTTACTGCACGGAGACTTGTGGAATCAGTGTGCTTCATTCTACTTACTGCATGGAGACTTGTGGAATCAGTGTGCTTCATTCTACTTACTGCATGGAGACTTGTGGAATCAGCTTGCTTCATTCTACTTACTGCATGGAGACTTGTGGAATCAGTGTGCTTCATTCCACTTACTGCATGGAGACTTGTGGAATCAGTGTGCTTCATTCTACTTACTGCACGGAGACTTGTGGAATCAGCTATGCTTCATTCTACTTACTGCATGGAGACTTGTGGAATCAGTGTGCTTCATTCTACTTACTGCACGGAGACTTGTGGAATCCTTTCTTCATTCTACTTACTGCATGGAGACTTGTGGAATCAGCTATGCTTCATTCTACTTACTGCATGGAGACTTGTGGAATCAGCTATGCTTCATTACTACTTACTGCACGGAGACTTGTGGAATCAGCTTGCTTCATTCTACTTTCTGCACGGAGACTTGTGGAATCAGCTATGCTTCATTCTACTTACTGCACGGAGACTTGTGGAATCAGCTATGCTTCATTCTACTTACTGCATGGAGACTTGTGGAATCAGCGTGCTTCATTCTACTTACTGCATGGAGACTTGTGGAATCAGCTTGCTTCATTCTACTTACTGCACGGAGACTTGTGGAATCAGCTATGCTTCATTCTACTTACTGCACGGAGACTTGTGGAATCAGCTATGCTTCATTCTACTTACTGCATGGAGACTTGTGGAATCAGCGTGCTTCATTCTACTTACTGCACGGAGACTTGTGGAATCAGCGTGCTTCATTCTACTTACTGCACGGAGACTTGTGGAATCAGCGTGCTTCATTCTACTTACTGCACGGAGACTTGTGGAATCAGCTATGCTTCATTCTACTTACTGCACGGAGACTTGTGGAATCAGCGTGCTTCATTCTACTTACTGCATGGAGACTTGTGGAATCAGTGTGCTTCATTTCTTTCTATGGAGACTTGTGGAATCAGCGTGCTTCATTCTACTTACTGCACGGAGACTTGTGGAATCAGCGTGCTTCATTCTACTTACTGCATGGGAGACTTGTGGAATCAGCGTGCTTCATTCTACTTACTGCACGGAGACTTGTGGAATCAGTGTGCTTCATTCTACTTACTGCATGGAGACTTGTGGAATCAGCTATGCTTCATTCTACTTACTGCATGGAGACTTGTGGAATCAGCGTGCTTCATTCTACTTACTGCACGGAGACTTGTGGAATCAGTGTGCTTCATTCTACTTACTGCAGGAGACTTGTGGAATCAGCTATGCTTCATTCTACTTACTGCATGGAGACTTGTGGAATCAGTGTGCTTCATTCTACTTACTGCATGGAGACTTGTGGAATCAGTGTGCTTCATTCTACTTACTGCACGGAGACTTGTGGAATCAGCGTGCTTCATTCTACTTACTGCATGGAGACTTGTGGAATCAGGTGCTTCATTCTACTTACTGCATGGAGACTTGTGGAATCAGCGTGCTTCATTCTACTTACTGCACGGAGACTTGTGGAATCAGCGTGCTTCATTCTACTTACTGCATGGGAGACTTGTGGAATCAGCGTGCTTCATTCTACTTACTGCACGGAGACTTGTGGAATCAGTGTGCTTCATTCTACTTACTGCATGGAGACTTGTGGAATCAGTGTGCTTCATTCTACTTACTGCATGGAGACTTGTGGAATCAGTGTGCTTCATTCTACTTACTGCACGGAGACTTGTGGAATCAGCTATGCTTCATTCTACTTACTGCATGGAGACTTGTGGAATCAGCTATGCTTCATTCCACTTACTGCATGGAGACTTGTGGAATCAGCTTGCTTCATTCTACTTACTGCACGGAGACTTGTGGAATCAGTGTGCTTCATTCTACTTACTGCATGGAGACTTGTGGAATCAGGTGCTTCATTCTACTTACTGCATGGAGACTTGTGGAATCAGTGTGCTTCATTCTACTTACTGCATGGAGACTTGTGGAATCAGTGTGCTTCATTCTACTTACTGCATGGAGACTTGTGGAATCAGTGTGCTTCATTCTACTTACTGCATGGAGACTTGTGGAATCAGTGTGCTTCATTCTACTTACTGCACGGAGACTTGTGGAATCAGCTATGCTTCATTCTACTTACTGCACGGAGACTTGTGGAATCAGCATGCTTCATTCTACTTACTGCATGGAGACTTGTGGAATCAGCTATGCTTCATTCTACTTACTGCATGGAGACTTGTGGAATCAGCTATGCTTCATTCTACTTACTGCACGGAGACTTGTGGAATCAGTGTGCTTCATTCTACTTACTGCATGGAGACTTGTGGAATCAGCTATGCTTCATTCTACTTACTGCACGGAGACTTGTGGAATCAGCGTGCTTCATTCTACTTACTGCATGGAGACTTGTGGAATCAGCTATGCTTCATTCTACTTACTGCACGGAGACTTGTGGAATCAGCGTGCTTCATTCTACTTACTGCACGGAGACTTGTGGAATCAGTTGCTTCATTCTACTTACTGCATGGAGACTTGTGGAATCAGCGTGCTTCATTCTACTTACTGCATGGAGACTTGTGGAATCAGTGTGCTTCATTCTACTTACTGCACGGAGACTTGTGGAATCAGGTGTGCTTCATTCTACTTACTGCATGGAGACTTGTGGAATCAGGGGTGCTTCATTCTACTTTCTGAAGGGGACTTTTGGGGAAACAGGGGCTTCCCTTCTACTTACTGCATGGAGACTTGTGGAATCAGTGTGCTTCATTCTACTTACTGCACGGAGACTTGTGGAATCAGTGTGCTTCATTCTACTTACTGCATGGAGACTTGTGGAATCAGTGTGCTTCATTCTACTTACTGCATGGAGACTTGTGGAATCAGCTTTCTTCATTCACTTACTGCATGGAGACTTGTGGAATCAGCTATGCTTCATTCTACTTACTGATGGGAGACTTTGGAATCAGCATGTTTTATTCTACTTATCAAAGGGAGACTTGTGGAATCATTTTGCTTTTATTCCACTTACTGATGGAGACTTGTGGAATCAGTGTGTTTTATTCTACTTTTCTGCAGGAGACTTGTGGAATCAGTGTGCTTCATTCCACTTAAATGCAGGAGACTTGTGGAATCAGTGTGCTTCATTCTACTTACTGCACGGAGACTTGTGGAATCAGTGTGCTTCATTCTACTTACTGCATGGAGACTTGTGGAATCAGTGTGCTTCATTCTACTTACTGCATGGAGACTTGTGGAATCAGCTATGCTTCATTCTACTTACTGCATGGAGACTTGTGGAATCAGCTATGCTTCATTCCACTTACTGCATGGAGACTTGTGGAATCAGTGTGCTTCATTCTACTTACTGCACGGAGACTTGTGGAATCAGCTATGCTTCATTCTACTTACTGCATGGAGACTTGTGGAATCAGCTATGCTTCATTCTACTTACTGCACGGAGACTTGTGGAATCAGCTATGCTTCATTCTACTTACTGCATGGAGACTTGTGGAATCAGCTATGCTTCATTCTACTTACTGCATGGAGACTTGTGGAATCAGCTATGCTTCATTCTACTTACTGCACGGAGACTTGTGGAATCAGCTATGCTTCATTCTACTTACTGCACGGAGACTTGTGGAATCAGCTATGCTTCATTCTACTTACTGCACGGAGACTTGTGGAATCAGCTATGCTTCATTCTACTTACTGCATGGAGACTTGTGGAATCAGCGTGCTTCATTCTACTTACTGCATGGAGACTTGTGGAATCAGCGTGCTTCATTCTACTTACTGCACGGAGACTTGTGGAATCAGCTTGCTTCATTCTACTTACTGCACGGAGACTTGTGGAATCAGCTATGCTTCATTCTACTTACTGCATGGAGACTTGTGGAATTATGCTTCATTCTACTTACTGCACGGAGACTTGTGGGAACAGCGTGCTTCATTCTACTTACTGCACGGAGACTTGTGGAATCAGCGTGCTTCATTCTACTTACTGCACGGAGACTTGTGGAATCAGCTATGCTTCATTCTACTTACTGCAGGAGACTTGTGGAATCAGCGTGCTTCATTCTACTTACTGCATGGAGACTTGTGGAATCAGCGTGCTTCATTCTACTTACTGCATGGAGACTTGTGGAACAGCGTGCTTCATTCTACTTACTGCACGGAGACTTGTGGAATCAGCTTTCTTCATTCTACTTACTGCATGGGAGACTTGTGGAATCAGCGTGCTTCATTCTACTTACTGCACGGAGACTTGTGGAATCAGTGTGCTTCATTCTACTTACTGCATGGAGACTTGTGGAATCAGCTATGCTTCATTCTACTTACTGCATGGAGACTTGTGGAATCAGCGTGCTTCATTCTACTTACTGCACGGAGACTTGTGGAATCAGGTGCTTCATTCTACTTACTGCAGGGGGACTTGTGGAATCAGCGTGCTTCATTCTACTTACTGCAGGAGACTTGTGGAAACAGTTGCTTCATTCTACTTACTCAGGAGACTTGTGGAATCAGGTGCTTCATTCTACTTACTGCACGGAGACTTGTGGAATCAGGTGCTTCATTCTACTTACTGCATGGAGACTTGTGGAATCAGCGTGCTTCATTCTACTTACTGCATGGAGACTTGTGGAATCAGCGTGCTTCATTCTACTTACTGCACGGAGACTTGTGGAATCAGCGTGCTTCATTCTACTTACTGCATGGGAGACTTGTGGAATCAGCGTGCTTCATTCTACTTACTGCACGGAGACTTGTGGAATCAGTGTGCTTCATTCTACTTACTGCATGGAGACTTGTGGAATCAGTGTGCTTCATTCTACTTACTGCATGGAGACTTGTGGAATCAGTGTGCTTCATTCTACTTACTGCACGGAGACTTGTGGAATCAGCTATGCTTCATTCTACTTACTGCATGGAGACTTGTGGAATCAGCTATGCTTCATTCTACTTACTGCATGGAGACTTGTGGAATCAGGTGCTTCATTCTACTTACTGCACGGAGACTTGTGGAATCAGTGTGCTTCATTCTACTTACTGCAGGGAGACTTGTGGAATCAGCGTGCTTCATTCTACTTACTGCATGGAGACTTGTGGAATCAGTGTGCTTCATTCTACTTACTGCACGGAGACTTGTGGAATCAGTGTGCTTCATTCTACTTACTGCATGGAGACTTGTGGAATCAGTGTGCTTCATTCTACTTACTGCATGGAGACTTGTGGAATCAGTGTGCTTCATTCTACTTACTGCATGGAGACTTGTGGAATCAGCTATGCTTCATTCTACTTACTGCACGGAGACTTGTGGAATCATATGCTTCATTCCACTTACTGCATGGAGACTTGTGGAATCAGCATGCTTCATTCTACTTACTGCATGGAGACTTTGGGGAAACAGCTATGCTTCATTTCTACTTACTGCACGGGAGACTTTTGGGGAAACAGGGGTTTTATTTTTTACCAAAAGGGGACTTTTAATCCCCATGTTTTATTCTTTTTTTTCTGCACGGAGACTTTGGGAAACAATGTTTTATTCTACTTAATGATGGGGACTTGTGGGAACCCTTTGTTTTTTTCTCCTTTTCACGGGGACTTGGGAACCCCCGGTTTTCTACTTTTTCAAGGGGATTGGGGGAATCAGCCCTTTCTTCATTCTACTTACTGCATGGAGACTTGTGGAATCAGCGTGTTTATTCCCACTTACTGCATGGAGACTTGGGGGAATCATTTCTTTTTCTTTTACCCACAGACTTGGGGGAACCCCTTTTATTCTACTTACTGATGGAGACTTGTGGGAAACAGGGCTTCATTCCCACTTACTGCAAGGGGACTTGTGGGAAACAGTGTGCTTTCATTCCCCACTTTTTCTGCATGGAGACTTTTGGAATCAGTGTGCTTTTATTCTACTTACTGCACGGAGACTTGTGGAATCAGTGTGCTTCATTCTACTTACTGCATGGAGACTTGTGGAATCAGTGTCTTCATTCCACTTACTGCATGGAGACTTGTGGAATCAGTTTCTTCATTCTACTTACTGCATGGAGACTTGTGGAATCAGCTATGCTTCCTACTTACTGCAGGAGACTTGTGGAATCAGCGTGCTTCATTCTTTTCTTACTGCACGGAGACTTGTGGGAAACAAATATGTTTATTCCACTTACTCTGGGGACTTTTGGAACCCCAAAAGTTATTCAACCACTGCATGGAGACTTTTGGAATCAGCTATGTTTTATTCTACTTACTGCACGGAGACTTGTGGAATCAGTATGCTTCATTCTACTTACTGCACGGAGACTTGTGGAATCAGCTATGCTTCATTCTACTTACTGCACGGAGACTTGTGGAATCAGCTATGCTTCATTCTACTTACTGCACGGAGACTTGTGGAATCAGCTTGCTTCATTCTACTTACTGCACGGAGACTTGTGGAATCAGTTGCTTCATTCTTTCTTACTGCACGGAGACTTGTGGAATCAGCTTTTCTTCATTCTACTTACTGCAGGAGACTTGTGGAATCAGCGTGCTTCATTCTACTTACTGCATGGAGACTTGTGGAATCAGTGTGCTTCATTCTACTTACTGCACGGAGACTTGTGGAATCAGTGTGCTTCATTCTACTTACTGCATGGAGACTTGTGGAATCAGTGTGCTTCATTCTACTTACTGCACGGAGACTTGTGGAATCAGTGTGCTTCATTCTACTTACTGCATGGAGACTTGTGGAATCAGTTGCTTCATTCTACTTACTGCAGGAGACTTGTGGAATCAGTTGCTTCATTCTACTTACTGCATGGAGACTTGTGGAATCAGTGTGCTTCATTCTACTTACTGCATGGAGACTTGTGGAATCAGCGTGCTTCATTCTACTTACTGCATGGAGACTTGTGGAATCAGCTATGCTTCATTCTACTTACTGCATGGAGACTTGTGGAATCAGCTTGCTTCATTCTACTTACTGCATGGAGACTTGTGGAATCAGCTATGCTTCATTCCACTTACTGCATGGAGACTTGTGGAATCAGCTATGCTTCATTCCACTTACTGCATGGAAGCTTGTGGAGTCAGCCAAGCTACATTCCACTTATTGTTCTTGTTCTGTAAAGTGACTTGATTACAAAGGGCACTTAGGGAAGGTATTATTTGTAAATATGTATTGTTTAAGCACAGTGAACTCTCATGTAAATTGCATGTTACAATCTGGATCAAACTCTTAACAGTATAGGGGCATCATGGCAACGGGAGTGTTTGATAATAATGGTATGTCCGTGCTATCAAATGACTTATAGATATCAATGATATTGTGTGTTTGTTAGGGCCTGTGAATTTTAAACAGGCTGGTTTATATAATTAGGTTGGATATGTACCATAGTGCTCGCTCAACCTCACAATAAAATGATAGATCCTTGATAAATTGGCCGGCTTGACATCAAATGTATACCCAGCATAGGACATGCTTGAGTTTGTTGATGGTTTTGCTAACATGCATGGCTAGGCATGATTAGAAGGGAACCGTTTCTGCATTATCAGTGTTCATGTACCTTGATATGCATACGATGAAAACAATTGCTTGTCTTGCATTTAGTTATTAAAGTGTACTGTCCTTGATGGCTGAACATGTGTGTTAATGTTTACATTCGTTTTAGATACTGATATTTGTGTTTTCAATAAGGGTTTCACACTACTTGTTATGGAAGTGTGTTGTCATGTCGCCTCAACAACTTCTGTAGATGTTTTCATTCACCGGTTTGCCATATGACTGCTGGATTCAGACCACATTTGTATATTCCATAGGCGACCATTGTAACTTTTCCTTCATTTCCTACTAATCTTGATGAGATCTGTTATTGACAATTTCACAGTATATTTACCCTCCATAGACAGAAGTTCTGTGAAAAATTCATGAAATTCTCATACCTCAGGCTCCCACGAACTTCTTTTAAACCTTACACCCCTCCATTTCTGCTTGAACCACCCACGGATTGCCCCTGATTACATCACCAAGCAAAATTACAACTGTATTAATACGCAGAAATTCATGATGCAGTGCAAAATTTACGTCTGATGCCACGCTGCACGAAACCATCATTTCTACTCGCTCCACTCTAGATATGTGCTCACAGAAATTCAGACAACCTGTATAATGTGCTAAGATACTCTTGTGGGTATGCGATGCACATTCTCATTTCCACCTGTCATCTGTAGCAGTCAATCACTGAGAAAAACAGTAACACTGAATGTGCGTAAATCACTGGCTTAAAAATCCCCTGATTACATCACCAGAAATTACCTGAATAGGCAGTACAAATCACCTTGAGAAACTCTGAATAGGCAGTACAAATCACCTTGAGAAACTCTGAATAGGCAGTACAAATCACCTTGAGAAACTCTGAATAGGCAGTACAAATCACCTTGAGAAACTCTGAATAGGCAGTACAAATCACCTTGAGAAACTCTGAATAGGCAGTACAAATCACCTTGAGAAACTCTAAATAGGCGTACAAATCACCTTAGAATCTGAATGGCATTCCCAAAATCACCTTGAGAAACTCTGAATAGGCAGTACAAATCACCTTGAGAAACTCTGAATAGGCAGTACAAATCACCTTGAGAAACTCTGAATAGGCAGTACAAATCACCTTGAGAAACTCTGAATAGGCAGTACAATTCACCTTGAAAAACTGAATATAAATTCCACCAAAATGATACCAATGGCAAGTTCTGGTGGCATTGCCAAAACAATGTAAGACTGAGTAAACAGTTAATTAAATTATGATTCTATGAAGTCGAGGGTTTTACCTTGGAATTGGACGGCCAGTCGGGCAGGTGTCTGCGGTGTTCTCACAGGTTCACACCACAGCGATTTACTAGTTTGAGGTAATTTTCACACAATGCATAGATCTGCCAGTGGAAGCATACATTCAACATCCCGAACTTGTGAGGAGAGTGCACACCATTTATCAGTTTGCATTATCAGCCGGACTGTTTATAAGTAGTCCAAGAGTAGTCTACTTTAAAAGTTTTGATGTATAATTCTTTGCAGCAAAAACATCTTGGTGTTTTTAGAGCATTGTTTCCTTTGTAAAGGAGCAGTCTATGCTGCTTTCACTGTTACATAGTATAGTGTCCAGTACAATGCTTATGTCAGAAATGATGATGAAAACAGTAAAAAACAATTTAATAATAGTACACGGCATACATATACACTGTCTGCCTGTAACGTTGTGAACATATTGCTGTCAATGATTTCTAATACGACATAACTTCTTAGGAGTGCAATTCATCGTCCTCCGTTATCACATCACCTGATGCAGGTTCACTGACATCCTTTATGATAGCAGAACGCAATTTGTCAGCATCCTCGCTGACAATACACGTCGTGACATTCTGACAATTAGAACATGGTTTGTCAACACCCTCGGTGATGGCAGAAGACGGTCTGTCAACTAGTGTGACATCCTCGCCATTGGTTGGTGACTTCGCACATACAGACATGTCACTAGCACCTGAAGTATCCCTGGGGACAGTCGACTCACTGATGACAGGTGTCTCACTCTGAGCCATTCTTTGGAACATTGTGCGGTACTTCTGCCTAAGCGTTTTGTTTTGCAGCTCTGCTCGCTGCCGACACAATTTTATATGCCGCTGGATGTTGGGATCTGAAAGATGAACAGTTTATCTGGGTTAGTAGGTGACCAATCATTGATGCGATACGTTCATGCAATGACGCAAATGCAGTACTGTGGCACACGGTCTAGCTGTTGCACAACTATTGTTGCCACTGCTACATTTCAACAACTAGAAGGAAAAGCGATGTAAAACTCACTAGTAAACGGTAACACCTGTCCTTGGAACATTGCTGAGACATGGTGACAGGTAATTTCATAAAATCATCATCAAATGCCAACATGACCTACCCACCCTGGTAAGTCAAATGCTAGCAAACATGAGAATAAATATTGTCTTGTTCAATCTTAAGGTAAAAAAGCTACTTTTTATCCTGCGCATCCAAGGAGTGATACTAACCAACCATTTGCAACTACAATCAATATTTTGACATCTGTGGATAACTCGTAATAAAAAGTGGATTATTCTAATAAAAATCACTGAAGTGGACATCTTACTCAAGTATGGACTGGAGTACTGATCAATAATTGCCAAGCTATAGCGTACTTATCATGCAGCTGGGTCCTAGGTTTGATTGACATGTATAAGTGTTATGCTAAATTCAAAGTTTATGATGTCAGACTGTTCCACCTAAAATACCGAAGTATTCTTGTAGTCTCTTGGTTCATATCTGGAGGTATTTAATTGCTTGTAAATCTGCTGATATGGCTAATAAATATTTTACTACAATGTGACTATGCAACTTAGAACAAGTCACTACAACAAACACGGATGCCTCGTTTGTAATTCACCTGAAGTAGACATGATCATATGACAGTGTCGTCACTTCACAGGCTCGCATAATAATTTAAAACTGTTTTGGGAACACATAGTGATTGAAATTACTTTTATTAGCATCCATATCTTGACATATATCTGCTTAGCATAATATATTATTATATAACAGAATAAATAATTTACGATACCTGTATATATATATATATATTTATATATATATATATGATATACATAATGTTCACATTTTACTATAGATCTATTTATTACATACTGTAATGTACTGGCAGTACCCGGGGTATATACAAAGTAGCATTGATGTACTTAAATTCAGTACGAGACAAGTGTAAAAGCAATGACTTGCCAGTGACGTTACCTTTCATCCCAGTTGGCTGCTGCTGCGCCTTCAGCAGCTCTTCAAGGGCATCGTCGAGTCGACTGAGGTTATACAGCGCCACTCCTTTGCGGTACATGGCTTTGACACTGTTAGGTGAAAGCTGCAGGACTTCATCACAATACTGCAGCACCTTCTCATACACAGGAGACTCTGTCTGCAGTAAGCATGCTGGAAATCAAAGGAACATTTAACAAGATTGCCACCTAGCGATTCAACTCTAGATGGCAGGTGGACTAGGAAGCCATTTGGCTTATCGAGAGTCCAACCTATCTATCTAAGTATACCCCGCCCGTCTTAGGTATATGTCAATTTTATTTTTAAATATATTAACACTACTAGCACCTACACAATCAGCTGATAATTCGTTCCATTCGTTTACTGTTCTTTGTGAAAATGAAAATTTTCTAATATCTAGTCTACACTGAATAGTACTAAATAGAACATGAATGTACTAAAGTAATCATTTATAAGATCAAGCACATGGCTACCAGTAATCAGGACAATTCTAGATGAAATATATAAAGCCACTTCTATGCAGGTATAATGGTATATTTTATATATAATATACATTGTAGATGGTATCATCCACATTCCTTAGCAGCATACTACATTATATGCCTCCAGTAGTCTGTAAGTAATAAGAATTTAATTGTATCGCAAAAACATTATCCAACACCATTTGATTTTGATGTAACCTTTAGCTGCATATTGTTGACTACACTTGTAAATTGCCATGTAAAAATGTTCAGCAAACACATTGCACAATTCCAGGCTTAATTAAGAAAGGATATAAAATATGGTTTTGTGCAGTATTTTCATTGACACTAAAACCATTTTTTATTGACAGACAAAACACTTTATAATCTAGATTGCAAACTTACAACTGCATTACAAATATTTTTTGTTTGTCCACAACACTGGTTACACTAAGGACAAGGCAGACACCACACGTCTCAATCTGGGGCGAAAAGAACACTACTGACAATAAGCACCTTATACATGTAAGTTAACTACCACTTTCAGTACCTGGTACCACTATAGAAAGTTGTTGTTTAATATTCCGAAAAGGCCCTACTCATTTGATGTGACCTCATAAGACCATAACAGTGTAATCAATAAACCAAACAGTTAACAGGATGTTGATCTGTGCTGGAATTGCCTGGAAACAACTACAACCAGAGTGTACATGAAAAGAAGGACATTGATCATGGAGTAATAGATGCTGTTAAACAAACATTGACAATAAAGATACTGTGAAATATCACAGCCTACTGAGCCTACATTGTGAAAACCAGTCAACAGTGATAGTAATGACAGAGTGAAAATCATAATTAAAATCATGAAAGCCTGTTCACAATGTGAAAATGACAGACAACTGCATGAACACTGAAATTGTTTTTTTAGCAATCGTACTTTAGTATCTGCGGCGACATTCAAAACAATGTATCTTTGTATCTCGTATTTAAGTAACAAGTACAGACATGTATACATTTACCCTCTTTATTACTATTTACCCTAATATTTTAGTGTCATTTGGGGATGATGGGCGACATATTATCATATAGCATGCCAACCTGCCAAATTGTTGTAGCAGTCTGCCTTCAACTGGACAAAGTCCTTCTGTACTTCTTCAGGCATTTTCACCTCCACATCTCTGTCCCCAAAGATGCTCGGCATCATGGAACCTTGCTTCGATGCATCGATGCCCTTCAGATATAACAGAGCACGGTGGTATTTTCCAATCGCCGCTTTGTGCTGTTTTGCCTTGAATCTTTCATTGCCTTCGTTTTTGTACGTCAGCGCTTTTTCAAACTTATCTTCCCAGGTAAGTTTGAAAGGTGCTGGCAACTGTTCTGCTTCGCCTTCAGCCATTTAATTTGGACTTGTTTCTATTATGCAATGCAACCATCAAATGGGGTAATATTTCGGATTATTTTTTAACTCGCTGGGAGCTAGTGTAGTATTAGCATAATTAGTAGCCACAGTTCAGTGTATTACTGGCTAGGCAAAAAAGCGGGGCGTTGCTACCGTCGGCGTTGTCTACATCCGTAGTGACGGGTTTCTCGTAGTGGCAGTCGGTGTCCGTTTCTCGTCTCTGGTTTTTACCAACCCGTTTCAGTTGTGTAAACAGTGTGCAACTGCCTGGTTCCGTCACTAGTTTTTACCGAAATCATATAAAGATATGTTTCATACTGTGTTTGCAATAAAAAAAACGCTAGCAAGTCTGAGGGTGCATATGATTCAGTATATTAAATTTAAAAATCACACAAAAATACATGCAAAATCAGGAACTCGTAATCGCGGGCTTCTCGGCTGAAGTGCCATTATTAATATAAATGAATTCATTGTGACCAGGAAGTTACAGTGATGGTAACCTGGAACATGTCATGGTTAGGGAAGGATGATCCTAAATAATATAGGTGAGGTGAACTAATAAAAGACACAGTGGGAGACCAATATATGTGGGAGATTATATCCACAGACAAGTGTAATTTAATTTATTTTTTATTTCTCGCTGACATGAGGGTTGTTGGCCTAAAATTAAAATATGAACTTTTAAAAATGTCTTCGATATCTGTGGAATAAAAACGTGATGTATTAAAATATTGCAAATATCTCGGTCAAATTCCAGGTATATAAGTTTTTTTTATACTTATTTTTTCTCGGAGCATTCCATTTGAGACCACATTTTGTTCCAATGGGTATATTATATACCCGTGCGGTGGTCGCGCGGTACATCGAGGGGACGGTGGTTCAATCCCACCTACCGCCGTTTCGAAACTTAGGCAATTTCGTTCACCCCACATTTGCCTGTGTCTTTCGGAAGAGACACTAAAAGTAAAAGCTGGTGGTCCCTTCTTGTCTTGTCGGTATACTGGCCAACACTCCTGGTGGAGTAAAACGGTCAGGGATGGGTGCGCGTGCTGTTGGGTTGTTAGTCATGTATTAAAGCTTGTTTAAAATGTTGTGGTTTAGGAATGTTAACTATTGCATCTGGTAGGGAATTCCAGTCTCTTATTGTTCAAGGGAAATATGAATATTTATAGCAGTTCTTACTGGCGTGGATAGTGTTGAATGCTTTATTGTTTAAATGTCTTATATCTGGTGTCTATGCCTAGGGAAGTAAAAGCTCCCACACAGGGGGTAAATGTGTAACCTGTAGTGGACTCACTAATTTCTAGAGAAGGGCAACTCCTGCGTTAGCCCATGTTTGGAGGAAACCACCTAAGAACGTCTTACGTCAAATAATCCTCCATGAGTATAATATCTCGACATCCCGTGTTCCTTTTCCTCCACGACGATCTTATTCGGCAAGATGGGAGAATCTGCTGAAATGAAAGAGCAAATTGCTGAACTTCTAAAAGGCATTGATAGGTTTGTATTATGCGAACACCTAAGAACATAGAAATGACAGATTTGTGTGATAAAATCATTGCTAAAAATGGTGAATGTCGTACGAAAATTGGGTGGTTGGGCGATAACATATGAACGCATGAGACTGATGAGTGCCGGGGGTTCGTGTTATTTGTATATGCTGTCAGTTTTCAACTAATTTCTACAGCCACAGGGATGCCTTTCGTGAAACATTGACAAACGTTCAGATGCGTTAGATAATAGTTGTAGCCTCACAGTCCAGGCAAAACAAGATTGTGTCTGTTGAACGGGTAATGGTAATAGTGGTGGACGGTTTTGCCGTTTTGTTTTGGATAATTCAGGCTGCTGACAGATGTTAATGATTTAATGGTCACAGTTATCTTGATCTCGAATTACTCTGATTCCATGACGTCCCCGACATCAGCGTAATGTTATCATATTTTGTATTTCACCTGTTCATGTTGTGCTTTAGTGTATATCTTCACAACGTATCTAAACCGTCCAAAACAAGTGCACTAATATTTTTTTTAAACGGATTTCCAATTCTTGATACCAAAACCGAGTATAATTAAACTGGAGAAAAATTGATCTTTAGCAAGATCTAGCAAACAGTTATGTCTATTAATACAGTTGGACCTATGAAAATATTAATTAAATATAGCAATTTGAAATTAATTTGTGACATTGTCTAAAAATAGATCTTTAGTAAGATCTAGCAAACAGTTATGTCTATTAATACAGTTGGACTTGTGATAATATGGTTAGATTAAATATAGCAATTTGAAATTAATTTGCGACATTGTTTATGCTGTTGCTTGCTCTCTGGCACTGGTAGGTGAGACAACAAACTATTTTGTGATCTTGAACATTCTTTGTAGGTATAACCCAGAGAACTTGCCAGCACTGGAGAGTTATGTGGAGACGCAAGCGATAGAAAATACGTATGACCTGGAGGCGAACCTGGCTGTGTTGAAACTGTATGTAACTATTTTTATATAAATAAAACCATTATTAAATTAGCTGGAAAAAGGACATATAAAAAATTGTGAATTTTGCTGCACAAAAAGTACAAGATAAAAATTATGTTAAGAGACTAGTGCTAGAAGTATGTATACAAGGTTTATGAAATTCCTAAAAATAATTTGTAATCATTACTGATGATTGATATTTAAATTTCATGTGTATGTTGCAAAAACGTTATTTTATAAAACACTTGTTTAGAAATGTGTATTTATCATTACAAGTTCATTTTTACGTATCGGTAAATGCCGATAGACTATTCTTGATATGAATGTTACAGTCTGTTTTGGGGTTTTGCAGATACCAGTTCAACCCAACATTTTTCCAGACATCAGTGACTGGACAGATTCTCCTGAAAGCTCTTATGAACATGCCTCACACAGACTTTGTGCTGTGCAAGGCTCTCATAGACACTGTCAGGGTATCCTTTTGTCCAGTCATGCAGTGACAGGCCGCTGTGACATATACTATAATTATAATTATTTAAATAACCAAATTTGTACAGTGCGCAAATCCACAAAATCATCAACCATGACCTGAAACCGGTACCAGGTAATCAAGTAATAGTTTAAAATGAAGTAAATTTTTTATTTTAAATATTTCTTTAATAAATATTATGTGGTTTTGTAGGTACATTGTATTTTTAGAAATAAGTTGAGATATGCATATCTCATAGTCTTGTCGGTTTATATTCTAACTGTGAAATGTTGACTTTGTTTTCGTATGCCTAATGCAGTTGTGACTATAGTATGTGAGGCCTTCTAAGCAGATAATTCCCATGGAAGCCATTATGACTCACTAAGTCAGCTGCCCCCTGGATTCAGCCATGGTTGCTATTAAGATGGATTGACTGAGGAAACGAAATGAGTCGCATGTCAAAAAACAAAATTGACGTTTGTTTACAGATAGATCTCTCAGTTAAATGTTCCTATTGGCTAAAATTTACGTCATTAAGGAATTCCTCTAGCAGATTCAGACAGTGGACATGCTGGACTTTCCCGTAGTACCAAATATGTCCGCCATGCGGCAAGGAAAACCCGAAGAATGCGACTCAAACAACTGCGATTTATTGGTTTTGTTTTACGAAATTCATGTGTGAAATGTTACTTAGCCTTTTTTAAAAGGTACTAAATAGTAATATAAATGGCAAATATGCATTGCCAGTTGATAGAAAGACATTAAAATGTGCTTTGGTGACGAAAAGTCAAAATCGTCAAATATCAATGTTTATACAGTATTTTCTCGAAATCAAGTTTGCCGACATGTGACTCATTTCGTTAGAACATGTCACATTTAATCCCTCCCCACATGGAAATGTCAGTTGTACCTGTGGTCTGCATACAAATACTGACATGCAAAGGTAAATACCATGCTAAAATAAAATAAAATGATAGGATACATATATAAACATTATAAAACATTAATGAAACAATAAGATCACACAAAAGATTCTGAAAACATATCAACTTTAACCTGCTGTCAGCTGGAGGAGGAGACGCTCTACCCCATCCTCTACATTGCCAACCAGCTGGAGACTTGTCAGTTCCGAGAGTTCTGGGTATGGTGCTCTTTATTGTGAAGTACTTGGTGGGTGGAACGCATTCATCTGTGAAGCATTTTCAGCAGTCCTAGTGCCTGGATACCCAGCTATATAAAACATACCTTTATATTTAATGCTGAACATATCTTTAGCCTATCTAATATGCAAACAAATCAGTGCAGATTTAAGAATTTCTATTTATAAATGAAGGCATTGTATGCATCTTTATGATGGTTCCTATTGCTTGTACAGTGTACCAAGATAATTTTGAGGTGTTGTTTGTGTAACATGGTTATTTGTACTGTACATATGACTGTTTCATTCTGCTGATTTGTACTGTACATATGACCATTTCTTTCTGCTTCTGGTTTTCTGTTTAATTTGATGCAGACACTGGCAGCATATCTAAACATGTCTACAATAATAGTAATACTGTTATATTGAAAATAAAGCACGTATTGTTGAACATTTTCCTGGAATAATATGAACCTCTTATTTTAGGCTTCTTTTTGTCCTTTCAGACTTTCCTAGAACAGAACCCAGGAATCATTATTGGGATATCTGGATTTGTTGAAGCAATCAAGAAATGTAAGTTACAGAAGAAGAATAATGCATAGTTCAGGTATTTATTAATTGAGTGACGGTAATTTCCAAATGTTTTTGTTTGGAACTTAATACATTTACGATGGATAGCACAAGATAGGCAGATGTGGAAGCAGCATGCTGAAGCCTTCGCCTAACCATGGGACACTGGCTGCACAAAGATGATGATGACATTTGTGATGATTCTACACTCAGCAGTTTATGTTGACAGTTCCTATAATGATGCATTGCAGTTTTAGGCAACATGAAATAAACGTAATGACCAGTTTCATAAATGCGTGACCTTTTAATAAGACTTCACCGTTTGTTGTTGAAATTATAATAGATTACGGACATACTGCAATAGTTCTAATTAAACATAAATTTAACAATATGAATAGTGATCCGCAAGTGTGTTGAGAAGAATGAATTAACCCCGTCTTGTTTCAGTTGTGTGTCATGTCATCAACATCACCTACCAGACAATACACATAGACCTGCTGACGTCACTACTTGGAAACATCTCCGGTGAGTGGCGAGCTGTCGTGTTGATTGTCATTAAATTATTTTCACATGCAACAGCATTTAAATTTGGTAGATTTAATTGTCACCATTTTGTGAACTAGTATTCGACATTAATTCAGTATTTATAAATGCTTCAGTAATGTGTTTGAACTTGTCAAATGCTCCTTTAAATACACTTGGTAAGGTGTATAATGTCTATCAATGGCAAGAACTGCTAAGGCCTGCTATAGTTTGTATCGGTGCTTGTGAGAAGTGATAAGACTGGTTTGAGGTGGTGGGTGTTTCCCAAGGCAGATGACATTGTAACTTATTAGCATCAATACTTTTCTAGTGTTACAGTTTTACAGCGTACCAGCAATACCTCATCAGATTATATCAATAACAAGCACTATCCCAACAGTTGTTTTTTCTATGCTGTCTTGTAAATATCATTTTGTATTAAACGCTGTGCATATTTTGACTATTTCTCACGGCCTTCTGAAAATTAATGTGATAGTTATCACATGATCTAAGTCCTGAGCTGCCACCAGTGCTGCACCAGTTGTTCAGTGACGACTTCTCTCTCAGGATGTTGATTCCCTTGTGTATATTCCACGTGTGTTAGCTCTCATAGTCTAGTATTTCAAGATGTTTTAACCCATATCTAGTGTGTTGTAAACCAAGAATTGAGATTTGATTATGTATGTGTGTCGTAGATTTGATGAGGTATGTGTGTCATAGATTTGATGAGGTAGTGTCGTAGATTTGATGAGATATGTGTCGTAGATTTGATGAGGTATGTGTGTCATAGATTTGATGAGGTATGTGTGTCATAGATTTGATGAAGTGTCGTAGATTTGATGAGATATGTGTGTCGTAGATTTGATGAGGTATGTGTGTCGTAGAGTTGATGAGGTATGTGTTGTAGACGAGGAAGTGAAGGAATTCATGAGGCGGCACGGTTGGAAGAGATTTGCCGGTGGAGAGATCTTCATTGCCAACCAGGAGGAGAACGTCAAGACGAAAAACATCAAGGAAAACATAAACTTCGACAGTGCGTTATTGTTTTATATTTTCAGTACATTTGGTGCAATTGTATGAAAGTACGATAAATGATTTTGCATATTCTTTGAAAGATATACACTTGTTGGGAATATGTGGCTGACTTCTCCCATCATGTGATCTGTTGCTTAGCAACAGAATGTCAAACATGTGAAGCATTCATGATTAATCATACAGCTACGAGGCCACCTAGTCTCTTCTAAATTCCCCCAGTATAATCAATTGTAATGACCCACTTTCACCTGCTATCTACCAGTCTTGACGACAGACCTCTGGCTAACCCGCTGACCAACCATGCCTTCCACATATTGCCTTCCCAAATCTAGGACAAATGGGTACTTGGCAGATAACAGTAGTGGCTAGAAATGATATTGCAGTCTTCATATTATAATTGTGGCATCGCTAAATAATTCACAGAACTTGCCTAATGTTGTGTGTGAAACAGTAGGTGCTCTGAATAGTAGGTGGACTGGTTCACTGGATATCATGCGAATATCATGCGAAATCACACAGAATAAACTACCTTTGAATAAATTAGATAATAGTTATAGACTAAACCTGTAAAAAGTGCTAATATGTACTAAGTCAATTTGGTTGTATGTTTGTAGGTGTAGCCGGCATCATGGCCAGCTCGTAGAACATTTGAAGACAGATTCGCACTATCACCCTGCCATAGACAACTCACAGCTGTAGACAGACAAAGTGACTGCCACACAGGGACATAGTCAGCAGTGACTGCCACACAGGGACACAGTCAGCAGTGACTACCACACAGGGACACAGTCAGCAGTGACTGTCACACCAGGAACACAGTCAGCAGTGACAACTATTTGGACACATTCTATTCAAGATACAAAAGAAACACAAAATCTTTCCTCTGCTTTGGCAATAAAGACCAAGTTACAATTGTATATTGTGTTGTTAATTTTTATCTAATATATCCATCCACAAAGTTAAGCATTTATCTTTAGAAAATATCTTATATACATAATTGAACACATTGCTGTTTGGGTTTAGCAAGTCCAAGATGTCTCTGAAAAAATTGTTTTTTAAGTTTTTGCAATGTATCAAACTAAATTTTTTCACACATATCTTGTTTTTATCTGTAAATGTTGTCTCAATCTGTAAAAAAAATGTACCTTTTCTAAAGCTTCAAACAAAACAACTTGATGAGACTGCACCAAGACATTAGCATGAAACAAAATACCTCCAAATGACAAAACAAGTAAAAGAAAGTATAAAAGTTTACTATCATCACAGTATACAGTTTCACATACTTTTTCCTGGCAATAGTTGATCTCAACAATTACTAAGGGTTGTAAACATGTTTAATATTACCTTAATTGAAGTTACAATTCTTCTGTGAAGATTTGCAAATTTTACAAACGCTACAACACAAATTACAGTACATAAATTATATTTAAATATTATGTATGCATTATCTATTGTAGAGGTTTGTTTGGTTATAACAATGACTAGTAGTATCAATAAACCACCAGCGACCTTCAGGCTACGTCCACCAAGTGACAGCATTCTCTCAAGAGTTGTTGGTGGTCTACGTCTGTGAGAACTTCAAGTGTCAGCTTTGTGAATGAGTTATCTGCAACAGACACACACCGTTATGTACAGTTGTACACATACACCTTTATGTACAGTTGTAAAACAGGACTACGTTGCTATGTGTCTGTTGTCACAGAGTACAATAAAATTGTATATAATAATACATCATAATTTGTATATCAATGTAGGTTCGGACATGTTATGCACATCTCAACAGTGCACAAAGCAGCTGTTGCTGAATGAACCTTGGTTTTCTTCAAAAAAGCTTCAGCTTCAGGAAAGCATGATGAGACTGCAAAACTTTGATATACTAGATTTGTTTCTGAAGGTTTACATCTCTGACGTGGCCCATGGTGTTAATTTGTGGCAAAGTAAATCGACTATGTTGTTAGAATTACTGGTAATGATTTATCATTAATTCAGACCAGAAAACGCAAAGGATTAGGAGCCAAGGCAATGGAAAATTATGAAACCCTGCCTACCAATAACCATGTTTAATACGGCAAAGGACATGCTTACTCCGTTTAGATAACCAAACATTCTCTGATTACTTGTTACTAATAGTAGAATAGATCGAATGAGACACCAATGTTTGACGCCATCCTACCTGCGCCAAGGACAAACGTGGCCACCATTGCTTTATGAAGCAGCAAACTTGGGTCTCCCGTGTCAACGTGGTGCGATGTAAAGTGGTACAACGGCCACCAGGTGTCTCTTATTCGCCAGCATTCACCGATTGCATCAAGGTCAACCTTATTATGCCTAAAATATTCAAAGCTGTATTACATAATGAATGAATTTATCACTATGCCGGGAAATTTATATATCATAATTTTTTTACCAATTATCATTGATTTTATTAAATAGTTTTATCACTTGTGTTGTTTATGTATTTTCAGCACCTTAGTGTGGACACTTGTATAGATTGGCGGCGCTTTATAACACTTTATAAATTTCATTATGATTCTTATAATTTCTTATGTCGTAAAACTGGCAAATGAACTGTTGACGACACAGAGCAATGGCAGAAGGAATTGGTACATTTCTCTTATATGCAAGTGAAACTGTACTTTAACATAACAACAGGACAAAGTTTAATGGAAGCTTCATTTAGACCCTTAGGAATTGTAGACTCTATAGCTAGTGTTGCTAATTAACAAATAGTTATCCACTGGTGGCACCATTACCCAAATATGTCAACTGCACACAATCTGTCATCTTTAGTTGTATGGAGAGAACAATAATTAATGCCTATTAGCTGCTGGTGACTGGTGTCTCCTACCGTCTGTATGTCTCCATCAACTGTCCTGCGAGTCGCCTCCAGGGCTCATCAACAGTTTGCCAACAGACAAAGTCGAGCATGTCAAACAACAGTGTCAGTGTCCTCAACGTGTACGCCCCTGTCACAGAAACAGATGCCTGCAGCAGACGATCACACAGACACATCTGGTACTCTCCTCATTATCAACCTGCATTCCTTTGCTGTCCTTTGTTTTGGCTGACATGTGAGGTAACATCAGCGAAATCTACATGTTCTGAAGACAGGTTGAAAAGGAAATATAATTTAAATGCGGGATTGTAAACAGGCATTCATATTTATGTAATATTTGACACAAAAGTGTGTTGCATAGTGCCATTAAATACTGATTTCTCTGACATGAGTCGTGTAAGACAACACCCACCAGCGTCCATGTATAGTGTGTGCAGGTCAAGAACTAACTCATCCGAAGGTGACACGTCACATAGCGCCTGGAAACACAACACAGATCATAGGATGGTGACACATCACATAGCACCTGGAAACACAACAGATCATAGGATGGTGACACATCACATAGTGCCTGGAAACACAACACAGATCATAGGATGGTGACACATCACATAGAGCCTGGAAACACAACACAGATCATAGGATGGTGACACAACACATAGAGCCTGGAAACACAACACAGATCATAGGATGGTGACACGTCACATAGAGCCTGGAAACACAACACAGATCATAGGATGGTGACACGTCACATAGAGCCTGGAAACACAACACAGATCATAGGATGGTGACACGTCACATAGAGCCTGGAAACACAACAGATCATAGGATGGTGACACGTCACATAGAGCCTGGAAACACAACAGATCATAGGATGGTGACACATCACATAGCACCTGGAAACACAACAGATCATAGGATGGTGACACATCACATAGTGCCTGGAAACACAACACAGATCATAGGATGGTGACACATCACATAGCACTGGAAACACAACAGATCATAGGATGGTGACACATCACATAGTGCCTGGAAACACAACACAGATCATAGGATGGTGACACATCACATAGAGCCTGGAAACACAACACAGATCATAGGATGGTGACACATCACATAGAGCCTGGAAACACAACACAGATCATAGGATGGTGACACGTCACATAGAGCCTGGAAACACAACACAGATCATAGGATGGTGACACGTCACATAGAGCCTGGAAACACAACACAGATCATAGGATGGTGACACGTCACATAGAGCCTGGAAACACAACAGATCATAGGATGGTGACACATCACATAGAGCCTGGAAACACAACAGATCATAGGATGGTGACACATCACATAGAGCCTGGAAACACAAACAGATCATAGGATGGTGACACATCACATAGAGCCTGGAAACACAACACAGATCATAGGATGGTGACACATCACATAGAGCCTGGAAACACAACACAGATCATAGGATGGTGACACATCACATAGAGCCTGGAAACACAACAGATCATAGGATGGTGACACGTCACATAGAGCCTGGAAACACAACAGATCATAGGATGGTGACACATCACATAGACCTGGAAACACAACAGATCATAGGATGGTGACACATCACATAGAGCCTGGAAACACAACACAGATCATAGGATGGTGACACATCACATAGAGCCTGGAAACACAACACAGATCATAGGATGGTGACACATCACATAGAGCCTGGAAACACAAACAGATCATAGGATGGTGACACATCACATAGAGCCTGGAAACACAACAGATCATAGGATGGTGACACATCACATAGAGCCTGGAAACACAAACAGATCATAGGATGGTGACACATCACATAGACCTGGAAACACAACAGATCATAGGATGGTGACACATCACATAGTGCCTGGAAACAACACAGATCATAGGATGGTGACACATCACATAGAGCCTGGAAACACAACACAGATCATAGGATGGTGACACGTCACATAGAGCCTGGAAACACAACACAGATCATAGGATGGTGACACGTCACATAGAGCCTGGAAACACAACAGATCATAGGATGGTGACACGTCACATAGCGCCTGGAAACACAACACAGATCATAGGATGGTGACACATCACATAGCGCCTGGAAACACAACACAGATCATAGGATGGTGACACATCACATAGCGCCTGGAAACACAACACAGATCATAGGATGGTGACACATCACATAGTGCCTGGAAACACAACACAGATCATAGGATGGTGACACATCACATAGCACCTGGAAACACAACAGATCATAGGATGGTGACACATCACATAGAGCCTGGAAACACAACACAGATCATAGGATGGTGACACATCACATAGAGCCTGGAAACACAACACAGATCATAGGATGGTGACACATCACATAGAGCCTGGAAACACACACAGATCATAGGATGGTGACACGTCACATAGAGCCTGGAAACACAACACAGATCATAGGATGGTGACACATCACATAGAGCCTGGAAACACAACAGATCATAGGATGGTGACACGTCACATAGAGCCTGGAAACACAACAGATCATAGGATGGTGACACATCACATAGCACCTGGAAACACAACAGATCATAGGATGGTGACACATCACATAGTGCCTGGAAACACAACACAGATCATAGGATGGTGACACATCACATAGAGCCTGGAAACACAACACAGATCATAGGATGGTGACACATCACATAGAGCCTGGAAACACAACAGATCATAGGATGGTGACACGTCACATAGACCTGGAAACACAACAGATCATAGGATGGTGACACATCACATAGCACCTGGAAACACAACAGATCATAGGATGGTGACACATCACATAGTGCCTGGAAACACAACACAGATCATAGGATGGTGACACATCACATAGAGCCTGGAAACACAACACAGATCATAGGATGGTGACACGTCACATAGAGCCTGGAAACACAACAGATCATAGGATGGTGACACGTCACATAGACCTGGAAACACAAACAGATCATAGGATGGTGACACGTCACATAGCGCCTGGAAACACAACACAGATCATAGGATGGTGACACGTCACATAGCGCCTGGAAACACAACACAGATCATAGGATGGTGACACGTCACATAGAGCCTGGAAACACAACACAGATCATAGGATGGTGACACATCACATAGAGCCTGGAAACACAAACAGATCATAGGATGGTGACACGTCACATAGCGCCTGGAAACACAACACAGATCATAGGATGGTGACACGTCACATAGAGCCTGGAAACACAACACAGATCATAGGATGGTGACACATCACATAGAGCCTGGAAACACAACACAGATCATAGGATGGTGACACATCACATAGAGCCTGGAAACACAACACAGATCATAGGATGGTGACACATCACATAGAGCCTGGAAACACAACACAGATCATAGGATGGTGACACATCACATAGAGCCTGGAAACACAACAAAAGATCATAGGATGGTGACACATCACATAGCGCCTGGAAACACAACACAGACAGATCATAGGATGGTGACACATCACATAGAGCCTGGAAACACAAACACAGATCATAGGATGGTGACACGTCACATAGAGCCTGGAAACACAACACAGATCATAGGATGGTGACACATCACATAGAGCCTGGAAACACAACAGATCATAGGATGGTGACACATCACATAGCGCCTGGAAACACAACACAGACAGATCATAGGATGGTGACACATCACATAGCGCCTGGAAACACAACACAGACAGATCATAGGATGGCGACACGTCACATAGAGCCTGGAAACACAACACAAACAGATCATAGGATGGTGACACATCACATAGCACCTGGAAACACAACACAGATCATAGGATGGTGACACATCACATAGCACCTGGAAACACAAACAGATCATAGGATGGTGACACATCACATAGAGCCTGGAAACACAACACAGATCATAGGATGGTGACACATCACATAGAGCCTGGAAACACAACACAGATCATAGGATGGTGACACGACACATAGAGCCTGGAAACACAACACAGATCATAGGATGGTGACACATCACATAGAGCCTGGAAACACAAACAGATCATAGGATGGTGACACGTCACATAGAGCCTGGAAACACAACAGATCATAGGATGGTGACACGTCACATAGAGCCTGGAAACACAACAGATCATAGGATGGTGACACATCACATAGAGCCTGGAAACACAACACAGATCATAGGATGGTGACACGTCACATAGAGCCTGGAAACACAACACAGATCATAGGATGGTGACACGTCACATAGAGCCTGGAAACACAACACAGATCATAGGATGGTGACACGTCACATAGAGCCTGGAAACACAACAGATCATAGGATGGTGACACGTCACATAGAGCCTGGAAACACAACACAGATCATAGGATGGTGACACGTCACATAGAGCCTGGAAACACAACACAGATCATAGGATGGTGACACGTCACATAGCGCCTGGAAACACAACACAGATCATAGGATGGTGACACATCACATAGAGCCTGGAAACACAACACAGATCATAGGATGGTGACACATCACATAGAGCCTGGAAACACAACACAGATCATAGGATGGTGACACGTCACATAGAGCCTGGAAACACAACAGATCATAGGATGGTGACACATCACATAGCGCCTGGAAACACAACACAGATCATAGGATGGTGACACGTCACATAGAGCCTGGAAACACAACACAGATCATAGGATGGTGACACATCACATAGAGCCTGGAAACACAAACAGATCATAGGATGGTGACACATCACATAGCGCCTGGAAACACAACACAAAAGATCATAGGATGGTGACACATCACATAGCGCCTGGAAACACAACACAAAAGATCATAGGATGGCGACACGTCACATAGAGCCTGGAAACACAAACAGATCATAGGATGGTGACACATCACATAGAGCCTGGAAACACAACACAGATCATAGGATGGCGACACGTCACATAGAGCCTGGAAACACAACACAGATCATAGGATGGCGACACGTCACATAGAGCCTGGAAACACAACACAGATCATAGGATGGTGACACGTCACATAGAGCCTGGAAACACAACACAGATCATAGGATGGTGACACGTCACATAGAGCCTGGAAACACAACACAGATCATAGGATGGCGACACGTCACATAGCGCCTCGAAACACAACACAGATCATAGGATGGCCAAACGTCACATAGAGCCTGGAAACACAACACAGATCATAGGATGGTGACACGTCACATAGAGCCTGGAAACACAACACAGATCATAGGATGGTGACACGTCACATAGAGCCTGGAAACACAACACAGATCATAGGATGGCGACACGTCACATAGAGCCTGGAAACACAACACAGATCATAGGATGGTGACACGTCACATAGAGCCTGGAAACACAAACAGATCATAGGATGGTGACACATCACATAGAGCCTGGAAACACAACAGATCATAGGATGGTGACACATCACATAGAGCCTGGAAACACAACACAGACAGATCATAGGATGGTGACACGTCACATAGAGCCTGGAAACACAACACAACAGATCATAGGATGGTGACACGTCACATAGAGCCTGGAAACACAACACAGATCATAGGATGGCGACACGTCACATAGCGCCTGGAAACACAACACAGATCATAGGATGGCGACACGTCACATAGAGCCTGGAAACACAACACAGATCATAGGATGGCGACACGTCACATAGAGCCTGGAAACACAACACAGATCATAGGATGGTGACACGTCACATAGAGCCTGGAAACACAACACAGATCATAGGATGGTGATATCTGACACAGCCTGCAAAACAGAACACATCATATGATGGTGATATTTGATACAAAGTCTGTAAAGTACATCAAGACATCAGGAAATGAGTCAGACAGTGGTTAAGATACGAAGTTTGCATTAAGATACATTTTAAAATAGAGGATGATGAAGTGGAAATATAGCTGCAAGCAGAAAGTAGTGCAAAAGAAAAAATGGCTTCCCACATTTGATTTATAAATAGTCCACCGGAATCAAAAAGAATATAATTATGCACGTATGTATAAGCTTAAACACACTAATCATCAATAAATTATAAATGACAATGACTGTATAATTATACATAATTACAATAATATAAAGGCAACATTAAACGTTTGAATATATGAAAATCTACACCAGACAGGCATACTAGCTTGTACTTAGCTCTGGCCCAGCAGGTTTGAATCAGTAGTACAGTACATGTGTTTACCCACCTGCAGTGCCTCCATCTTCTCTGTCCTGTCTACATCATGTCTTTGGTAGAAGTTGTACAGGTATCTGTGGGCGTTTATATTGGCAACATTCTTCTCTGCGTAGTCCATGAGAACTTCTCTCGCTCTCTCGTGATCCCCGTAGAACTCAAGCAGCTGCGGGAACATAACTTACTGGGGACATCTCAATGTATATGAAGAACTTGAGATTCTTGACTAACTGTGTGATATCCATAGATCAGATTAGGGATAGTGTCAAAAGCATGATCACTCGCACAGAAGTCACGTCTTCAAAATGTTTACATGTTAATATGCAGTTGAACACATGTTCTTGAAATAATGTCCACAAAGTCGGTATAATTGATGGTGGTGGATTACTGGAAGAAGAAGATGTCCTAAACAAATTCAATTTATGTAATACTTATTAAAAAATTGTTTACTAATTTTTTTATTTCCTATAAACAATGTTCGTATGAAAAACAAATAGATATAATATTAAAACAATATTAATATATCACCTAGGACACTATTTCCATGACACATTGCAAGAGTGATGTCACACTTTTCAGTAAACAAACCACAGTTATTGAACAAAACTTATTTTAAAGAGCCAAATAGGGATATTATGCTGATAAGATTGCTAGTGAACTGGTGCCCAGACACAGGTGTTATCTCTGGCAGTTGATGTTCTACCTCAATGTGTTTAGTGATGAAGATGTCCCACACACCAGGCTGACCACAAAGGGCACTCAGGTGGTTGATGGCCCTATTAGCAAGACCTCGGGCCTCTTCCTCCTCCGAACTCAGACGGTCCGACAGCTGCAGCAGCTGACTGCCTACAAAGAACATTGGTTTCTTTAGTGAGGCCTACAGCAAATGACAGCCTACATTAACCAATGGGTGCTTTAGTGAGGCCTATAACAACTGACTGCCTACAATGACCATTTGTCTCTTTAGTGAGGCCTACAGCAAATGACAGCCTACATTGACCAATGGGTGCTTTAGTGAGGCCTATAACAACCGACTGCCTACAATGACCATTGGTCTCTTTAGTGAGGCCTACAGCAAATGACAGCCTACATTGACCAATGGGTGCTTTAGTGAGGCCTATAACAACTGACTGCCTACAATGACCATTGGTCTCTTTAGTGAGGCCTACAGCAAATGACAGCCTACATTAACCAATGGGTGCTTTAGTGAGGCATATAACAACTGACTGCCTACAATGACCATTGGTCTCTTTAGTGAGGCCTACAGCAAATGACAGCCTACATTAACCAATGGGTGCTTTAGTGAAGCCTATAACAACTGACTGTCTACAATGACCATTGCTCTCTTTATTGAGGCCTGCAGCAGTTTTATCTACAATGGTCATGAGTGTGTTTAATGATACAAATGTCTACACATTACAACAATCATTGTGTTTGATATGTCCTAAACAATTGTCTGTAATGAGCAACAACAACATAAAACATTACATTTTAGAAAATGTGTGCTGTATACTTTTTTCTCCAACAGAACTGAAGATCCTGCTGCTACCACAACATTGTTTAGGGCGTGACTGTGCAACTCACAGATACAGTACCAGGTACGAGAGACCTGTCCTCAACCCACCCTCCATCTGTGTCCTCATGTCCTGTAGTCGCTCCTGGGCTGTCAGCCACTCCACATAGAACACAAGTCCCTGGTAGCCCTGGAAGAGGAGGTCTATGTAGTGGGCCCTCTCCCTCTCCCTCCACGTCACTGACTTCTTCTGACTCTTCCTTCTTGGCACATGCTGCAAGGACAGACCAAACATCTTAGATCATCCATTTCCAAACAATTTTTCTTTTCTAAAACTAAGCAAATATTCTTTCTCTGTAGCAGAGTCAAACATCAGGAACCAACTCCCTTTTACAGGTAAGTCATCTGAAACTATA
Organism: Ridgeia piscesae; assembly: GCA_025642075.2. Classification (NCBI taxonomy): domain Eukaryota; kingdom Metazoa; phylum Annelida; class Polychaeta; order Sabellida; family Siboglinidae; genus Ridgeia; species Ridgeia piscesae. Next base: position 222,245 of record JAODUO010000338.1, read on the forward strand.
GCCACTTTTTATTAAAAAAAAACATATTTGTTTGAAGTTATATTTTCACCCTAAAATGTAAGTGGTTCCGTGATCCAGGGACGACTCTTGTCTCAGTTGTCTGTCGTCGTGTATGATTCAACCAAATGATTTTGTTTGTTGCACCTCTGAGCATAAGTATTCACGGATACAGATGCCTTAGAAACATTGCTATTGCTATTGCTATTGCTATTGCTATTGCTATTGCTATTGCTATTGCTATTGCTATTGCTATTTCATGTACTACCAGGAAATTCACTTTATACATGACCCGCCCTCGGGCAGGTGTTGGTGTTTTGTCAAGAAATTAAATTGGTGATTTTATCAAGAAATAAAATGAGAGGGATTAACAAAAGCAGACATGTTGTCACACACATGCACACGCGCATGCGCTCGTGCACACACACACACACACACACACACACACACACACACACACACACACACACACACACACACACACTCACCTGGAAAGCTTGTCGTGCATCCTTAAACTTCTTCTGATGAATAAGCACGAGGACGTGCTCCAAGACCACCTCCTTTGGGTTCATAGTTGACAGGCACTTCATCTGGCTGACAGCAAACAGTCAGTCGTGTGTCACAAGCAGTTGTTTATGCTAACTTCATTCAACCTAAGTAAATCCAACATCAACATCCAAAGCAACACCCAAACTGTAGCAGTTATTACGACTCACACTCATATGTCATATTTTCTGGATGTTTTTAAAACGTTCACTTTTTTTATTAAACGACTACATTACATTACCCAGTATTTTTATTTTTCATTTTACTACCCAAAACTTGAAAATCAACTTAGCAGTAAGATTCCATGATACATCACTGAACTGAGAGAACATGTACCTGATGAGTTTCTCCAGTAAGGCGCTGTTATCACCAGGAACTTGCTGAAAGACTTCCATTCCAACCTGGAAATTTAAGCACTCCGTCTAACTGCTGTGTACTAATTACAAAATGTGATTTCTGTAAACCTCCATGAACTCAGTATCACATTTGGAAACTGGAATCAAAAGAAAAGACAACATTTGTGTATATATGTTCCGCTATTTTACACTGCACGGTGAGTTAGTGGTTTTTTTTGCGCCCACTTGATTGTGTTACATGAACCGTCTCAGCGTCCCAGATTCAGCTAAACACATACCTTGCATGCTCTGACGTAGCATTGGTGACATACATGACGCCCAGGCCACGTTTCCTCAAAACGCTTACCGTGCATGCATTTTGAGAATATGCATATGCACTTGAGAATAACATTAACAATCATATTGGAATACTTGGTGTATTACTAACGGAAACTATGTTAGTAACAAAGGAAAATCTTAATCGGGGCCTGGCCGAATCTGGGACCATGACACCGGGGTAAAGAAGACAGGGAAGACACATGAAGACATGATGAGATAATACTGTGTAATGGACAGGGAAGACCTTCATTGAACACACACACACACACACACACACACACACACACACACACACACACACACACCACACACACACACACACCACACCACACCACACACACACACACACACCACCACACCACACCACACACACACACCACACCACACCACACCACACCACACCACACCACACCACACCACACCACACCACACCACACCACACCACACCACACCACACCACACCACACCACACCACACCACACCACACCATACACACACCACACACACCACACACGCACGCACACACCCACACAATCATGAAAACTGGCATCGACAAGTGGAACATTCCACAAAGCAGTGGCCCAGGAGCAGTAAACAAGATGACTTTAGAAAGAAACTGGACTTATTGTGACATGATACCTTCAGCAGAGTGATTTCATTGTTAGCTGGCAGCTTTGATATGACTGTCATGACTTCAGTGACTTGTTTCCAACGGTGACTCAGCAGGCATTCTCTCAGAAGGATGAAGAGCTTTGGCAAGAGACTAGCACCACTGTTGACATACCGGTCACTCACACGCAGTGGGTTGTCTGTAGAGACAAGTAGCAGAGCATTATGTAACATTTGACTTACAAGTTTGGACACCTAAAATTCAAACATTCTCAGCTATTCGAAAAGGGACACACAAAAATAACTGATGAAATATTTCCCCAAAAAATACTGACAGGGAACATCATGATTTATTTTACTATAGACAGACAAAGAATTAGTAGTCCCCAAATGGTTTACAAGTCCTATGAATATAAAAACATAAAAAAACACTGCTTTGCAACCACAATTAAATAATAATGCCATGTTCATAAAGATAACAGAGTAATTAATAAAAAAAGTAAATTAAAATTAAAGTAATAAGATAAGCTAAGATCAGCTTTATTGTGATGTGTTTTCATTGCAGTTACAATTAAACATTGGAATGCGTTATAATGTTGGATCGTCTTACAAGTATGTTCACATGACAAGACACTCACATGCACCAAACGATTATGATAAAATATACTACTACTTTAAATTTAATAAATAAATAAGAGCAATCACATACAATAGGTCCGAATAAAAAGTTGTTCTTTATAACATCGATAAATAATAATTGATATGATCTAATACAAATATAAAATAATAAAATGTGGAATAAAATAATATATAATAAATTATGATAAAGTATACAAACTAAAAACACTTTGGAAAGTGGAATATGTGTGCATTACAGATGTAAGAAAAATCACTTCTGTTTTGACAGGGCTTGTACAGTTAGGGAGGAAAAAGCTGCTACTAAACCTATTGGTCCTGGTTTTGATGGATCTGAACCAGCGACTAGATGGAAGGGGATCAAATAGGTCATGGGCAGGTTGGGATGACTCATGAGAGAGGAGATGGTCTCTTCCTAACAGGCGCCGCTGATACAATGATTCAAGCCTGGGGGGTCTCTGCCGATTATTCTGGAAGCAGTTTTTACAACTCTGTTCAATCCGAGTTTTCCTTCACCATACTGTGATTGAAAATGAAACCAACAAAGTATGAATGAAGAATGTAACTTTCAACATGCCTGGTCTGAGGTTTTGTTTGAGGTCTTCCATCCATTGGGAGAGTTCATCTCCTTCTTCATCACCGTAGGATGTCCCACTCAACAGAATCCTCAGGACACTTGCCTTCAACACAAAACACATCTTCAAATATATTATTATATGGAAACATATAAAAGCACTGTTTATCCAGGTTAAAGATTTCGGGATATGTTGACAAAACTGTCACAATTCACATGCACTGTGTGTGTTTGTGTGTGTGCGTGTGCGTGTGCGTCACAATGTGAATCAGTCACTATGTGACTCGCGCGCATGCACGCACATCCACAGAGTTATAGTGTCGGTGACACACACACACACACACACACACACACACACACACACACACACACACACACACACACACACACACACACACACACACACACACACACACACACACACTTTACCGAGCGATAATACAAGTAGTGTCGCAAATACGTGTAACTTATACGTTTTATCTATAAACTAAACAGTACATCTAGTTCTTACCAAAGCTTTGTTTGTTTCTTCGTCGTCCATACTAGCTGACATGTCCATCAAATGACACAAATTAGACAACTGTTTGCCCAATTCTACGCGTTAACTGGGAATGAGAATTGGACACATGACAGATGTGCCTTCAGCCTCGGTTCCACTTTGTTGATGTGTCCATCGCGGTGCACGCGCGAGAACTTTGGGACAACAAAAGTTGGGTTTTCACCATAAACAGCTGAGTAAGTTATGCATATTGCATAAATTTTCCTAGATCAGAACGAGGTAGCATTTTTACATATGTTCTGAGATAGATGTGTATTTAACACGACGTACTTGACTTAAACACACCTGTCCTGCCTGGCCCTGGGGCTGGGTGTCTGCTGTGTCAGTGTGTGTGCCGGCTGTCATCCGAATACTGGTGCTCATTCTTTTTTCACATTAACATTAACGCCTGTAAGGAATATTCCACACTACACACATGCATGGCTGTAGTTTATATAAAAAATCGTTACAAAATGTTTAGATTTGACAATCATCTTTTAGGAGTTATGACATGGTTTTTTCACTCGTTCGTTACTTCGTATCGACCTGTCTCTCACTCAGCAGTCACTGTCACTGCCAGTCGTTCTGTGTCACCTGAACTTGAACTGTGGTTGTGAAGGCTGTTCCAGCTCTAGTTATTTCCAGCACTTGGTAGGGTTCTATTTACTGATTAATCTATATATATTAAAAATTGTGGTTACAAAGCTACGATCTTATGAGGTCTCATTGAACTAGTCAGTCTTTTCAGAACATTTAAATTACGCCAGGCCGACTTTTCTATCTATGCCACTATGGTCATGCTAGCACTGACTGAGGGTGACTACTGCCTGGGACAGGGTGTGTGTCTTCCTCGATCAGTGGTTCTTTAATTTACGTCCCAAACTGAGATGGGACTGAGATGTGATTCTCTGATTCACGAGGGATCTCCAATGTTGAGAGCCAGATTTTTACACCAAATATATGGATGTATTAACCACTACACTATCCATGACTCCCTTTATCTGTGCTGGCCGAGGGTGTTTCTTAGAGAATCCTCTTCCACAATTGGATGGCCGAAGAAGGAAAAGGTGGTATTTGGTTAATGGGCGAACATATAATTTTATTTTCATGCCACAACCTGATGTAAATAGCAGAACGTCATCTCCTTGTTTTCACGCAAAAGAAACTATGTTCTAAACTAACCATCTGTGACCGTGAGTCCGTGACAGGAGTTGGGGCATCACAGCTCCTAGTCTCCCACCATCTCTGTTGATTTTCAGGCACCATCTTGAAGGTGTTGAAAGTCAGTCCATTTCAGTCCTCGATACTGTCATCCCTTCCATCCTCGCAAACCAGGGGTCAATGCACTGCCCTACAGCCGCAACTGTAGTCAAACCTGGCACTGAGTGATCTCAACTCACCTGTCTCACTGACCTACTGACTTTAATAAGAAACATGGCTACTAACTAAATCACTAGTGACTACTCCATACAATTCGCCATATGTGTGGGCGCCTATGTGGGCAGTGTCACTCAATTTATTACAGTAGAAGTACATCAATTACTTTCAGTTTTTATTTTATATTATTTATAATCAAAAGGATTAATAATAAACATATCATGTTTTGTTTAGTTTTGTGAAATATTAGATTTGCTATATGACATTTCACTTCTGAGCAGCACATATAAATTTGTTGCGCTTATGTACTATCCAGGAAATAGCATCAAACCTTCATTTTATCAGTAAAAGTAACATATGTTTTTATGTGACAGTTTGAAACTCCTAATTAATCAGTAAAACATTATTTTCCGTGACAGTCCTGTGGTACATAGCACCATGCAGTAACCTAATACTGCTAATTAATCAGTAGAAGTATAATACATTTGTTACCATGACAACACTGATATCACGTAATGCTGTTAATATTAATCTGTGAAAAAAATATTATACGGTTTTTTTACTGTGACAATCCTGTGGTATAACCTGTCACACGGTAACTTAATGTGGCTAATTAATCAGTAATAGTAGAATGTGTTTTTTACCTTGATATTCCTGTGATATAATCCACAACATAGCAAATGTTGTTACGACATGTTTATGATTTGGCGCTTTGCTGTGCCCGACACTTGTGGATGGGACCCAGAGGGATGTGAGGGAGTCTGGCCTCTTGGTATGGCACCTTTTTCATATCACTTCACTTTCCTTTATTACGTGATTGTAGGTTGTGTGAACTCCAGTGATTATACAAAATGTGTGGTCTAATTAATTATGCAAGTTGCCAAATTCCGTTATACATGTAATTCGTTTCAGACATGGATAAGGTGATGGCAGTGATCCTGTGGCTCCACCTGGTGCTGAGTATTGCAGTGTCAGGGCAACAGCAACAGCAACCACCACCAGTGCAGCAACAACCTCCAGTGCAACAGCAACAACCTCCAGTGCAACAGCAACAACCTCCAGTGCAACAGCAACAACCTCCAGTGCAACAAAAACCACCACCAGTGCAACAACAACCCCCAGTGCAGCAACAACAACCTCCAGTACAACAACAACCTCCAGTGCAACAACAACCTCCAGTGCAGCAACAACCTCCAGTACAAAAGCCACCACCAGTGCAACAACAACCTCCAGTGCAACAGCAACAACAACCTCCAGTTCAGCAGCAACCTCCAGTGCAACAGCAACAACAACCTCCAGTGCAGCAACAACCTCCAGTGCAACAACAACAACCTCCAGTGCAGCAACAACCTCCAGTACAAAATCCACCACCAGTGCAACAACAACAACCTCCAGTGCAGCAACAACCTCCAGTGAAACAACAACAACAACCTCCAGTGCAACAGCAACCTCCAGTGCAACAACAACCTCCAGTGCAGCAACGACAACCTCCAGTACAACAACAACCTCCAGTGCCACAACAACCTCCAGTGCAACAACGGCCTCCAGTACAACAACCTCCAGTGCAACAACAACCTCCAGTACAACAACGACCTCCAGTACAACAACAACCTCCAGTGCCACAACAACCTCCAGTGCAACAACGACCTCCAGTGCAACAACAACAACAGAATGTGCACCAGCAGCCGCCAGTGCATGGTCATGGTCACATGCATGACTTCCATGACAAGGCACATGTCCAGGACAAAGAGTAAGTTGGGGGCTGACAAAGGAATGTTCAGAATGCTGTGTTAATTGCACTGCCTTCTAATACTAATCCTGCTTGTATTTGCAGAAGAACAAAACTGTACAACTAAAATACTTTTTGGTATGGCCAACGCTCCACAAAGAAGTTCACGATGTCGTGGAATCACTCTGTCTGACATACTATTACCTTATTGTGTGACGGACATAGAACATAATTAAAAACACATTTTTAGGCCATTTATTGAACTGAGAGCAGTAGCTTAATTGTAAAACGTTATTAATTCCGGACTGAATTGAAATGATGAATTACTAAAATCAGCTGTGGTATCTGGTAGAATGTTGAGTGTGCGCTGTCAGCACAGTGCCGTCCGTAGTAGGCAGAAAATGAGACCCAATCAAGAGATTCTGGGTTTCAATGCTTTTGATGCCTTTCTAAAGCATGGACAGTATTTATGGGTCACTCCACTTTGCCTCAGTTCACTCGGCTGTTTTAATGCTATTAATTAGTGGTGAATGAGTTTTCACATACGATTTGAAGTGTGATTGAAAGTTTCCAAGGAGGTCAAGGTGGTGGTCACATAAACACATTTGCCTGGATGAAGAGAAGTGTAAGACAGTGTGGTCAGTGCTAGGGACTGGAGATTGCACTGTCGGTGTCACCTGTCATGGCAGAGGACAATATATCACAACATTGAGTGTTGTTTCATTTTGTACTCCACAGATTATGAACTTTAAGACGCTACAAATCGTACTACATTTGTTGAAAGTCATTTTTATTGCTCAAATTGAAGCAGTTAATTGTGTGAGGTTTTATAAATGTATTTTATTATTTGGTACTGTTAGTCAAGGTAAATAAACTGGCTGATGAAAGATTATATTGTAAGGTATGCATTTCTTACAAGATCATAAACAGTATTTTGGCTCATGTCCATGATAGACCCATACAACTTTAATACCGATTTTGCAGTGATGAGTCAAATATGAACCTATGTTTTATATTTACTAATAAACTGATAGAAATGTGTAACTTATATTGTCACCTCTTTAACTGTTATTGTTGCAGACACATCATGGAACACTTGGACGGGATGGTGGCACCGGAAGAAAACCTGTCAGATGACGAAGTTCAGTTTCGCTTCTTTAAAGTTCACGATTACAACAATGACAACCAGCTGGACGGCATCGAACTGATTGCTGCGTTGACGGACTATCACGGCAAAGGTTGGTGTTCTATTACAAACGCTGTACGTAGTCGTCATAGAAGGGTTACCCTTCCTGTTATGCTGTGCTTCATGCAAATATAGGACCTATTGAACTGTAATTTATAAGTTTAAAGAAAAATTGGACTGAATACAGCAGAGCAAAGTTGTCGATATGTATCACGTTACGCATGTCCAATTGTTATACACATCGTATGTGCAAGTTTTTTAACAAAGGTTTTTAAATAAAACTGAAGGTATATGGTGTTTGTAGAAAGTGTATCTGTTTAACTTGTAGTCAGACAAAACGTTAACGTCGCCACCAATCTGTTCTAAGTGACGCTGCAGAAGTAATACATCAGTTGATCGCTAGGTGACGCCACGTGGTTTATAAGTGCCGCGCAATCCATGGGTGATACGCTAAGTAGTTCTCGGTTTGTGTCACTGCCGTGCGCATTTTGGTTTGTCCTCACGGCAGAAACATGGACATTTTAAGGGACTACGTGCGTGATAACATAACTTTGTTTTCTCTGGTTGCATTTACGCTGCTAACTCACATTAAGCTTTATTTGATTCATTTTGTGTTTTCAAACAGTAGTTTTGCTTTGTGTATTACAACATTTATCCTGTATTCAGTTTGTCCAATTAGATAAAATGACAAAATGTGCAAATAACAGGCCCATATGGCCCGGTGCTGCGGGGTATTTCTCACGCATAATGTCCTACTCATAACTGCCCCAAATTTGATGTTCATTGGCCAGGAAAAGCAGATGTAAATTTGATTTATTCTTGTGCCTGAGGCCGGCTATCCTATACACGTGACAGCACTGGTGGTGGCTTCAGTGATGGGAAAACGTGAGTGGTCAGGGCACTTTGTCCGGATATTTTGATGGTCAGTGTGATATTTGATCATGCTTTAATGACAACATTGCCATCTCTGAGGTGTTAAGCTGCTATAAATGTCATTTTGCAAGTATCTAGCAGCAGCAGTGTTATGTACTAACACTCTTAGTTCTATCATGTAAAACTTGTTGTCAGTTCTACTTAGAAACGTGTCAGCTTGTTTTGGATATGAATCTGTGTGAAAGGTAAATACATTGTAACTAATATTGCAAAAACATCCTGACTATTTTGATGCATTAAAAAAATCTAACCGCGAGTGAGTAATACAAAATTGTGTTTAATATAATACATTAATTTGGTTATTTGCAGCTGTGGACACAACAAAATCAGTGTGTTATTATGAGAGGGTGATATGCTAAGTAGTTCTTGGTTTGTGTCACCAAATAATAATTTTAACCTTACCTTGTCAGATCTTGTCTTCCTGACCATTAAAATAGTTTCCCTAATCCATCAGATCTGTTCGTAAAAAACTTCATATTCTATAGGACATCGTGAATAAATAGATATAGCATGTAGGAATGAATCCAATCTGTCCTTTCTTGTAACATTTCAACTTGTCCCACTAGAAAAGTATCCGCAATAATGGTTTTTCTGATGTCTCGTCATACATAAATAATTGCGTAAGTACAAATGAGCTAGTAGCCATAGTGGATGAGTTCGGGGGATCATTTCACTAACGTTGCTGAGATCTCTTAAACCTGACTTTGCTTGCACTTTAAGATCGATTTTGATCTTTAACAGGGATGTTGAATATCTGAAAACTGTCAGCGCCAGCAGGAAATTGTCACTGGTGTGTGGTGGAAATAGTTTCCGCGGTAATACGGCAATGGAAATTTGCATTTAGAAGAAAAAAACTAAGTTAATCTAAAACCGGATTTTGTTTAATGGTGCTTGTTCATTAAGAGCTCCTTATCTCAGTGAAACTGCCCCCTGGTGTTTGCAAAATTAATATATTATATGTAATTTTAACAAAATAAACTTACATGTGTTTCTCCTAGATAAAGCACCGGCCGTAAGAACAACGACGGACACAGAACTAGCGGAAATGGTCGACGGCATTCTGACGAGAGACGACATCAACCAAGATGGCTACATTAGTTACTTTGAATATATACAATCAATGAAAAGGCAAACGTAAATTCTAGCGTAATTCTTCTATGTGAGAACTCAAGCATCTCGTGGCTATTGGAAGATAATATAGCCTGTCATCAGATGAATAGCAGTTTTATTTTTATTACGTTTTTGTTGTAATCGTTGGTTTTTCTGTCGGGATATGGTGGTTTATATATACGTAGGTCGGGACTGGCCGATGTACCATATTGTATTAGAATGTTGGGTAAATGTGCACGAGAACTTGCCGAAAATGCTAAATGTATTTTATTCCTTTGTTAAACCCGCTTCTTAGGCATATTAAGTAGTACAGGTATTAAATGCCGTTGTTTTTACATTGAATGATATTTCTGACACTGAGATTAGTCAGACCTGTCACTACGTGGGAAACGTCTTCTCACAACAGCACCACAGTGCACTGGAACCTCACTGTTACGGTCACCCTTGGCACTGTGCCAAAGTGACCCGAATAAGCAGATTGTCGTAATAGTGGTATTCATTTCGTGACCTCTACTGTTACACACATATCTTGGGACTCCTTAGCCTTAACTGCGAGGTGACCGTATTACCGAGATGAGTGTAAAGCTAGTTTCAATTATACGTATTTTAAGTTAGAGACGTTTGTTTCGTTTGACACACATTTCCACATACACTGTGGTCTGTATCATTACACTGTATTGTGTGAATTGGTAGGTGGCCGGTCTAGGTGTTGACTCTGTTATATATTGACAACGGGACTGAAGATACCGTGCGTACAATGTGTGCGCGCAATCTTAAGTCTTAAATTAAATCTTACGTTTTAAGACATTGAAGAGGTCATTTACGGAGTCGACTTAAAAGGCGTCACGTTTGTTGTCATTAATATGTAGGTTACAATTAATCAAAACTGAAATGGACTCGCTGCGTGTACACCTATATCGCTGAACGATATGCGTCGTCGTATAAACACCAGTTACTAAATAAATATATGGCACCAAGAGTTTTATTCAAGCGGTCTTATATTGCGAAGTGTTGGTTGTTAAAATGACTGAGAATAAGTAAAATATCTGATCATTCCAGAATAGCACATCATGTCTATGTATCTTGATGCAGTTGCACTGTATTGGTGCAGATATAATCAAAAATACACTTAGAATTCCTAATGGTTTTTGTAGTAATTTTTTCTAAATCGATTGTTCTTGTGATTAAACTGGTGCAGTGTCATGTTTCTAAAGGTTGTCTGTGATGTCACTAAATGGCTACATGTTCTGAGTTTAATGGTGAAACCTGCGATGCTATCAAAATAGGGATTAGTCCGTATAGACGTAAGAGACTTATTTAATGCAGCATTTTGCGAATGTATAGGTATCACTAAACTGTGTCAAATTGGGTTCACGATAGCCCTGATATATATTGCTATGATTCTTTGTTTGTTGACGTCAGCAATTGTTTTAATAATAAGAATAAAAGGTGTTCATTCATTGTTGTTTTGCTGTTTCAGAAAAAAAAACCTTATATAGACACACTTTTTTTAAAACAATTTAGGCCTACACTATATTCACCTAATTATCAGCCTTTTTAAATATTGAATTTATGATATGATTCCATAACAAGGGCTATGCATTTATGTATGTTGTGTTTGTTGCAGTGGGTAACATATATTTATGATTTGGTAGATACATTCTTGAACTAGTAACGTCGCAATAAATTATTTCGAACTTATTGTCTGATATTGTTTGTTAGTATTTATTTAGACTAGTTTGTTGGGTGTTTGGGTGTGTCTGTGGTGCGTGCGGTGTGCGTGCGTGGGTGTGTGTGCATGCGTGCGTGTGTGTGTGGTGGGCGTGTGTGTGGTGAGTGTGTGTGGTGCGTGTGTGTGGTGAGTGTGTGTGGTGCGTGTGTGTGGTGCGTGTGTGTTACATAGTTTGTCATAAGTCTGTCCTGTGGACTCGGCTCTCCTTGATGCTCACATTGTCCCCACATTCTGTTAACTCATGTCGCGGTATACGAGTACGAGTGTTCTATGGTCAGCGCTATCAACACTTCCACACCCGAGTGACACATGCAGTAAGACTACAAGTACAAGTGTGCTGTAATGAAACCAAACCGGGTGCATAGATCAGCCGTTAGAAAGCTCCCTCTGTAACGTGCATTCTGTCGGGTCGGGGTGTTTTACACGAAAACTATTAAGTACACGCAGTTTCTAGTTCTTTGTAACCGAGATCTTCTATGTGATATTACTCAATAGCAAAAGTTTGCAATAATCGTTACCATGGTAATCACTTGAGTTAGTGCATGAAATGTAGTAATGTCGTCCACACCAGCGATTTTTGTTTCTGAGTCAACGCTCGTACACTACCAGATCCATGGTCTAGGTCCGTTATAGCTACTTCCCGTTATAGCTACAGTTTTTTCTCGTTATAGCTACTCGTTAAGTTTGACAGGCAAACTAGTCCCGCTATAGCTACTTATTTAATTACACAATTCAGGAGGGGACAGCAAGAGGGAGCATTAACTATTTCAGATTACTGTAAGATTCCTACATGAAATGTATTATTGAAGGACACATTGTTAAAGTTATAAGCATTATATATAAATGTAACTCAGTTATTTGAATTGGAAAATATACCATAAAGCACTTGTGCAAAACTTTTTTTCAAAAGCCAACTACGTTAATTATACTGAGTACAGAATTGCATTTATAAAAAAATTATGTTTCCAACTTGGAAGTCCATCCCTCAACATGGTTATTTGTGAGTTTCTGTGTAGGGCATTCTATTTCAAATCAATCAAAAACGGTGAAATTTACATGACCGTCTTCGATTTTTATGAAATTTGGTGTGTCGGTTTATGATCACCAGTCTATCCATCCCACTAATTTTTAGGTCAATCTCAGTCAGCATCCAAGCCATTGTTTCGCTTAAATTTGACACAGTAGTGCTTGAACTGGTCCAAATGTTTAGGTGTTAAAATAGTATGTATGTGTATATTATATATTATAATATATATATATATATATATATATATATATATATATATATATATATATATATTATGGAAGAAAACAACGAAGTGAGAGCAGTTGTTGACATGGGGGAGACCAAGAGGGAGATGGATGGATTGTGTCCGAAGGGATATGCAGGCACTGCGGATCACCCCAGAGGATGCCCAGGACAGAACATTCTGGAAATCAAGAATTCGGGCCGCTGACCCCACCTAGTGGGAAAATGCGAGAAAGAAATATATATATATATATATATATATATATATATATATATATATATATATATATATATATATATATATATATATACTTATATACATAGACATTCCACATGTCCATGGTGAGTTTTTAATCATCATCAAGCCATGTCTCCACAAAGTACTCGTTAAAAATTATCACTTGACTTTGTTGAAATTCCTCAGTGGGACACACTTATATCAAAGCCGTCCACCCCTCATGGACATCAACTGGATGGAGATGAAATAGTTCATGCTCCCTTCTCTTGTTACATTGTAAAATGGAGAAATAGAAAAGTAGCCTAGTTCAACTGTCAAACTTAATTAGTAGCTATAACGGGAATATAAAGTAGCTATAACGGGAAGTAGCTATAACGGGAAGTAGCTATAACGGAAAGACACCGGATCCACCTGTGTTCCACACATGTTAGTTGTTTTCTCCAGTCAACGCTCGTAACTTTGTTCTAATGAATACAACTGCACGTGTCACGTGCTTTTGTCTTCTCCCGACAATCTTCACTATCCACGTAGCATCCTGCTCGCGGGTACGTATTTTTATATGCACATAATGGGGTTCCACAAATCCACGTTAATCGCTAGAGGCGCTAATACCCAACTAGACCCTAGTTGTGTATCAGCGCCTCTAGCGACTAACGTCGATTTGTTGGCATGTTTTGCTGAAAGCTTGTAAAAATCATCCTCAATTAGCTATTGCCTCTGCAGGCGCGTAGCCAGCGATAGTTTGTATGTAGGCATGCCGTATGTGTGGTCAATAGACAGAACAGCATGCCGTATGTGTGGTCAATAGACAGAACAGCATGCCGTATGTGTGGTCAATAGACAGAACAGCATGCCGTATGTGTGGTCAATAAACAGAACGGCTAAAACAACGCCATCTTGGCACTGAATTCAATCGAACGTCCCGCGACGTTTCGTCGATTGTAAATGTACATTAATGTAGACATTATGCTTTCATATTGACGGACATGTTATGCGATATCAATATTTAACTATGAAGTGTGAAGACGTAGCTGTCTCGTGTGATACGGCGAGCTGTAGATGATTTTAAACATCCCTTCCGGCATCGTGCCACCACACCTGTCGTCGCCGTCAGGCTACAGTCGACGTTCCATCGGCTTTAAATGTACACTAATGTACATATTATGCCTTCACGTTGACGGACATGTCAGACTGTATCCATAGTTAGCTATGTGTGAGGCTTCGCTGTCTTTCGAATTCAACAGCTGATTGTAGGATTATTTAAACAAGCGTTCCGCAAAACGGTGCCGCATTTTACACACGTCAAGAGTACGTAAAAGACGGCACAAAGACCCTAGTTGCCTTAGAGCGCCCTCTGTAGGATTAGTTATTGTGGTACCTCATTCATATGTATGTATATATATATATATATATATATATATATATATATATATATATATATATATAATAACAACTTTATTTTAACACCATCAAATCCGGGACGTCTGTCCCGTTCACGGGTGTGTACATACATATAAATAACTAGAATTTGTGAAAATACATCTGCGTAGACTGATAAAATAAAGATATATCAAAACAAAAATTACACATATTATACACAATGCCCGTCTGAACGACAATGTAATTGCCCTTACAGGGATTAATAAAGTTGCATTGTTGTACATTCTGGCCGGGTGTACCCTGCAAAGACGACTCTGTCTAGTTCTATCCCTACGCCGTTCCATTATCCACCTTCTCGTGCTCCCGACCCTCTCATACCGCCAACGCTTTCCTCATAAATCCCTCGCAAGCGCGCATTCACACACAAACACGCGGGCACGCACACAGCCACACTCCCATTATCCATGCAATGCGCGTCCAGGCAGCGGTTGATACGATGTGTTGAGGTGCATCGTGTAGGATGCGGAGGTCTGTCGCGGTGAACCCCAAATTGGTCTCTCAATAGGGAAGTTCCGGTCGCCGTTATTTTAGCCACAACCTCGTAGTTTGGATTGTCCAAAGTCGAAGGTTTGGTCCTGAAATCGGATGTAATGCAATGCGAAGGACATCTATCAGGGTAACGTGCGTTATTCCAACCCAAGCATCAGGCAAGCTAATCGTCCTAGACAATAAACAACTCGAAACGTTGTGAAACGTATGTTTCGTTGTCTACATAATAAATTCTAAAAATATGAAAAAGACTTGTATTGCACTTAAAGCTGACGGGAGCGCAGGTAGATCCAGGGAGTTGTGATGGACAACAAGGTGGTTAAGATTAACTGTGTAATATTTTCAACTGATCTAACATTAAAAGGTGGCATATGCCAAAGAGTTGACGCAACAATAGAAACGGCCCTAATTACAATGTTAGTGTTGACTCAAGGAACAAAAAGTAGCACATAACTAGAAGGTCGAAGCTGTAATTGTAGAGATACATAGAGATAGTAGACAGCAGCCTATGACAGATGTGGAGACCATACGTCATATATTTCCAACAGAAACTTACAAAATTGAAATCATGCCTATACAACCTTGGCTACAAAGAAATGTCGTTTACTTATCTTAATCATTATTTTCTCACATTTACAAATTTTGACAACCTAATCACAACCTTCTTAATTAGGTCATACTATGATAACTACTGGGGCACCGGACACAATGGACACGGCAGGAACATGTACGGGAAACTACTGACGCAATTCCGCGACTGTGTCCATGGCGAAGGACGACTTGGCTACCCTCCTGGGAAAAACGTTACGACCCTGTCAACACAGCCGTCTACAAGACACATCTGACGAGAACAAGGTATGTACGGACGGTGAGTACTCAGGGTGTGAAATAGAGATAACACCCTCGCCAAGCAGTGCTACGCCTATGTCAACAAAGCCACCACGTACCCAGCCAAGGAAGAGGGTAATTATCAGCCCGTCGTCTACACAGCCAACTAGACCAAGCTCAGGTATGTCAACAACCCCTCTCGCATCGGCACCACGCCCACGTATTTCACGCAAGCACTGCTCTACTCAACCGTCCTATCTACTCCACCAACTTCACCTCTCTCCGTCGATTCTCCACTGTACCCTCCGTGCATAAAAGCACAAATTGCAAGAAATCCGGCTGGAGATTACAAAAAATCTCTAAACGTGTGGTCATTCTGGGTGACTCAAATATTTCCAAGATTACAGAATCGACGGAACGAGACATCCAATTGGAGAGCTACCCGGAGCTAAGATAGGAAACCTCGAACAGATGATGATGATACACCCCGCAGAGACCGACGGCTTGCATCCAGAAATCGTGATTTTATCGGTGGGAATCAACGACAGAGCGAACAAGCCAGGGGTGACGACCATCCCTAATTTGCGAAGGATGGCGGTACGAGCAGGCAAGTGCTTTCCTCACTCCGTTATCGCCATAACAGAAATAAACTGTTCGGATAGATTACCTGTGGTAGAACAAGATCACATTACGAGTACTTCGAAAAGCCTACTAGACATCAGGGGCATTGTGGTAATACCTAAATTAGAGGAGTCGTCGTTCGAGACAAACGTATCGGACAATATCCATTGGACGCCGGAAACGGCAAATAAAATGCTAACACATTGGCTAGACCATTTAAACTAAGTGACCTAGAGGGCAATCATACCCCACAAAACGAGTCAAATGGGCTTCGCAATCCTACGATTGTTAACTTAAGTCATCTAGTATTATCCGAAACCCAAGCGGAAATCTTGGATTTTGGACTACAATTTATACCAACACCACAAACCAATGATTTAGAAGATATGCATGCATCCATCAAGCGTTTTGCTAGACATATCCATCTACGATATTTTTCACGGCGCCAGATCAACCAAACCCAAAGAAAACTTTACGGCCAAATCTACCTAGAATCCACCGTGCCAAAATGAGGATATAAATAAAGTATTGGAAAAATGGGAAGACTTTAGCTCGATAACTAATAAGCACCGTGACAGTATGGGTAATTTGTCGGAATCGCAATTGGTGGCGATTTCGACGCTCAAGAGAAACCCGTCTATCATTATTAAACCTGCTGATAAAGGTTCGGCGACAGTGATCATGTCCAAAAAGAACTGTATAGCAGAAGCGGAACGACAACTCTCTAACCAAAAACATTACGCTAAATTAGACACACCAGTCTACCCTCAAGCTGCGGTCCGCATTTCGGCAACACTAGATAAACTACGGCGAACAGGATATATATCCAAGAAGCAACGCGAATACTTAGAACCACCTGACACCCCTCGACCACGTTTACTTTACCTATTACCCAAGATTCATAAGGCTAAAGACAAGTGGCCTCAACCTCAAATGCCTCCAGGACGACCGATCATATCCGATTGCAACAGTGAATCATATAAAATAGCCGGGTACATCGACCATTTTTTAGCCCCATTGGCAGTCACACATGATTCTTATGTTAAAAACACTACAGACTTCATTGATAAAGTGACTGGAATCGAAATCACTTGTGATGCCCTACTATTCTCCGTGGATGTAGAAAGCCTCTATACCAATATTGACAATAATTCGGGGATTGAAGCAGTAAAACAAGCTTTTCTACGGAACCCGGACTTTGACCGCCCAGACGTAGACATTTTAGAACTACTTAAAATCTCATTGGTACACGACGATTTTTTATTCGCATCCAACTGGTACCTTCAAATCTTTGGCACTGCAATGGGAAAATGATTTGCTCCCAACTATGCCAACCTATTCATGGCCGAATGGGAAAAACAAGCACTAAGGAAATGCAATAAATTACCTTTGATTTATCTACGATATTTTTGGTATCTGTGATGATGAAAATCGGGTCTTCCTGGACATTCTAAACAGCCATCAAAATTGTGTTAAACTAACGTCGGTAACGAGTAAACAATCCATTGATTTCCTGGACACTACGATCTTTAAAGGGAAACGCTTTAATTCGAATGGACACCTTGACAGCAAGGTTTACTTTAAACCAACAGATACACGTCAACTACTGTACAAAGACTCGTTCCATCCCAAACATACCGTCACTGGTATACTCAAGTCGCAACTACTACGATTTCACAGGATATGCAACAATAAATCAGACTTTGAGGAAGCCGTTCAAATACTTTTCCATAGTCTGAGGCAAAGGAATTACACACCACGTTTTTAAGGCACATTAAAAACACAACCCTAGCGGACATTAAAAATAGGAGTAGGAAAGAAGAAGCCGCGAAATGCCAGGTTAAAAGATGTCAAGTCTGTACGGTATTTGTAGATTTCACTCCTATTAATAACACAAAGGTGACACAACGGGACAGAATCAACAATTGCGGTACATTCAATGTGGTGTCTCAGGTCTCAGGTTGTTTACTCCAAACAGCCCAAACTTGGGCTAACGCAGGAGTTTGTAGTGCTTCTTGTGCGCATGCGTTTGGTTGTATGTATGTATGTATGTATGTATGTACCTAATTACATGCAACGCTTGTTCAGTTAGTTACGTGGGTGAGACGGGGAATCAACGCAGGACACGCCTGAATAACCATAGGTCGGACATAAGACATTACAACGACACACAAGTGGCCAGACATTTTAGCGGAGCCGGTCACTCATATGCCGATTTGCGAATCACAATCTTGGAATCAGGGCCATTTTCTGACGACACCTCATTGGAAACCATCTACCGACGGAACTGTGAATCAAAATGGATTACAAGACTTAAAACTAGGCAGCCAGGAGGTTTAAATATTAGAGAGGACTCTTTTGATATTATACCTTTTGTGATTCGTTTCTCCCACCAAGGAAAGACAATTGCTAAACTGGCTAAAGCTACCTATAAACTGCTTCAATCCGCTTATCCAGACATTTACACGCCTCAGTTTATAACAGCCTTTTCCAAGAATAAAAACCTTAAAGATATGCTGGTGTCCACCAAATTACAATGAACAATGGACTTCTACGGCACAATGAGTGTGACTGAGACACTGCGTGGTCCTGGGTGGGGGGTGGGCGTGGTTGGCGGCGTCTTGTGGCGGTTCCTGGCATAGTGATGTAGTTGTTATGGGGATTGGATTGCGTGCGTGGTTCATCGGGCTGCAGCAGCGCTGGTCCGTGCGGCTTCGCGCGTGTCTGTCCCTTGTACAACTGCATTATGATAGTTATTATTCTAGACATTATTTAATGTATTCTGATACTTTGCAGGTGTACAATTGTTTAGTTGTTATGGAGTTTAGATTACGTGTGGGGTTCGTCGGACCGCAGCGGTGCTCGTCCGGGCGGTTTCGTAGGTGTCTGTCCCTTGTGCTACGGTGCTATGACATAAGTTTAGGCATACAGTAATGAACTATTATTGTTATTCTACATGTTTACCAACCAGGGGATAGTTCTATGTATTAATTATTAATAAACAACGTCACGAAGATTGTGGAGGTGTGAGGTGGCCAGCAGTAGCGGCACTGTGGGCTGCACCACAGTTTCGCAATGCCCTGCTTAAATTGTATTTTTTCATTTCAGACCATATTTTCTCACTGCATATCTCATGTTTTTCCAATACAACAGGGTCCCTCTTGCATTTAAATGTACACCATCTACAAAAATATATATATATAAAAGGAAAAATAACCAAACAAATTTGTTGTAATCAATTTGTATTTTTTAACAGAACAGAATGGAGAACACCAACTTCTATAGTCGATCTTGCATAAATGATAATTGTTTAATGTATATTGACATGGGAGTGTAACGGCTGCATGCACTCCTGTGCTTCCGGTATATACGCGTATTCTTGTTCAATATATATATGTTATTCACTTTTAGGCAACTCATATAAACCCCCTCTTTTTTACAGGTATACCCTATATCTGAAAGGATTACACTGACTGATCAGTCATCATGAGTTTAGAGTTCACATCCGCCACCTATACTCCGTTGCCAGTGCATTAGGGTCATTGTTCATGTTCCAAAAATCTAAATAGAGGATACTTGAACTAAGCACACCAATTTCCCATAAATACTTACTTACTTACTTACTTACTTACTTACTTACTTACTTACTTCTTCTGACACTGCCTCTACTTACTTAGCACTTGCCTTACTTACTTACTTACTTACCCATACACATACTCTGTCTCTCTGTCTCTCTGTCTCTCTGTCTCTCTCTGTCTCTCTGTCTCTCTGTCTCTCTCTGTCTCTCTGTCTCTCTGTCTCTCTGTCTCTCTGTCTCTCTGTCTCTCTGTCTCTCTGTCTCTCTCTGTCTCTCTGTCTCTCTGTCTCTCTGTCTCTCTGTCTGTCTTTCTGTCTCTCTGCCTCTCTGTCTCTCAGTCTCTCTCTGTCTCCTGTCTCTCTGTCTCTCTGTCTCTCTGTCTCTGTCTCTGTCTCTGTCTCTGTCTCTGTCTCTGTCTCTGTCTCTGTCTCTGTCTCTGTCTCTGTCTCTGTCTCTGTCTCTGTCTCTGTCTCTGCTCTCTTCTCTCTCTCTCTCTCTCTCTCTCTCTCTCTCTCTCTCTCTCTCTCTCTCTCACACACACACACACACACACACACACACACACACTCTCCTCTTCTCTCTCTCTCTCTCTCTCTCTCTTTCTCCCTTTCTCTCCCCATCTCTCTCTTCCCCTCCCTGCCTTTCTCTCTCCCCCCTAGCCTGAACCCCTGGAGACGATGTTTCTCGGCGCCTGGTTGGCGGCACTGACCCGTCCAGCAAATGTGACCGTGTTTGAAGAGTTTCATTTGATCGCATCATTCCAGGGACATTTCGTCGCCACAAAGCCGAAATCATGCGATTGCGATGAATGCACGTCTAAATGTGAGCGGCGACAGGAGCGTGTTGGCAACAATCGACCCCGGCTCAATGCGTCTTGTGATTGCTCTTGACCGCTCGCTTCAACTCCCGCCGGTCTATCACGGCCGATTCAGTCGCACGACGTCTTTGTGATGGCCGCGAACATTCAACCGGACGAGGAGGCGTTGGAGTGCGTGCGTCAGTGCGTGCGTACGTGCGTGTGATTGGGCAAACAGAGCGGATAAATGCAAATAATTTCTCTTCACCAACGGCTAGATCGTGACGCTATCGCAGACAAATCAATTTTCTCTCTGAGGTCGGCGATGTTTTGAAACTGAAGCTGTTTTGCAGAAATCCCCGCGGTGTGTCTGTTGGACATTATAAAAGTGCTACGTTTTGCAGCAAAGATAACTCGGTTAAATGTTTTTCTTCTGTTACACTGTTGAAGACGGTTATCGGTACATTATTATACAAACAGCGGAGTGTTTGTGTTTTATAACGGATACATATATTCTACGCAGTCTACGTTTTTCTTATAACGGATACATATATTCTACATACATTTTACGCAACTATTTGAAAATATTTTAACAATATTAAAATTAGAACACGCATATTAAAACATCTAATATTTTAATAAAGACTGACCAGTTGTCGTGTAAGTATAATATGTAATCATAGAATAATGACTAATAAACTATGATATGACATGGTAATACGTACCCATTCGCAATGACCTGACATTTTAATATTATTTAATATGCAACAGGAAATAAACGGTCAATAGAAATAAGAAGATTCTACTACTAATGCGTGAAGAGAACTAAAAAAGGTTTTCGATCGAACTGGTGACATGTCGCAAACGTCGCTGGATGTCAACGCGCGGATGTTGTCATTTCAACTGGATGAAGTTTCGACTATCTACCTGGGAACTATACATTTTCTCTTGATGCAGTTACTTTGCGATACGTTCAGCTCACATGCATCTACATGTTATACCACTGCGTAGGTCGCGACACGACCAGAAGCAATACATGGTACGTGGCGTTGCTTGAGCGGCAAAAGAACAAATGTAAAAATTCGAAACTTGAATTTTTCGCTAGATAGAGCGATGCTGTACCACTCTGTTACTGCGCAAGGACATATGCGGTGGGATATTATCAGTTGTTATCTGTTGTCAAGGGATTCTTCGGGGCCATAAAGGGATTCGCTCGCGTCCGAAATTATCATATAAAAAGTTTGTTTAGAAATTTAAACTCTTAGCAATGTACACAATCCTGATAATATAATTATTTTATATAATCCTACGTCGTTATTTCATTAGAATGTTGTTTTATTCATTAACAGTCACAATGCTACATGCAGTCAGGCGGAGTCCAAACTATATAGACACTCCGCGTACGCCAAGTTATCTGGGGCATGAAAGGAATTCTTTTTCGATAATATATTATCAGGGTCAGTAATGATTAATAAAACATAATTATAGTGAAATCAAGGCATATAGCTATATGAAATAATTATATTAATTAATAATTGTGTACGTTACCAAGAGGTTTAGATTCTCAAAGGATCCCTTTTCAATATAATAGATGACACGAAACAATCCCATTTATGTCCCAAGGAATTCATTAAAGCATCCAAATGTGTATTTAGCATGAGACGAGCAGCTAGAAAGAGTTCTCTCTGCACATCTGAATAGTCACAAACCACAGAAATAATCAACACGAAAATAAAAGTGAAACGTTGTTCTGTCATGTTCTCTTGATCCTCTTGTCCTGCGTTGTGTCTGTGTCTGTGTCGTGCGGATGTCGAGAGGAAACAGTGAATCGTAAGACATGTCAATAATTGGAGTACAATCAAGCTCTGATATGTACTACAAAATAAAATAAATCCACATCTATCGATGTTATCATTTTATCTTCCTGTTCATGTGTGCACCCTATCTACAAAATTAGAACCTTTACTAATAGTTTAAAAAACATTTAGTCTTTGGAAAGTAATAATTCCTCTTGATATTTTGTAGATACCTGAATTTACCGAACGATACGATATACGACGCGACGCGACGCGACGCGACGCGACGCGACGCGACGCGACGCGACGCAATAGCATACGACACGATACGACACCACACTATATCACACCACACCTCACCTCACCTCACCTCACCACACCACACCACACCACACCACACCACACCACACCACACCACACCACACCACACCACACCACACCACACCACACCACACCACACCACACCACACCACACCACACCACACCACACCCACCCACCACACCACACCACACCACACCACACCACACCTCACCACACCTCACCATACCATACCATACCATACCACAATATACTATACATTTAACCTGTCTTGAGTTTCCATCAAAATCTAGTAAACCTCCCATTTTCGTTAACATTTGTATCCACTGGTAAATAAATTGCATATAGATTCATTACTAGACTGTGAAGTCTAAAACCGAATTATTTAAGTTGTGCGGTATATGTTGTCGGATAGGACCGTGTCTTGTTACATTTGTACTATACCATAGCATTACAGCGGTGGCGTAGACACGTAAATAACCGGGAAAATGTGTTTTGTTACTTTCGCTACTAGACCTCTGTCGAGTATCATTACAACGAAAAACAGGTAGCTAGTACTATTTGATATTTATTTCAGACGGCTAATTAATTAATAATTAAACGGTATTTATATACAGCAGAAAATAAATTGTTGAAATCATAACTGTATCCATTACCAACGCGTGAAGCTTAAAACAAAAATTATGAGGTTGTACACGTAAGATATTAATTTGCTTAAGTCAATTACCATCATATCTATCAGAGTTACGCACTGTTTCAAATAATGACGATTTAGAAAATGTGCGTATGTGAAGCTTGCTGGTTTTGTGTGTGTAGATTTAGCTGATATTTCGGATACACATATTTCACTGTTGCCAGAAGTCGTATATGTCGCCATATTGTTCATCATACGCCAGTGAATTTTGATTTGCCATTTTTCTTTGATAACTCTATTATTCCGACGAGAGTCATAATCGAATTAGGTCAGCGCGCGTGACGCTCAGACTGCGCTGCACCGCCAGCGGCCACTCCGGCCTGCATGAGGGAGCAGGCTCGCCTCGCCGAGAAACTCAATTACAACGCTTGTACGTCGGCAAGTCCCACTTGAAAGTGAATCGTCATTTTTGGCAACGACCTCTAAATTCGTTTCGTGGCAACGGCGCTTCGGGAGAACAGGTCCGAGAAATGCCAAAGAAACATCGGACAAAGGGAGGCGACGCCACGGAGGCCATCACAGAGAATGGGAGAGGCGAGTGGGAGAGGAGAAGGAGAAGGAGAAGGAGAAGGAGAAGGAGAAGGAGAAGGAGAAGGAGAAGGAGAAGGAGAAGGATAAGGATAAGGAGAAGGAGAAGGAGAAGGAGAAGGAGAAGGAGAAGGAGAAGGAGAAGGAGAAGGAGAAGGAGAAGGAGAAGGAGAAGGAGAAAGAAAGAAATGGACCGGACGGACGGACGGACGGACGGACGGACGGACGGACGGACGGACGGACGGACGGACGCACGGACGCACGGACGCACGGACGCACGGACGCACGGACGCACGGACGCACGGACGCACGGACGCACGGACGCACGGACGCACGGACGCACGGACGCACGCACGCACGGACGCACGCACGCACGCACGACGCACGCACGCACGCACGACGCACGCACGCACGCACGCACGCACGCACAGCACGCACGCACGCACGCACGCACGCACGGACGGACGGACGACGGACGGACGGACGGACGGACGGACGGACGGACGGACGGACGGACGGACGGACGGACGGACGGACGGACGGACGGACGGACGGACGGACGGACGGACGGACGGACGGACGGACGGACGGACGGACGGACGGACGGACGGACGGACGGACGGACGGACGGACGGACGGACGGACGGACGGACGGACGGACGGACGGACGGACGGACGGACGGACGGACGGACGGACGGACGGACGGACGGACGGACGGACGGACGGACGGACGGACGGACGGACGGACGGACGGACGGACGGACGGACGGACGGACGGACGGACGACACAGGACTGATTTGTACGTATACTACCCTATTAATTGTTACGTATTTGTGTCTGTAAGAACACTTTTTAAATTAATGTGAATTGAATTGAATTTAATGATTTGTTGCAATCGTTAGTGTAATACCAATTAAAAAGAAAGACCCGCAAGACAGTAATATATTAAACATCTCTGTAATTGTAATTCCAACATATATTTATATGACACACAGCTAATCGTACATATATATTACAAACATACATCTACAAAATATCCGTAACTCACAGAAACGACATTCGGTTGCTGCAATGCGCAACGATGACATTAAAATAATATGATACAACCATTGAAGTAAGCACTGTCGAAGACTAATATTCACACGTCCGTATGTCCTAACAAAGAAAATCATAATTTGCATTCTTTTTGTTCAGTAATCCAGATTGTAATAAAGTAACGCATTCAGATTACGATTACAAATCTGACTACACGATTACAGTCATTAATGTCGCAGTTGTCAAACGCTGATCGTTTGTCGTTGCTGCTAAGTCACATGTATTAGTGTACACAATACACATACACCTGTTTGTACGACGATGAACATTCTATATGCTATAATAGAAGAGATATGCGTTCAATTGTTTACTAAATAATTACAAAATATCTTCGTTGATACAACACGCCAGAGGGCGCTGGGTCCAGACAGCCGAAGTTCTGCACTTGTTCTGTGACGTCATAGTGATATAAATAACGCTAATTGCGCGTTATGAACTAATGTATATATCATTATTGTTCTTATAGAGTAGAATATTGGCATTGTTGGGTGAATGGCCAAGTGGGAATGGTGTGTGTGTGTGTGTGTGTGTGTGTGTGTGTGTGTGTGCGTGCGTGCGTGCGTGCGTGCGTGTGTGCGTGTGTGTGTGTGTGTGCGTGTGTGTGTGCGTGTGTGCGTGTGTGCATGTGTGCGTGCGTGTGAGAGCATGTGTGAGCGTGTGTGAGCGTGTGTGAGCGTGTGTGAGCGTGTGTGAGCATGTGTGAGCGTGGGTGGACGCGTACATGTGTGTATGCGTTTGCGCGTGGGTGCGATTTTAACATGGTATTTAGTAACTATTTACTCTTGCATATCCATGCTTATATGTTGTACTCGTATGCAGTGCACAGGCAGAAACGTAATTTATCTGCGAGCATCAATGATGTTATTGGTATCATTGTCTCTAGAGTTCATATACAATAACTTGGGATATTTGTTCAGAGATAAACAGCAACGTGACAATGGCAGATCATATTGCTAGCACGGAACAACGCACCCAGTCAGAAAATGTGGACATCTCGATAGTCCGCAGGTTGGCATAGCTAATGACACATATTATCGGCGACACATGTCGTGTGATTTAGCGATGTTCTACCGAAGATTGACACGGCAACTGGGCCATTTACACTGCCGATTAAATTTCGAAGTATCTATTATATATGAGAACACTAATTCCATTGTCGCTATCACTATTGCATTGACACACTGTTCTGTCGTCGTGAACGCTGTGGCGACCGACTGTCCCACAGCAGTGTCCCGACTGGGAGACAGCGCCAAACACCGTCACATCGGGGACGGGCCAACAACAACAGGCGCTGCCCATTTGTCGGACGGCCGACGTCTGAGCGCAGACAAAACCCACTCGTCGATCGACGTTAGCGCATTTGCCGTAAATGTCCACGCCAGACTTCGGCGCTGAGTGGATTCTTTTTCTGCACACACACATACTCTCCGTGTCTTCCAGGTATTCGCCCGAATTGGCCGACATCCACTTTTCGATTCCCCACACGCGCGGGACGGCTCACACCGCTGACCCCGCGTTCTTGTTGCTATAGTGCGATGGTCTGCCTACGTCAATGCGCGTCAGGACAGCGCCATTATTTGTCCCGCTATTTCACGGAGACCGAGAATTATTGCACGGTTATTGTTCGTCAACGTCGACGGCTCGCAGCGCCCCCGTGTGGCGGCGTGCGGAACGTCGACGCTTTATGTCTGGTATTGAAGGACGGGGTTGGAAAGTCCCGGATGTGCATTGTTCATCCCGAGTGCCCGTAAGCTCTTGTTGTACCAGTCGTCTTCGTGGGGGTCCTGGAAGACAAACAGTGATCAGGTTATTGGGAGTAAACTACACTGGGGGTATCGCTTCAAGTAAATCTTGCCACTTGCTAATAAATATGTCTTCACACGGTTTCAAAAAAGCTGTTAGCCTGGCCATTTGGCGTACCATTTTAAATGCAACTTCCTAAACTATTATGTATTCGTTCAGCTCTTAATGTGACGTTTTGAGCCGTTTCTTGTTTGAAATGAATGGAAATGTGTCCCCACATCTGCCTATTATCCCCGTCGCATGTTCCATGCACATATTTTATTGCATGCGATGTGAACCCAGTTTTCGTAATTTTTGGTTTCTCCGCTTGGATATCAGTTATCAATTATTATTATTATTATTATTATTATTATTATTATTATTATTATTATTATTATTATTATTATTATTATTATTATTATTATTATTATTATTATTATTATTATTATTATTATTATTATTATTATTATTATTATATTGTTATCATCATCATCATCCCATCCCCATCCCCATCCCCATCCCCATCCCCATCCCCATCCCCATCCCCATCCCCATCCCCATCATCATCATCATCAACATCAACATCAACATCAACATCAACATCAACATCAACATCAACACATCAACATCACACATCACACATCATCACTATCATCATCATCATCATCATCATCATCATCATCATCATCATACACATACATACATACATCATCATCATCATCATCATCATCATCATCATCATCATCATCACCATCACCATCACCATCACCATCACCATCACCATCATCAACATCAACATCAACATCAACATCAACATCAACATCAACATCAACATCATCAACATCAACATCATCATCATCATCATCATCATCATCATCATCATCATCCTCATCATCATCATCATCATCATCATCATCATCATCATCATCATCATCATCATCATCATCATCATCATCATCATCATCATCCTCATCCTCATCCTCATCCTCATCCTCATCCTCATCCTCACCATCACCATCACCATCACCATCACCATCACCATCACCATCACCATCACCATCATCCTCATCCTCATCCTCATCCTCATCCTCATCCTCATCTCATCCTCTCATCCTCATCCTCATCCTCATCCCCATCCTCATCCTCATCCTCATCCCCATCCCCATCAACATCAACATCAACATCATCATCATCATCATCATCATCATCATCATCATCATCATCATCAACATCAACATCAACATCAACATCAACATCAACATCAACATCAACATCATCATCATCATCATCATCATCATTAGTTGTATTGCCAGTATTACACGCGGCACCCACCAGGTTGACGTTGTAGTCTGGTGTCATCGGCAGACGCTGCATCTGCTGGTACGACCCCGGCATCTGAGAGCCCGCCATGCCGCCCATGGAGCCCGGCATCCCGGCGCCGGGGAACTGTGCGACGGGCGGGTAGGAGGTGTTCATCTGCGGATAGCGACTGAGTGAGTTCATGGAGTTGTGCGTGGGGTACGGGTAGCCGCGGGTGACGGTCGGGTAGATGTTGCGCATGATGCCGTTGCATGTCGACATGGCTGCGGGCGACAGGGACTGGTTGAGAGACTTGGCGAGTTGTTTCTCCTGCTTACGGTACTTGGCGCGACGGTTCTGGAACCACACCTGAAACACGGACAGAGGACGGCTGTAGACGACTGATTGTATGTAACACGGACAGAGGACGGCTGTAGACGACTGATTGTATGTAACACGGACAGAGGACGGCTGTAGACGACTGATTGTAACACGGACAGAGGACGGCTGTAGACGACTGATTGTAACACGGACAGAGGACGGTTGTAGACGACTGATTGTAACACGGACAGAGGACGGCTGTATACGACTGATTGTAACACGGACAGAGGACGGCTGTAGACGACTGATTGTAACACGGACAGAGGACGGCTGTAGACGACTGATTGTAACACGGACAGAGGACGGCTGTAGACGACTGATTGTAACACGGACAGAGGACGGTTGTAGACGACTGATTGTAACACGGACAGAGGACGGCTGTAGACGACTGATTGTAACACGGACAGAGGACGGCTGTAGACGACTGATTGTAACACGGACAGAGGACGGCTGTAGACGACTGATTGTATGTAACACGGACAGAGGACGGCTGTAGACGACTGATTGTAACACGGACAGAGGACGACTGTAGACGACTGAATGTAACACGGACAGAGGACGGCTGTAGACGACTGATTGTAACACGGACAGAGGACGGCTGTAGACGACTGATTGTAACACGGACAGAGGACGGCTGTAGACGACTGATTGTAACACGGACAGAGGACGGCTGTAGACGACTGATTGTAACACGGACAGAGGACGGCTGTAGACGACTGATTGTAACATGGATAGAGGACGGCTGTAGACGACTGATTGTAACACGGACATGTATGACAAAGTGAGTAAAGTAACAAGATAAGACAGATAAGACAATTATATTATATGTTATTTTTTCAGTTGGATTGTAGATGTACATTCACAATAAAATTTACAATTCCACACAATATCGTACAACGGTGAAACCTCGCGTTAAAATAGTCATTGAAAAAATGGTACGTAATAAAATTAAAGCTTGTACATGAAAAATATAAAATTAATAACTTAAAAAGTATTCTAAAAGATATTAAAACGGATAATAAAATTGAACTGTTTGGTAAAATACGTGAACATCATTAACCATTTTGACAATATAATAATATTGTATATAGAATATAATATAGAGAAATGCAGAACATCGGGGTAGCTGGGACAACGCGTTATTAGGCGGATGGACAAAGAGAGAGGGGCGTGTTCAACACCACGCACGGGACCAAGAGGAATACATGAAGATGCTGCTTGGTTGGGTGGTTTATGACCCATTTTATTCCCTTACGTGTTTACTATGGCTGATTGTTCATTTGGATTATAATTTATGAACTCTTAGAATCGCAGATGTCATAATTTAAACCCCGGTTTCGCACACAAAAGAAGACGTACACACATCGAGTGTAGCTAACATTGAGAAATGCAGCGTGATGTCAATTGTGCGACAGATGATTATATCGACAACAGGTCAAAACACGCGCTGTTTGACGAATACCAAACATATTCATTTAAAATGACACGCCTCAGAGCAATGCTACGGTTAATTTACTCTACATTTCGCTTTCGCGACCTCTATTAGCGCGCGCATTGTAACTTGAGCGACATCTACATCCGATTGCGACACGATAGCGTAACCGCTTCCGTTTGCGCGAGCGTCGACTTCCGCCGGTCAACCTGTCGTAGTTAGTCAACTTCCGGTTGGCGCTGCGACGGGAAACAACGGCGTCCGTCAGACACGTGACATTGCGACGTCACGAGTCACATTGACACGAGCCTAAGACAACAGGACATTAGGCGTGGACAGAGCCCATAATGTTTCCCGGGTTGACCAGCCGGGCTACCAGAACGCTGGACTTCCGGTTCCCGCCGCCATTGATGGATGCGTGCGGGTGACGTCACTTAGTTATTAATCTTCGTATGCCAACATTATATTCTATAACACTTTTTAGCATAGAACATCAACCATAAACTGAAACCATTTTGATATGTATAATTATCTTTGCAGTTACTGTTTTACTAAATATTTTACATTATATATTATTTATAATTCTATATATATTTGTGTGTATGTTTAGTTTGTATGACATACTATTATAGTATGGAATAATATTGTCATTGAATTAAACACATAGGCGATGGATTGTAGTTTCATGACAGTCCAAAGATGCTCTCCGCCCCAATAACCCGTTTTTTTTATTTTGTGTTTATATATATATATATATATATATATATATATATATATATATATATATATATATATATATATATATATATATATATATATAATATTATACAGTCTTGCATGCTAATCATAGATTAGCATTATATAAAATTCACTGTGGATTTAATATATATGATTTTCGGTATAGGGAACCATTTTCGACTAATGCCACTGTTGTAAAAGTTCCAATTGCATGTTAAAACCGCGAAAACCCTAGTAATATTATTTACAATATATTTATATTCTTCATCTCAGTATATTGCTTTATACACGGTTAAGTTGTGCGTGGCGTCTCAAAGTTCCTGGTCAGTCTTGTTCTAGCCGCGTCCAGCGACCGATGACATGAGCGTGGCGTGCCATGTCGCGACGACGTCGACCGCGTGCATGGACAGTGGACACTGGACACCCCGCTGTGAGCCAGTGTCCACGTGGCGGTGTCGACAGATGTCGCTCTAATGCGGGCAATGAACGCATTACGACAAGCGCAACATCGCCTAACGTGTCGATTTAGCCGCAGGGACCTGCCCTGAAGACGGAACACCTCGTCCCTTGCAGCCTTCCCGATCACTCCCCACACCCGGGCACGGTTTGTTCGTTTCGCTGGTTGTGCGACAGAGTGTCCGACAGACTGTCCGACAGAGTGTCCGACAGAGTGTCCATAAGTGTCCGGATCGTCCATAAAGTGGCTCTCGTTGTGAATTCAGAATAAGTTGGCCCCATGCATACGTACGCAGTTTTACGATGGAATACGTCCATTCTACAAAGACAGGATATTGGATCGGTCGGAATCCGCGGGGTGGCGTGGGTTTTGCGTGCCGTGTTTTTTTCGCAGCAATCGTATACCAATTATATAAAGCTACAGCACAATAAAATATATGTAGTTAATTACATTGGTTTTAGCTTTCAATGAATTCGCAGCATGTAGTTTGATTTACCATTATACCTTGAGAAGTAAAGTAATCTCAATACTTCAAATAAAACAACAACAAAGTAAATATTAAATGTAAATAAACTAATTCCATTCTTCATCAACGTGCCCATTTTTGGTTTAAAATGTATTTTTTAAATATGTTGCCCGAAGCTAGAGGTACTTCAGTTTATTAGGCAAGAAAATTAAAATGGGGCTTATGTAGTGTCTGGTGTTTCTTACCTTCGCAGAAAGGAAACATAACACGACAATATTCGACAAGTAAATCCTTATATCGCGTGTCTTCAGGTATAGTTTGCCACGTACCTGACTTAATAAAAGATAAGATTATCACTCATAGTTTATACATGGCTTCGCAACATATATCAACTTCTTTCACCTCAATACTTATACTGAACAATGCGTAGTTCATAATTGTTATATAGGCAGTACTTGATTAAATAATTGTTTGCATACTTGTACAAAATGTGTGTCTGTGCGCTCATTATCATATTAGGGGTGTATTTCAAATAGTTCATGTAAGTTCAATTCATGTTTGAATGTACCTCCTAAGGTGGCTCTTATGTTAGCGACTATTATTAGTCTTCGTATATGAGTCTCCCTCCCTTATATGACATAATTCTTTATTTACATACCATGCATTATATTCTAACCACTTTCATTTTTACGCATACAGCTTCATTATATTGTATATGGTATTTTGTTTGAAAAGTATTATTTTTGTTTTATTATGTGTTTGGGACAAATAAATATTCCTGTTCATCGTGGACCACTGTTCAAGACAAGCCATATCATTCACCACAATAGTCCACTACTACACCGAGCCACATCACGTCGGCCTGTTGCCGCTACCGAGTACCACTGAGAAGCCAACATGACCGTCGAAGGCCGCCTAGAAGACAGGAACTGTTCCAGGCCGTGCATTTGGCGACGGGGAAACGCGACACTGGTACAAATATGTGCCGGCGTCCCCCGAGTAAATCACTCCTACTCTCTCGGACGCTGTCTCCCGGCTCAGGTTACAAAGCCGCGAGAGGCCGAGCGACGGGACAGCGCGGCACAATGTCGGGGCATGAGAGTCGCTTCCACGGCAGACGGCGCTAACAGGATTGCGCCTTGTAACACTCTCCTAATCCCGTTACTGTAAAGCTTCCTGACGACCGCCCCATATACAGTCTCCCTACAGAGACCGTGCGTTACTGGTGTAAGACGCCGGGTCGTGTACACAGTCTCTTGTAGAGACCGCGTGTTACCGAGGCAAGACGTCGGGCAATGTATAAAGTGTCCTAAAGAGACCGTGAGTTACCGGAGTGACACGCCGGATCGTGTAGACGTGTACACAGTCTCCTATAAAGCAGAGACATCGAGTTATCGGGCAAAACGTCTGACTGTAAGTTGCCGACCGCTATCCTGCGCATGAAAGTTGGCTGAATAAAATTATTAATTTATTTCGCCGGTCGCCCGAGAGAACTTCGGCGACATTCGTCCGCCCCGAGGTCGGAATCGGAAATGTTTATTAAACCTACAAAACTAATGGTACACTTTTTTCAGAACAGAAATATCTTTATTATCTCAGTTATGAAATAATATATGTATATTATATAACGGATAATCAATTAAAATAACCAGATCATGAGCAGCGCCCTTTTGTTCCAGAATTCCCAGTATCATTACCCAACCGGTCAGTCTGACGAGCCGCTGACCAGTATTGTGTATTCAAATACCCGAATTTATTATCAAGTCTTAGAAACCAGCCAAAACGAGTGCTCATCAATGTCATCTTTCTCGTCAAAATATGTATTTCAGATTAATTTTCGTCTTACGAGTACGTTACATATATATCTTGGCCTATGACCACCTGACGATCGCTTCAATTTGGAGACAATTAATTGTAGCAGCTGCGTCATCCTAGCGAAGCAAACTGCTGGTGGCGATATCAACGCGCAATATTCCACAATTTATGTTTCCATTTTATACACTTTACACGGATTATATTTTATTGTTTCGCTACGTCTTGCAAGTGTAGTGAATGCAACTCTGTGAATACATTTACTGTTCTTTTTACAACTTCATTTCAAAATGCATATCCGACCAATTTTCCTGCAGCGTGCAGATTCGAAATAAATTATTAAAATTATATACACGAACCGTGTGCAATTTGATTAAATAACACGATCCACCCAGTGTTCTATAAGGTGCCATATAGCGCAAAACATCCGTGCTAGCTTGTCCGCACGCTAGGCGAAGCTAGCGACGTCCTAATGAAATCGAGCAGACGACATTCGACAGCAAATTTACTCGTGCTAATTTCATCAGTCGGCCAGACGTACGATCTGTCCCAGGTGTCCAGGCTTCCTGCGATTTCATAAATTGCTGCACCGGCTTACCTTAATTGCCGTGATAGTAATACTTCTGATGGTATAGCCAGCGAAACTGACGGGATCTCGCGGCTAGCAGAGGTGTATAGAGTGTAGACCTACGGTGTTCCGATCGTGCGGGGTTTCAATAATATCTATTTATGACGTTAGCCAAAATAAAAACTGATCTGATGGTTGCTGATGTATACACATTTTGACATACATTGATTATGAGAAAAATATTGTAATATTAGGGAGGTATGTTTACATAAATTGCCATTAGTACCGCTGCATTTACATAAGACACAACCACACATATAATACTATATATATATATATATATATATATATATATATATATATATATATATATATATATATATATATATGCACATCACATTGTCATAATTACATTCTACGCCATATATCTTATATCTTCCTACGTATTACAATTATACACTTGGACTCTATTTTTCACATAATTTTTATTAGTATTACTTTATCAGTATAACTAATAACTTTAACGAAATCGCCTGATCATACAGATTCTAAACCGCAGTTTGCGACGCAAATCTCCGTCTTTGCTGATCTAGACGTCAGAGCCACGGAGTGCGTCTAGTGCGAGCTGAAGTTGACACGCGACAACCTTTATTAGCGCAATGGCGACACGCGACGCTATTTACATATCAAGATTGGTAATTGACTACGGAATTGCCTTCACACAATCGCCGGCGTGTTTGCCGGTCGCTGCCGCTGTCGGCGCCGCCTCAGCCTTGTCACTGGTCTTAAAGGGCCGGAGTCAGCCCTCGGTGACTTCAGAGACAGACAGTATACGCGGTCAAACAAACGCTGTATGTTTTTCTCCTTTTTTAGAATAATTTTCTCGATGGTAGAATGACAATGTTGATGCTATATATTATCTACCACATAGCGTTTAATAAATTAAAATAAAGTTCGCAATCTTGCAGCCGGCGAGATCTTTAATACATTTAAACAAATATATAATTTTCTCAATGGTAGAATACTACATTTGATGCTTTATATTGTCTACCAAATTGCGTTTAATAAATTTAAAATATAAAGTTCGCAATGATTTTGCAGCCGCGAGATTTTTAGTAAATGATTTTGCGACCTAATGACTAAGCACACTGAAATGTCTCAATCCCGCACTCTGTCATTTACCTGACACCAGGAACTGTTTGAGAGTACATGCTACAATCCATTTCAGTGACTACAGTGTACTGTTAATATGAGGCCGTCACGGTCAATATGAGGCCGTCACGGTTAGCCATCAAGGTTAATATGAGGCCGTCACTGTTAATATGAGGCCGTCAAGGTTAATATCAGACCGATTTGAGAATTCAATCACTATTTAACATAATTATTATAGGATGCTGATTACACAGTGGAATACGTGATAATACGACACAAAACAATTAACAAACAGGTATCATGAATGCTTGATGCTTGATACAACATTGGTACTAGGACATGTTACAGGCTTACAGTAAAGGATGAGCAGTCGATCTTAAAAGAAATATAATACTATTTTATTGTTTGCTATTATATGTAATTAATATTATTACGAATTTTGATTTTTTTTGGTAATTAAATACTATATAGCATTAAACTGAAATGCATTTAGTAGAAAATAATAATTATATGCACCATAATTAGACAAATGCAGGGGCTTAAATGTAACGCGCTTTGTAGAAAATGTCGTTGTAGAAGTAATGCTGTATAATTTGCGGCACTTGTGCGCTTTTACTGAGCGAGTCCTAAATCAAGTCTGGTCACCCAAACAAACATCTCTACGACGGACTGTACTTGAGAGCTTCCTACGCCAGTGACCAACTGACTCGCCTGACTCGCCTGGCAGTGCATTCATCGAGGCAATTAATACCTTTTGTACGAAGCTCTCGTGCAATTGATAACGGCGAACGACGCGCACCTGCCGGTAGTCGCACAATCAATACTCGCATGTGCACTTTAGCACAACACGATTTCTTATGATCTGCGCATGTGTCTGTCTAAAATTACTATTAAACTTATTTGTCGAATACAATTATTGCATTTAAAATTACTCGTCTCTCCTCGGAATGAAACAAAAACATGTGACGATAATTTCTGCAGTTTTCTCCTTAATACAAATTGATCTGGTTTAGCATTAATGGACGCGCTAACCGTAACCGGATGTGACAAATTCAACGCGCGCTGACGCAATGCGTTCTGTTTTCCCGCTAAACACCCGCGACAAAATGAATGTCGATTTATTATCACCACTTCGTGAATCATTACTGATGCCCGCTCCTCGCGCGGCGGCCGATGTAGCGAGCTCCCACCGGCCACGCCTCGCCAATCAGCGAAGCACACGCTACTGTAGCGCCGGGGTTAATAATGCGGGCTGCGTGTGTCGCATGTCGGATGATCGCGGCGACAAAGCTGCGCCCGTCTGCCGCGCAGCCACTGGGGCTCGGCGCGCGCTCACGGCTAATGGATTTACATCAATCGGCGCACGGCCGCTCGGGACCGTGGCGCTAATGGGAGCCGACATCCCGACCGGAGAGGACCCGATTGAAGCGAGCCAAGACGGTCGCGCGCGCCCGGTAAAAATGCACAGAAGCGGCCGCCTATGCTCGCTCCGGCTTCGTTTCGTCAAACTCAATTAGCGCCCGACGACGCCGCCACTCTGTATGCTAAACGACTGCTGGCCGACAACGTGATTAACGCACGACGGCGACGCAAACACGCTTAAACATTTTGCAGTTGACTTCGTCAGTGTCTGAGCGTTATAACATTAATTTTCGGCGATTGTGGCGCGCGCGGATCTTTGTAAATTATTTTAGGCTCGCCGAGGTGTCAGTGAACTTCGGCGCAATTAGATTCAGTTCGGTTGTAGGTTTGCGTTACGCCGTGCCAGTGATCCTACTGTCAGAATACGGACCCGTTTGAAAGAGGCTGTCATTCAGTTTTTTCATCGGTACTTCATATGACGTGGTTTAAAGTCGTTTTTAATTAAGGTGCCCGTTTTTCTGAAGTGACACTACGATAAACGTAGTTCAGAATTGACACCATGCTGCGATAGTACATTATCAGCTCTCACGTTAAAGACTAGTATAATACTATATATATATATATATATATATATATATATATATATATATATATATATATATATATTATATTATTTAATTTTTATTTTAATATATTAAATTAATTGCATATTTGATCCTATATTTACTACACAATAATATGTAATTATCTACTTTATGCGATACTCTATTTCTTTCGTGGGCTTTTGTAATGGAAATATGTGTTGATAATTTTTAAACGTACGGTTCTTTTGCATAACTAAGTACTCGTATATATTGTGTTATTGTAAATTGTTGAATCTGAGCTGTTAGTTGCTAATAAATTAAATTGCTGTAAATGTAAAAAAAACTATATATCTTAAGATTATTTAGCGAAGATGCGTTTGGTGTTATGACAAACACGATATTTTCGAGCA
>JAODUO010000338.1:265000-272500 GCA_025642075.2 Ridgeia piscesae
ATCAACCGTAAATGCAAAATAAAAACAAATGATTTTATTATGCATTTACTCTAACTTACACAGTTACATTTTGGAATTACAGAAATCTTGCCGTCACGTGTCCAGATCCCGGGCAAGGGGACACAAATGCTCGACGGGATTTTCAATTACAGTTTCGATAAAGTAATTATCGCGTCAAATGAAGTCGTACATTTCTCCAGCTGAAGCGTGATAAATTACCGGTAGTAGCGGCGGAGATAATCGTTAAAGTGGCAGGGAACGAGTGGGACGGCGTTCTATAGAAGTGCGTCATGAAGACAGAACTCGTGCATCAGACCTCTTGGAATGTGCGCAATCTTCATAAAAATTTAAAAAGGACTGTCACATCGGTTTAGCGAAATAGTGACGGCGACATTAGATGTCTTCGAGTGCATTAGTGGAAAACACCACTGTGTGTTTTGGCGTTATTTAATCTGTCACGACGCCGTGAACGCAAACGAATGATAGTTATCAAATTAATAAATATGTTGTCATATGTTGTAAAATTGCTGACTGTGCAATGTGATCGATTGTGTTTCTGACTATGATACAGCTATTTAGTATATTGATATGCTAAACATACGTGTATCGTGTTACAAATTATTCAACCTAATCGCAAATTCAAAGGATGTTTTAGAGGTACATTTTGCGATTTTAAAAAGCCGAAATGATTACTTTAAAAGTAGACTAATTTTGTTTATATGCTTGACGTAATTATAGACGGAATAATTATCTTTATAAAAACAAACGTGAAATTGTGCGGCTGGAACTCCAGGTAGGCCTACAGCCTTTTGAAATACTGAACCCTTGAAGTCAGTTTTCTAATCCCCTGGACGAATTTTATTAAACAATTCATATATACGAACCATTCTATCTATATTACAAATAATTTGATGTATGCTTTATATATATATATATATATATATATATATATATATATATATATATATATATTATATTATATTATATTATATTATATTATATTATATATTATATTATATATATATTATATTATATATTATATATTATATATATATATATATATATATATATATATATATATATATATATTATATATATATATATATATATATATATATAAATAGATTCGATATAAACTGCCACATGTTATGTTCATTACTTGCATTTCTCAGATCATTAGCATACATATATAGTAACTGTATGCCATGCTTGCATGGTTAGGTGTTTCGTGAAAGCTTGTCGACTATTGCGCTATAGTAGCCGAATCGATGGATCTGTATAAACTACGATTCATAGATCAAATTGGTAAGTAAATATGATTTGATCACAGCTATTTTAAAAGTAGCTCTATTCTTATTTTTGCATCTCAACCTTGGATACTACAAAATACCTCAGCTCGCACTGTAGTCGAGCACATAACGGGCTCATGTTTGGACGCGCTGAACTTGATATGAAATTAATATACAGCCTTGGACGGGTGACGTAACTAACGCACTCAGTGCAAAGTGGATGAAATCCGACACTATATTCAATTACGTCTTTGCACCTACGAAATTGATTCGACGTCGCAGCTAGCGCCCATGCGCGCCACCGTCGCTCGCTAACTGAACATGCGTCGCTTGTCGCTTTCTGCGCGCGTGATGGCAACGGCGCATGACCAGTCACGCGTGCACGCGCGTCTCCGTCACGCGCCACGGCGCACGCGCGCAAGTGACATTTGTTGGCCACCAACTTTCGACATCTAATCGAATCTCGTGCGACAGCAGTGTCGATGCTCGCTCGCGCAATACGCAGCCAATAAAATAATGGAGATTGAATTAGACGCGGTGGCTTTGTAAATGTCGCGTCCATTTTCGATCGTTCCGATGCAACACTTTCCGATGGGAGACGGTAATGAATAGAGCTTAATTGGGTTATCGTCTCAACGTGTTGGTTGACAGGGTTTGCGCGAGTTGAACCCAGAACCGCTCGCCCCTTGCATCAATCCCCATTGTGTAAAGAAATATTTTGTCAAATTTAAATTGTCATTGCTCGTCGCATCTGACAGCATGTGAGTTCGTTTGTAACAGATCAGTTCGGTGTAAATATAGTAATTCTCGTGGATCGGTTTTTAATAATGAGCAGACCATGTACTGCGCACAGCTTACAGTTAGTGCGGATATAATCATTAGCACTTTCAGTAATATTATTGTCAAGACATTTTTGCTGTATTCGACAGCTTTTCAAAGAAATTGGCAAGATGACAAAACAATATTTTACATATTTATATTCTGAACTTTGTTTGCGCAATAAATATAAACGATAATTCCGCTTTGTACTACCCAATCGGTAGATTTGGCTGCAGGAAAGACATTTTTAATAGTTTAATTTCCGTTTAGATATGGCAGCAATTTTTTTTAAATCAAAAAAGGTAAACTACGTTTCTGAAATGTCCATCACTCATTTTCAGACACCTCTGGTATTAGTGGAACCGAACATTATATTAGTCCCTCAATTTGAGAAACAAATCTTGTTTATATCCTACGCGTTACTGGAAGATCATCGACATATATTTCTGCCGACAACGTATTTTAATGCCGACAACATATTTTAATGCCGACAAAGGATTTTAATGCTGACAACGTATTTTACTGCAAACAACATATTTTAATGCCGAAAAAAGTATTTTAATGCCGACACGTTAATTACACAAGCGTCGAACTAACTATCGGACATATTAGACTTGACGGTAATATCACCGAGGACACCACGTACTGCCCCGTGTCCGCAGCAGTGGTCGCCCGCGGCTAGTGGCTTGGCGCCCCGTTGACCGTTACGTGGACGATACCTCGGCATCGCTCATGGTGTCCGGCAGTGTCCTGTGCTGTTTTGATCCCGACTATTGTTTCGCTCGTTAAGTGGCTTTGTGCGCGTGTCTCGTGTTAGTCCGGACCACCCACCAGCACGCTCGCCCCGGGGCCGGGCCGGACAACCCGTGCGCATTGTCCGTCTGTGGCACGTTCTATGGGATGCAGCGTGGCCAGACATCTGGTGTTTCCGAGGAAGCGAGCAGTGATGGGGATGTGACACCCGGGATGTCTGACAGTGCGGCCACTGCGCATTTGTACAGTGTATGTATTAATACATGCGTATACGGACGGATATGGACTGATACGGATAGATACGGACGGGTACGGACAGATGCGTATAATCAGATCCTGGACATTTGTCACGCCGTTATCAACTCCGGTAGTAGTGTGTATTTGGTAAATGTCGTACTTTAGTAACATATTATTCATTTAATCACGCGTGCGTATGTATTAACATTATAATATATATATATATATATATATATATATATATATATATATATATATATATATATAATGAATATTATCAAAATATAACAAAGATAAAAAAACATTATTGGGTCGATTATGTTAAATTTGATATTAACATTGTAATATATATATATATATATATATATATATATATATATATATATATATATATATATATATATATTACAATGTTTACATATTTACGTATAAGCAATAATGTTATTATTAATATAAAAATAAGATAGTTGCATGAATAACATATTCATGAAATTACTACCTAGTTATTTAATTATGTAACGGCTACTATACATAAACACAACTAAGTTTAGGTTAATTTAGGTAGTAGTCACAGCGTTAAACTGTCGTATCATGCTCTTCCCTCTGCGCAGAGAATATAATATGCAATGTAATTCGCTACGTATCTCAAAGGCGAACGTGTAATTTCACTTAGTAATTAATACGCATTAACTAATCCCGCTGGAAACCTGTTTGTAGTGTGAACGGGACATTACACTATAATAGGGAAATTGTGGTTAGTGGAAATAATAATATATACAGCTCTCGTCCGAACATGTTGCTATGTCTAGGGGAAGTTCGCTACGCGGGGTTCCACCACGCACGGCCGGACACCAAAGTCCCAGGACACGTGTCCGGTCGCTGCGGGGGGTCCAATCATAAGGCGGTGTCTCGTCGAATAATAGAAATCAACGTTATAATCAGCGGGCTGCCGGGAGATTGGCGCGGCGAACACAGAGATATCAGCGTCGATCAGGCGTGAAGAACGTGGCCGCTTGTGGGAGAAATGTTCACCGGAAGTGATTGTCTTTTGGGAGGTTGTTAGTGGTGATTAAGATTCAATACTTGAGATTTATCGCAGTTGCGTAAGGTATTCATTACGTTACTTATACGGTGTGATTAACGCGCGTACACAAATCATTATGTGCACAAACACAAGATGAACGTTTCTGTATTCCCAATATAATTGTGAATGTTTCGCGTATGTTTTATCACACGTTTCATACTTGCAAACTTGAACATCAATGTTTTGGCATAAGTTTTGCATATACAACAAAACGAAAATTACCGATCCAGGTAGGATCTGTTTAATTCTATAATTAATTTGAGATTAACTTTATTAACACCCAGTGGAAGCTGTATGCAATTATAATGACCCAAATATTTATCGTAATCGAATCAAAAATTACATGCAGATAATAATTGTGTCTTTTAATCAGTACTTTACCTAAGCGGTGTGAACTACAGGTGACAACGTTGTGTTAGCATCAGATAAACACTGCTCGCCTAGTCGCTCAAAAAATGTGAACGCTTTGAAGGTGGTGCGATTGTCGTTTTACTACACATGTAGGCCCTAAGGCTATGACATCGTGTAAATAAACCGGGTAATTCCCGAAAATATATACCGGGTAATTGTGGAATATTTGGAAACTATAATTCGTATCTATAAACTCCACAATGTTCTCCCTACTTCCCTGTGGGATTAATTACCTGAACAAAACCGCATTCCACGCGCACTAATGCCACTTGCAGCGCGCAACACTGAAGCTCGAACGAGCGAACAATCGACGGAACGGAAATGACGTCATACCTGGATGCGCGCCTCGTTGAGTTTCGTCACGCGAGCGAGCTCCTCGCGGCAGTAGATGTCTGGGTAGTGGCTCTTGGTGAAGGCCGACTCCAGCTCCTGCAACTGCTCCTGTGTGAAAGTGGTGCGGTGGCGCCGTCGTGCCGGAGTCGTACACGAGGTGGCGCTCGAGTGGTTCCGCTGCTGTTGTTGCTGCTGCTGTTGATGCTGGTGCTGCTGCATCTGCTGCATGTCGTCCGGCATCGTCGTCCCGTCCGTCTTCAGCTTGCGGAAGGCGCCGCCTGGAACACAACATAACTGCCGTGAGAACACACACACACATACACACGCACGCCCGCACATTCGGGTTGTAAATATATAATCCAAACGAAAATACTTTAAAAAACCAATCATAAATATAAATTAATTTATAAATACAACTATCGGCTCCTTGTGACCTTACAGACAGATAACAATTATATTTAATTTATATATATATATATATATATATATATATATATATATATATATATATATATATATATATATATATATATATAGAGAGAGTAGAGAGAGAGAGAGAGAGAGAGAAGAAAAGTATAATATAATATGTCTATTCAACGACGATATATATATATATATATATATATATATATATATATATATATATATATA
Source organism: Ridgeia piscesae (assembly GCA_025642075.2). Lineage (NCBI taxonomy): Eukaryota > Metazoa > Annelida > Polychaeta > Sabellida > Siboglinidae > Ridgeia > Ridgeia piscesae. The sequence continues at coordinate 270,578 of JAODUO010000338.1, forward strand.
TATATATATATATATATTATTTATGTATATATATATATGTATATATATATATGTATATATGTATATATGTATATATGTATATATATATATATATATATATATATATATATATATCGCGACGTAAAAAGGATAAACGACAACATTATCCAACATTATATCCTTCTTGACACTGTGAGAAATCTCAACTATATGACACTTCTTTTCATCGTCGGAAAAACGCCCCCTTAAATCAATGACGCGATCTGCTTGTATATTTTGTAGTTGGCAATTATTGTAACGGTAAACGTGTTTAGTTTTGCGAAAACAAAACTAATGCGATATTTATCAAACGCAAATCAGAACAAACAAATTGTTGTACTGATTATTATGATATCAGCAGCATTTATATCTTATCTTATAATATCGATGTTAAATTATATATTTCTTGTTTACCGCATGAAACGAGTGGTATATATATACACGTAAAGTAATGGTAAAACTTGAACGCACAAGCAATGACGTCGCTAGGGCTAATTCGACCATAAACAATCGCCCCTTCCCGACACTCGATAACCCTCCATCTACAATTAGCACACTTCTCCCACTCAGCCCCCGAGAAAGCCCTCCCGAGCCACGGGAGGCGGTATTACAATTCCCTGCTCAAATTCGGCAGCTGGCCTACTCCAGCGTGACGTCACGTTGCGTAAAAACGTCACGTGACAGCGGTAACTTTCAGTCACGTCCCATTGTTCTGCGTCATATTTAGACGTGTTTTGTTGTAATATGTTCTATATGTGGTTCGCGCGTTGTGGTTATAGAAAGCAAACACAATGTTGTACGGCGGCGGTGTTAATGAAGCGGAACCAATTATTTGCAAAGGACGTCAAGACTATATAACTTGATTACATTACTATGAAATGTCTATTCTGGCGTTGCACCTATATTTTAGTAAAAGTAGTAACAGTAATAGTAGTATTTTTATTATTACAATCCCTATTGTCTTGTAACTTTATCATGGAAGCGTTGACTTATTGGAAGCATTGACTTATTATAATATTATATTTGGCAATATTAAATTTGCATGAGGGTGAATTCGTGCTAACTGTTGGTGTCATACAAACTTGATTGACTAATACTATTACAAAATACTGTCTTTATTCTTCTGTCTACTCACATGTTGAATGAGAATTAGTTTGATAAGGCTATCATTTGATTAAAGTGTTAAGACTTGCACACGACAACTGTAACAACAATTACACAATTAACATTGACGATGGTAAAACACATCATTCGCAGCGTAATATCCTGTGAGTTGACTCGCCTCTTGTTTCTGAACCCGTGAGTGAATCAATACCCGCCGCCACACGCACGGTTAAGGACACTAACTAGACCCGACGTCAGTCCGGACCGTGTCCCGTATGACATCAGCGCCGTACAACTTTCTCGGCCAGCCTTAAACCTGATTTTATTACGCGCGTTCTGATTGAATTGGCGACAGAGGCGCTACGAATCGGCGGCTTGTCTAACGCCAGCTCCACGCTTATCCCCGATCTCGTCGAGTTACCCGTAATGTCATTTCCCGGGATCAACTCTGCTTTCGCATTCCGTCCTTCGGGAGAGAGGAACTGGATTAATACCGCGACCTGCTTTGGAATGTATATCGTTCGCCTGGAGAAGTGATAAGTCGTTCGTGCTGATGTTAACAAAATGTTTGTTTAGGGACTGATGTCTAATCTAGAAACGTAACGGTAAAATGTGGCGGATATATAGGGTCATACATACACTATATATATATATATATATATATATATATATATATATATATATATATATATATATATATATATATATTTATATATTGTATGTATTGGAGGGAACATCTACCATTGGCTAAACAGCTTCATTATAGAAATTTAGACAATAATTATGATCAAACGTTTACAA
>JAODUO010000338.1:275000-280000 GCA_025642075.2 Ridgeia piscesae
TTCAAAAAGAACGTCGTCCCATATAGCAGCCGTTCTCTCTATTTGGGAATGACGTTCGCTTTAGTTTGCCGACGCCGAGTTGTCGGTTCCGAAATAACGCTTGCCACTCAACACAGAGGAGGTGAGTTCTTTTACTTCGTTTGACATCACTTGACGCAAATAAGCGATTATCGGCGCACACATCGGATGACATTTTTCTCAAAGCACTCACAGTCTTATTCAATTTTCCGCAAAACCTTACCAGGTATATAGACATAGATGGTCGATGTGAAACACGCGTCGTATACGTAACAACTATTTTATAACATTAAATGACTATATGCCGTGCATAAATATTTATTTTATTTTAGTCGAAGCGCCCTTGATTTTGTGTTTCCTACTGATAATTACACAACGTAAATTTGCTATCGTGAGTATATTGCGTATTTACGTAACATAAAAAAAGTTCAAAGGAATCATTATTATAATAAAAAAACAGGGTTTATGTCCAGATTCGTTTTACCACATTTTTTTAACATTCATTAGACACAAGACCACGCGCTAGGCGACATTAAGTAATGACAACCACATTACGCTGCCACGCACAACACAGTGATATCACAGCGTCAGTGAAATATCGTCTGATCTGTGAACTTTTGGCCTGACACATTACATTACGTGTTAATGTTTTAAAATAAAATCGGTGTGTTGTCTATTTATGTGCCAGTGAATACTATGAAATGTGTATTCCGTCTTGGCTTTAACTCGTATTAATATTCCATAGACAATTTAATTTTTCATGTAAAAGCATTACAACTAATCAACGTTGTAACTCGACCTAACGCTCTTTAGCTTCTGAATTTAATAGTTCGACAAATAAGGTTACTATAGGATATCTTCACGTGGTATATTTATGTGTAATAATTGCAGTCGTATGCTGTCTTCTACTGAGATTTGTAATTTATTTTAAGTGCTATAACATGTCAGCAGACAACCATCAGTTTATGATAACAGTTTATTTTCGTGAATGCAAATTTATTATTAGTGTAATTTTGTGTTTTGACAATCGCTTTACGCACAACTATACTGCAAACATGCGTAGAAGTTTTATCACCGTTTGAGAATTACCGGTAATTCCGAAGCAGATGATCATTTTACCGGCCGAGCTACGGCTTATCGCGGACACATTTAGACACAAATAACGTTACCAGCAATTGGATCAAATTCTGACACATTCTCCGACTGTAGCGAAAATCATCCAGCGGAAATTACTTTTGAGTTTAGTACGCTAAAGTGTGTGTTCTTGGCTGCAACGACGGTGGCGACTTACCCGTGTGGTCGTTGAGTCCCCTCGATACGGTCACAGCGGGGTGTGTGGTATCGAGTGTGTACAACGCGGCGAAATCTTCGCACTTCCTCTTGGTATCCACGCGTTCTTCTCCGGTTCCGGGAACAAGCTGCTCGTCCGCCATGCTCTTAGCGGCCACTTCGGGGAAGATCTCGCTACTTTCGAACGTCGTCTCTCCCGGTCAAGTTTCGCCGCCGCTGGAGAGAAATTAAACGAATTGAGTGTGTAATATGTAGTTAGCGGCGTTATGACACGAAACGACGCTGTGACGGCGGCGTGGAAGAGGGCCGAGTTGTTTTACGACTGGAAGTGATCACGCGCCAGTAATGGCATTTGCCGAAGAGTGCATATATAAGGCGGGCGTTCGCCGAGACGAGACAACCTCTCGTCAATTATCCACCAATAACAGACGCGATCCGGCGCCGCACGCGCCCGGCCCGAATAATGCGCCCGTTCTCGTCGCTGATTGGTCGAAAGGCGTGTCCCCTCGAGCCGGCCACGAGCCAGGACGGCGCGACGGACTAATCGAAGACCCTCGGACAAACAACGCCGTCAACCCAGGGACATATGGCGCGTGCCGGACGCCAGACAATCGACGTGGTTCTGGTTTCTCCGGTGAACGCAAACTGTGAATGGTTTATTTAGCACTTTCCGATACAAAGAAGACCGTGTTGTGCGCACTGTTTCCGGGTTTTGTTTGTTTAGTCGTGATGGTTCTGTTTTGTTTCATAACGTGTTTGTATTAACAAAACCGGCAAATTTTGTCTTGGATAATAATGTCTGGTGATATATTAGTTTTACCGTTTGATGAATCACATTTGCAGTGTTTCCCCTGAGTAAAATGATGTGCGATGAGGTAGGATGGGCTGAGCGAACACCGAAGGCGTGATGCGTCACTGTGTGGATCCAGGGGCAAGGCGACCTAGAACTATTTTGAAAACTACATTCACAATTGTGCATTCTGAAGGGTGTTTTAACCAATTCTTAGGGAAATAGAGAGGAAACAAAAGCACAACTACAAGGTAGCGGCATGTAAACATGTCTACAGCATGAAATTGCTACGATTTGGCGATTTTTGCATATTTTGTGCGAGGTGGCTTAGAAAACAGCGAGGTGGCCCACCTCGCTCATCATATAGCAGGGGAAACACTGCATTTCAACCTTTGTTTGGCGCATTACGCTTTCCAGTTTACCATCGCGTGGATGTCAACAAACCTTATCAAGAGTTATCTTCCAACTTTCTATACAATTTATTATTTACCGAAGTTAGTTAGTTCATCTTCTTAATGTATTGTTATGCTTAAGTAACATGTTTAAACGTTATACCCGCGGACGCGTGGACGCACGCACGCACGCACGCACGCACGTTCACACGCACGCATTCACACATACATCTAACATTTAATGTTTCTGGTTATTCACCATTTTAAAATTAAATAAATGCATTCTAAAGTTTTTAATCTAATATTCATGGTTGTGATTATGTGGATGTGTCGGATCTCCCGGTTGCTTATACTGTTAAACGTCAGGGTTCCATGTTACTTTTCAAGTTATAAGTTGGCATGATTTTTATGGTATAATGACTCATTTTTGGGAAATAGTCTCAAATTCACGCCATAACGTTTAGACGGCCATGACATTGTATTCGTTATGTTCAACAACATACTCCGTTTCACATTTCCAACAAATTACATTAACCTTTCGATAGTTTATTTCGATTCTACTTACTTAAATAAACGAAACAGTTTATTTTAAAATGCAACGTTGATTTCAAAACACATGCATTTATACTCAGTGTTTTACTACAACTGCTGTGGCAACTGCATGCAGGTTTTTGAATCTGTTGTAAAATATAAAATATGCGTCTCTAATTTTCCCTATAAGCTTAGATTATATCCAGTTTACCTATTGCCAGAGTATTTCAACACAAACCATGTGACGCCTAAATTTACTATAACGTTGTACAAACTATACATCATACATTGTATATATGTTATTGCAACAATGTGATAATTCGTAATGTACCTACCTCAACATGTTTATGTGAAGTAAGACTTCTGTGTATTGCTCCATTGCAATGAGGAAATTACTATTATAGGAGCGCCGATTATACCAAAACATAAATTTAGTCAATGATGTCGTTTTCCGGAGTCTTCGGTTCGTTTAATTTTCTGTTAATATGTTTACTTACATTACGTGTAACGTTTGGTAAGTAGAAGAAATTACCTGAATACACAATACCGGTCTATGATTTTGAATATACAATGTTGTATTTATTTACTAATTTTACGCAAACAGTTCTTACAGTGTTATAAATATCCTGGATTGTAAAGAATGATAATTTGTGTACATATAACAGACCATGCGATTCCTGCGCGCGCACGCGCACGCGCACGCGCACGCGCACGCGCACGCGCACGCGCACGCGCACGCGCACGCGCACGCGCACGCACGCGCACACGCACACGCACACGCACACGCGCACGCGACACGCACACGCCACGCACACGCACACGCACACGCACACGCACACGCACACGCACACACACACACACACCCACACACCATGCACATCGACAAACATCTATAGGAAAATACGAACGAATCGTGTTAATCCGGCTGTGTTGTACACCGTGCATTTATCATGTATAATTACACCTATCTGTTATGCTTACCGCAATGTATTAGCTCTATTAGAGTCGCACAAGTATTAAAGAGTAATGCGCCGTTAATGCGAGGCAACTTAGCTACATATACATGGCTTGTGCACAACCGCCGTACCTCGACCCTAACAACAACGCCAATAAAACCATTTCCTCGCTATTGTCGTCGCTAATTATAACAGATTTTAAGTGGCGTATTACGCGAGCGACGCTCTTCTGTATTTACGGTTCTGCTCGACGCGTGTCGCTGCTCGGTAATTAAACGCCAGTAGGCGCGCGCGCAACGGGGCGTCCAATAACCGTGACAGGTGGGCAGACGACATTCACTCGCGGCCGCCCACGGTGAAGGGGCGCGGACGGGCATCTGTATAAAGGCCGACGGACTGGCTGGGCGTGGACGCATGTAATTCGAAGACAAGCCAAGTGAACCAGTCCGGCGGTCGTCTGCCGAGTGTCGTCGCCATTTCCGCGCGACTGATTCCGCCTGGACGGTAGCGAGGCCGCGCATGCAGACAGAGTGCGTTGAATCGCACTCCCGCTTTCGTGTTCGCACGGAGACTTTCATCTCTAGGGTCCTACTCACGGCGTCTGCTTGAGTGCTTGTGTGGCACCTGTGCCGTGGTTCATAAGTGCCGCAGATTGTCGTGTGAATGACTGATCGGGCGGGTTGAAATCAAACACCTAAGTACTTCTTTGTCAAAAGGCGGTAGCGTGATTTTTTTTTTAACGGTGGTAATACTTGACATGTGCAGTGTTTCCTTGACAAGCGTAACATGTACGTCAACAGTGTCTTAAATATCACCCGCACGGATCAAACGGGTTATTGTTGCTTTGTGTGTGAGTAATTTGTTGAGGTAAGGTTATATTAGTTATGTCTAAAACGGTTATCTAAGCAGATTTAAACCGTAAAAATAATCGACCAAATTAACTACATAATATGATCGGTAGATCTGATAAATGATAAAAAGTGAACGTGCATGATTACACATATATATACATATATATATATA
>JAODUO010000338.1:285000-292500 GCA_025642075.2 Ridgeia piscesae
TCGTGTTCTATGTTCAACATTCGGGTAAGGAACTTTTTTAATTGTCCTTTCTTTATCGACAAGTGTTGGTTTCAAACAGATTGTCATAAACGATGGACATTTCGATACATGCTAAGTCAGAATCACTGAGTTGTTTTATCAGTCGTAATGTTCTTATTGTACTTTTCAGCCGCTATGTCTGCCACAGAACAAAACATTATTACCGTTATCATTAGAAACACACCTCACATGTACAAGTCGTCGATGTTAATTTGTTAATACAATATTTTACATTTGTTGTATCTCTGAAGGATAAACGGGTAATATACACACAATTCTCGTTTGTTTATTATTGTCCTGTTCAGAGATGATCACATGTATTTGTCTTAAGCAATATATTTCGAGTTATACATAACAGGAAGAAAGTTGCATTTTACAGTGTACCGGCGGTCATTTTTGGAGCATACCACAAATCAATATGATACCGCTGTAATGTCATAAAACGTTCCTCAAGTACTGTGGAAATGAACGCAATCTTAAACTATACGACACCATATTTAGTTTTGAACTAATTGCAGTCGTGTTGTTTATTAAATATGCACCTTTTTCTCTTTAAAGTAGCGAAACATGTTAGCTAAACAATATAATATGTGTGTTTAATATAAGATAATACAACAATCTACAGTATACCACACAGTGCACCACGGCATGGATTCAGCGTAAATAATGAAGAACGTAGCCGTAGGATTATCGGTCTAAGTTCTCTAATACCTTAGCATAATGACAGCGCCTTTACGTTTTGGGTTCCTGAAAAATCACGGATAGCTTATAATAAAACAGTTACCTTTGCTGCATAGATATATTCACCACGTCAACTGTTTTTAAATCAATTCACACACACACACACACACACACACACACACACACACGCACCACACGCACACGCACACGCACACGCACACGCACACGCACACGCACACGCACACGCACACGCACACGCACACGCACACGCACACGCACACGCACACGCACACGCACACGCACACGCACACACACACACACACACACACACACACACATATATATATGACATAAAATAAAAATAAAATAATGATTATATGAGGGTGCACCAATCCTACACAAATGTTACATTTCGTAATAGTATATATATATATATATATATATATATATATATATATATATATATATATATATATATATATATATACGAGAATCATATATATTAAATGTCGTATATATATATATATATATATATATATATATATATATATATATATATATATATATATATATATTAATATATATATAATATATAAATTTATACAATAATATTTAACTATTAACTGATGAAATAAATACCCATAATGTAATATATATTGTATTATATATATATATATATATATATATATATATATATATATATATATATACGATATATAAATTTTGATATTCAATAATGATTTGAACTATGTCAACTGCATGAAATACAAGTACCATAGGATGTGTAGTTGTGATTTATGCCCAAAGCGCGTTCATATTTATTTGAACATATGTTGCTTTTCTACAGCAGACATATCCGTAAGTAGTACTAAATACACGGCGAGCATACAATAACCTAATAATAATAAAAACGCGAATTACAAACATTTGTAGCTATGACACATTTTGGTGTTCGCAGTGTTATCGATAATATTATGGAGCTAACGGAAACAGAAATTATACGGTATGTGATAGCATTTTATACATGTTGTTGTGAAAAAAAACCCGGAAATTTGTCGTCTGCGAAAGATATTTTGATTGCCGAAGAAAACAATTCTGTGCCGGCCAGGAAGAAGGTTGTCCACATTGTCATAATCACAACATGTTGGACATTTGCCATTGTACGCTATGTTTTCGCCACAATATGCTGCAACAGTACAACATTACAGTTGAGTACAACTGTGCGAAAAATTCATTCAAACACGGTTTTAAACTTGAACGCCTATTACAGTTCGTCCGCCGCGTTTCAGATCCTCTTTAACACGGCGGACGTCCGCCGGATTAAAAGGGATCTAAAACGCGTGAACAACCATAGCCATAAGGGAAGGACATACGATATAGAGGACATTTGGCTATGATTTTATGAGCGCAGAGCAATGGTCTATTAAAGAAATTGGAACTCAGATATCTTTGACCAATGGACGCCGTCATATTACGCTGAAGCTGCATTTGGTTCGACTCGTTCCTATATACTCAATGCTGTAAATGTTCGATTTGTTTTTCGATATATATTCACTTGACATTTCTGCGCGGAAAAAAATTGATGTCATATTATATATGGTAGGCGTTATAAATAAATAAATAAATATGGTATAGTGTTTTACCAGACGGAATCAGTAATTTTATTGTTGATCCGTGCTATCGACTTTTGGGATTAACGTTAGTCTTTTTTAAAACGTCAAAATGTATTGTTTTATACGTTTCATAGACATTTATTAAATGGACCCTAGCATCGCTAAAAGTGAGGTTTATTTAAAGCCGACTTTATTAAATGTAGAATTAATAATTGACGTAATGGCAATCTACATCAACCGGCAATCACGTTGAAATGGTAAATATTTAAATTAATTTTAAATATATATCTTTTAATAATAAGAATGTTATTACAAATTTCTTGGATATTTATTAATTATTCTTTTTCTTATTTTTTATTAGTTTATTTTATGTATGTATGTATGTTAGTATGTATGTATATATGTGTGTATGATTATGAATATGATACACACACATGCACACGCACGCACGCACGCACGGACGCACGCACGCACGCACGCATGCACACAAATACATACATACATACATTCACACATACATACACACACACATACATACATACATACATACATACATACATACATACATACATACATACATACATACATACATACATACATACATACATACATACATACATACATACATACATACATACATACATACATACATACATACATACATACATACATACTATACATACATACATACATACATACATACATACATACATGTATTTATATATCAACAAGTATTAATGCGCAAATTCATACGCACTTCGTCTGCGAAACGGACTTAATTTCCTACCAAAGTCAAATAGACAAAGTCATGCGTACGATTAGTCGCTTTAAGTGACTTTTGTCATGCGGCTTTGGCAAACTGAATCTCTCGGTGTTGCGATTTGAAACGTACCAGCAGAAGAATCGGTTAGGAAATTGCCGAAACAAAGGGAATGACCCATTCCGCAAGTGCCGCGCCGTATACAGTTTAAGAGGCTTTCATTTGTTATAAATCGTCGGAATTTAATGTACTTTTAATTTCGAACACGTATACAACGGATATGTTTATCTGCATAACGCTTATGATAATTAACAATATGACACCAAATATTCTTGTTTTTGTGCCGAAATGTATGTTGGTGAAATAAACAAGTAATAATCTAAAATTTACATTTAGTCAAACGAAATGCATCTTGAACGTAATATGACGGCATCCAGTGGTAAACAGATATCCAAGTTTGAAAAAAATATATATTGTGGCTTCGTGTTCATCACATCTTGGTCACATATACTCTAAATTGTATGTCGTTGTGTTTGGACAATGGTTGCTAAATACTTTCAGCTCAACATTGATAGGGCTTTTTCTATGTTACAAAATTGTCAGACTACAATTTAATGCTAACTGTTTTAATCGACATCTACCCAGGACCTCTACATATGTTACCTCCCTGACTAACGGAGTTATCACACACAATCGACACAGATACTGTATGGTGTATGCACTACAAAATCCCCTAAAATCGCCATTTGCGAATGGCCCATACATATTATATTATATATATATATATATATATATATATATATATATATATATATATATATATATATATATATATATATATATATATGTATGTTTGTAATTTAATGTTAGTCAGGTATGTATTTTCCATTGATATTGTATGGAATGTGACACTGTTTATTACCTTGTATTGTTATTGTAATATTTGTGTGTTCTCTTTTTAGTCAATGCACGTGTAGTAACATAAATGCTGCTACACTTTGATGAATGTCATTCTAGTAATATTTCTGATTCTGTTGATAATAAAATTATATTACGTATTACGGATAGCGCGTTAGTATAGTGATACATATTATAACGCCTTTGTGGTGTTCCCAGTAATTAATGAACATTTTGTCTGCAATATTCTGGGAGAAGAAAATGTCTAAAAAGAACAGAAAAATTATAATTAATTACAATAATAATAAAAAATTATATATAAAAATATATATTATATATATATATAAAATTTTAAAAAATTTTTTTCAAAACATTAATATTATACATAATACCACAATACGCAAGCTCGATTATATTTAGAAATGTCGCCTAGAAATGTTCACAAGTAGAGAACGTTACTCATTGTACGAAACGACGGGACCGACGCGCAATTAGTGTTGACATCCAGTGCCTGTTGGCTGTGGTGCTGGCAGGCACTGTTCTTACGTAAGCAATTACGCGATGATCATTTCCGCGTGAACACTTACCGGCTGTCGCTTTTGCAGTTGTTATTAATTGTACACACACAACAATGAAGCCCTTTTCGTAGTGTGCTTCCATTTCTCTATAGTTCTAGACGAGTTTTGTAATTTTAACAACTCTACAAGATTTATCTGCACGTTTCGTGCTTGATGAATGAGGAACAGAGATGCTACAGAAAATTGTATTTAAATATTCAAATTTGAAACATTATGTAAAAAGTAATTCTTTATGCTAAGGCTACAACTAACTTACCATTTACTCTTAAATAAAAATAATTACGCAGAGTGTTCGTTGACGGGTAGTTAGTTGGCGCGTGCTGCAGAACTATAGTTAAGTGACTGGCATTATGTTAACTTATTTTAAATTAACAGATGCATCTTATTCTATCAGACAAATGTAATGAATCCTTCTACATTATTAATGAAGAAACTTCTGTTCTACATTTTAATAAAACTATATTTTTATACTCGGCGAAATCTTACGTTTTTACCGTTAGATTATACCAATAAAACTGTGTGCACGCGTATGTAAATTATATATATATATATATATATATATATATATATATATATATATATATATATATATGTATATATATATATATATATATATATATATATATATATATATATATATAAAGTCGCGCCTCGTTATAACGCGATTTTCATTTTAAACGAGTGAGATTTGAATTATAATATATATATATATATATATATATATATATATATATATATATATATATATTATATATATATATAATATATATATATATATATATATATATATATATATATATATATATATATATACAAATAATATATATATATATATATATATATATATATATATATATATATATATATATATATATATTATTTGCTAACGTTTTAATATAATTTATTATCAGACAGAGTAAAAACGTAAGATTTCGCCGAGTATAAAAATATAGTTTTATTAAAATGTAGAATAGAAAGTTTTTTTCCATTAATAATGTAGAAACTCCTTACATTTGTCTGATAAATCTGTTAATATAAAATAAGTTAACATAATATGATCACTAACTAGTTCTGCAGCGCCAGCTAACAACTCGTCAACAGACCTCCTGGATAGTGTATTTAACGTATATATATATATATATATATTATATATATATATATATATATATATAAATATATATATATATATATATATATATATATATATATATATATATATATACACATAGTTTTATGGTGTAAAAGTGTCGATTCATACGCGTCGCATATATGCGTATTTATAAAGGAGAAACGCTTTGTTCAACGAGAAGTTATAATTAGTAACAATGAATGTGTATATATTATACACAATTTTTACTACAATGTTTAATCTAAGAACATGATATAACAAGAGTTCGTTCGTCGTATATAATCAAAGATAACAAAACAACCTAATTCAAGTGTAGTCATAATAATATAAATATTATATCTATTAAATGAACTAAGGCGATAGTTCTAAAACAAAAGTTAAATATTACGTGTGTCTTAACACTCTGCACGTGAAGTCGTCTTCGGCGATCTTGGATTGTGTCCCCGCTTAGTACGTAAGCAAGAACTCGTTGTGACGATTCTATTTAGTCATCCGTATCGAAATAATAAACCATTTGTAAGTACAAGATTGTAGAAAATGAATCAGAAACCGTGCTAATAAACCAATCGGTTGCCGTTCCCTATCATGTCTTATTTAATGTAACAGGAAAAAGGACCCAGATTCGATATTGCCCGGCTCTGTATGTCATTACGCCTGTAAATAAGAATAATCCAAATGAAATAAAATGGATATTGAACAATAATAAATACCGTGTGAAATGACGGAATCCGGTTACAGGCGCTGATAACCGAAACACAGTTGCGACAAAACGACTAACGCTTATTGCAAAACGTTGACGTGACTATTTTTGAAGAAACGAAATCACATACCTGGTGGACTTGTGGGCCGCGTGCGTGGGACAACGAAAACGAGGAATTTCTAAACACAGGAGGTTTATAACATGTGCCGTCATGTAGGATATGATCTTGTAGAAAGTGACCAATAACATTTATTCGTCGCAGAATCCCACCGATAACGGCATTTCCTCGCAAAGGGCCATCGTTAGCGGAGTTATTTAATAGAAATGTGTGTGTAAATGAGCGTGTAAAATAAAGTTGCCCAAATTCAGTGGCGCTAATGGGCGCCGCGGGCAAAAATCAAACCCGATAACGACGACATCGCGCGTTCGCCGCTCCGGACACTTATTAGCATGTTTGTGCGGATTATCGCGTCAAACGCTCAATTTGTATCGCCCGGCCGGGATGCGCGTCTCCGATTTATTCAATTCCGCCGAAAATTCGAACGCCAATTGGCGAGAAGCGAGACAATCAGGCTGCGTCTGGCGTCGGCTCCCAGCAATCACGGTCGGCGAAACTTCGTTAGGGCGCGAGAGAAAAGTTTCTAATCATCGCCTCTCGGCGGGCATTGTGCGTCGTATTATCGCAATCTATTTCATGCTGCATTAAAGAAATATTAACCCGCGCGCTGAAAGGGAATTTACATAGAAATTGACGAGCGCAGCGCGGCCGCAGCGGCGTGAAATTAACGAGAGCTGATTGAGCGACAATGCGAGGTTGCTGAGAACGGCCGTCCCGGGAATATCGCGGGAGTTCTCCCGTCTCGCTAAGTCATCCCGTACACGAGTCTAGAACGAACACGAGGGAGTCGACGCACTCAGGGACGGCATGTAGAAGTCACGGACTGTAGGGTTGTCAATGTTGCATGCGCCACTGGCATATATATATATATATATATATATATATATATATATATATATATATATATATATATATATATATATATATACATATATATATAACGATGTATAAATGTATGTATATATATATATATATATATATATAT
>JAODUO010000338.1:297500-365000 GCA_025642075.2 Ridgeia piscesae
AGGGGATGTTGTTGTTGTTATTGTTATTGTTAGACATCTTGACATCGTCAGACGGGAACACGAGGGGATGTTGTTGTTGTTATTGTTATTGTTAGACATCGTGACATCGTCAGACGGGAACACGAGGGGATGTTGTTGTTGTTATTGTTATTGTTAGACATCGTGACATCGTCAGACTGGAACACGAGGGGATGTTGTTGTTGTTATTGTTTTTGAGCATCGTGACATCGTCAGACGGGAACACGAGGGGATGTTGTTGTTGTTATTGTTATTGTTAGACATCGTGACATCGTCAGACTGGAACACGAGGGGATGTTGTTGTTGTTATTGTTATTGTTAGACATCGTGACATCGTCAGACTGGAACACGAGGGGATGTTGTTGTTGTTATTGTTATTGTTAGACATCTTGACATCGTCAGACGGGAACACGAGGGGATGTTGTTGTTGTTATTGTTATTGTTAGACATCGTGACATCGTCAGACGTGGAACACGAGGGGATGTTGTTGTTGTTATTGTTATTGTTAGACATCTTGACATCGTCAGACGGGAACACGAGGGGATGTTGTTGTTGTTATTGTTATTGTTAGACATCGTGACATCGTCAGACGGGAACACGAGGGGATGTTGTTGTTGTTATTGTTATTGTTAGACATCTTGACATCGTCAGACTGGAACACGAGGGGATGTTGTTGTTGTTATTGTTATTGTTAGACATCTTGACATCGTCAGACGGGAACACGAGGGGATGTTGTTGTTGTTATTGTTATTGTTAGACATCTTGACATCGTCAGACTGGAACACGAGGGGATGTTGTTGTTGTTATTGTTATTGTTAGACATCTGACATCGTCAGACGGGAACACGAGGGGATGTTGTTGTTGTTATTGTTATTGTTAGAATCTGACATCGTCAGACGGGAACACGAGGGGATGTTGTTGTTGTTATTGTTGTTGCTTGACATCGTCAGACTGGAACACGAGGGGATGTTGTTGTTGTTGTTATTGTTGTTGTTGATGTTGATGTTGATGTTGATGTTGATGTTGATGTTGATGTTGATGTTGATGTTGATGTTGATGAATATACACGGACATCGTAAGATGGGAAAAACAGGGGATTTGTAGATGTCGTTATTGTTATACATATTGAAATATCGAGGGGCGCGAAGGGGATATACTCCCGGGACATCGTAGACGGGAACAGACGTGCAGTTGGGTTATTGGTCAGGGGCTGGACCGTGACAGCATAAACAACGACTCCCCTAAGACCCCGGAAAACGAAAAGGGATTGTGTTCCACATCTTGCATCGTTGAAACCGAGGGGATTGATTGCATTGTTAGAGTATGTTTGGGATTGACATCTTGACATCGTCAGACGGGAACCGAGGGGATGTTGTTGTTATTGTTGTTGATGTTGATGTTGATGTTGATGTTGATGTTGATGTTGATGTTGATGTTGATGTTGATGTTGATGAATATACACAAGGACCTACAGTAAGATGATACAATTTCAGCTCGGAGATTGCAACTCAGATGTCGTTCATCAAAAGCATCTACTACATATTCGCAAAATATCGAGGGGCGCTGAATGTCGGGATATAACCCCCGGGCCCACGACTGTGCGTAGACGTAATCTAGACGTGCAGATTGGGTTTGGTCAGGGTGCCTGGACCGTGACAGCATAAACAAACGACTCCACTAAGACCCTGGACCCGAAATGATTAGTGCCCATATCCACTAATACTGTGCATCCGTTTGATAAGCCGCAAGACAGATGGACTATAAGATTGCACCATTGTTACGAGTATCTTCTGGCGACATCTGACAGGGCTGACTGTGAGCGACTACACAGGACGTGCCGACGTCGGCGATACATAAGTATATCAAGTATAATAAACTATTGAACTTTCTGGCAAAAGCGTCGCGCTCCAGTAGTACTTCACACCAACCAAATACTAAAACAACTTGTTTACCCAAATTAAAATGTAATACTTTCTGGATATCCCACGGTAAAGTTTGCTCAGGTTTCCGTTGAAACAATTTATTTCTATAGCCTATACGCCGACATTGAGAAGTACCCGTAGATATGTTGGCGTAGGGTTAGGGTTAGGGTTTTACAATGAACGTCTATATATTATATATATATATATATATATATATATATATATATATATATATATATATGACTATAGATCCGTCTTGCTTACGGATTGCGAAACTTCCAGCGCCATACAAGTTATTATATTAAATTGGGGCCACCCAACTTTCTAGCAAAATTATTGCAAATTTGTGTTTAGTTAGATTCTTCCATTTCGTGACTTATTACATAGTATTAACACAGTAATGACTCTAAAACACCAATAACTCTTGATATATTTGGAAAGTACGCAGGTCTTATGTCCTATAGGCCTACTAGGCATCATCGTTTAATCCAGGAAAGTTTGGTGTTCGAGATTGAAACCGTTAGAGCGCTTACATTTATCCGGGCGTTAAATAATATCCAGGCGATATTCTGCGCATGCGCTACGTACGTTAGCGCTTCCCGCTGAATCTCATATCAATATACATATATCGGCCACTGTGACGTATATAAAAGTTCAGCAAAGTGTTTGTCTCAATTAATATGAGGTAAACATTTTTTGAGACGTATTTTGATAGCAAACACAAATCACGTGACTCTAGTGCGCCACAATTCTTGACGATGATATAAACGAATGTAATATTGCAATTTATCGAATTATATTTTAAGGAACTCTTCATACTAATAACCACAGGAAAGATATATGACAGTCCGTGGCATTTATTCTAGAAATGCTTTGCGGTTTGTTGCCCATTAATGATTTTACGTTTATCATCCGGATATTATTTTACGCCCGGGTAAATATAAGATACCGTGTAAAAGGAAAACGTTATGATGTCCTAAATACACACGGTTGCCCCATTATAGGTAGACGATAGTATATTAATTGATACTAAACTATGTTAACAACAACAACAACAACAATAACAACAACAACAACAACAACAAAAAAAAGCAACAGCAACAGCAACAGCAACAGCAACAGCAACAGCAACAGCAACAGCAACACCAACACCAACAGCAACAGCAACACCAACACCAACACCAACACCAACACCAACAACAGCAGCAACAACAACAACAACAACAAAAACAACAAAAACAACAAAAACAACAACACAATCCAAATGGCTGTCTGATAACTTCATGCAGAAGTAAGAATATGTCGATTGTACTATGACCTATTAACACAACTATGAAACACCACCGGGGTAAGCGTTAATTGCCAACTTGGAATAAATCATCAAGATTAATCGATTGTTATGGGGAAATGCAACAAAGGCGATGCTTCATTTAATGACAGTAATTAATTCATTTAATTTAATTGAAATAAGATACAGTTTTGTGGACCAGTTGCGTCGTCTCGACTTTGGTCTAGATAACGTGTAATAAATTGTGATGGTATATTTACACACGGCGAAGTTTAGTTGTCGGAAAATTGAAATATTGATAATACACCCCGAGGCTATTAATTTTAATTATGAAAGTAGCAACGTTGTAAGCCGATCCAATAATCTCTTTCCTGTTCTAGATACGGGCTGTTTTGAATAAGCCCAAATGTGACCCGTTTTTTGGGGAATGCAACAAAGGGAATTTAAAAGTGAAAAATTAATTTTTTTAAAAAATACAGTTTTACCGGGGTCGTCGCACGTCTAGAAAATGATCTAAAGTGAGGAATTTAAAAAATTTAAAATTGAAATATTGATAATACACCCCGAGGCTATTAATTTTAATTATGAAAGTAGCAACGTTGTAAGCCGACATGAAATGAAAAAAAATACAAATTACCTACTGGAATACACTTGATTATGTCTCCTTGGAGGACATGATCACATGACAAGTAATTACCTGTTGTGGTCCCAGTTTCGACAGGGCCCAGATTTTGTACGAATCTGCCAAATCTGGTACCTCGACGGTAGTGGGCCAGGTTTCTTCGTTTTGACTAACGTAGTTTCCGTTAGTAATATATGAAGTATTCCAATATGACTGTTAATAAAATATTTTTTTAAATAACAATGCATACGCTGTATACGTTTTGAGGAAATGCGGCCCGGCGTGACGTATGTCACCAACTCTACGTTAGAGCAGAGCTAATATATCCGAGCTGGGGCTCTTCAACATACAGCGCCCTCAAACTGATGGGATAAAAACTGAAAACAGATACCGTATTAAACGACGAGACGTTCGAGATTGAACGAGATCTGTGATTATGTCATATAGCGAAATGTTGCACAACTAATGTGAAGTAAAGTCGCTGAGTGGGTGAGTGCTGACAAATTGTCACTAATCTGGTAGTATGTATCACACAACATCTAAGGGGAACGTGTCCCCAGAATAATCGAGGTCCGTATATCCAGCCTTCCGCCAAAAATATTTTGTGGTTGAGCGTCAGAACTAGTTCCATCCCTACGTTAGAGGCTGTCCATAAAATCACCATTATTAAAAAAAGTTTATTTGTCTCATGCGCAGAGATGTCATTGCTCCTGCCGGCCATTGTGTCATATCACCACCGTCGGAACTTTTGCTAAAAAGAAGCACAACGAAGAAAAACTGAATTCCTATTTAATTGAATAAAAACACGATTATAGCGGGCGGTATACACACGAGTGAGGGTGTGTGACTCCGAGTGCACCACCCCATTAGCTGTATCACAATCAGAGCTGAACATCCGTTCACGGAGACAAGACCCGCTAATGGGCGTTGCATTACGTATCAGGTTCGTTGTCCCGCAGCCGATATAAACAATCCGACAGATTACAGTAAAACAGTGTGAGTGTTTGAAGTAGCGCACAGTGCTGCAAACACTCGTTCGGGTTCTCAGCCGCCGAAGACACGCCAGGGCAACTTCACGAGATGGGCTCGACAAACACATTCCTTGCGCTGGTTTTTATACCCGCCGTGGCAGGTAAAATATTAGTTTATTTTGGAGATGGAATTTCATTTACATTCTTGATCCGCTGTGTGTCCGTAGAGCCTGGCATTATAACGGTGACCTGCCGTCGCGGTACGAATATTTACTCGCACAGGTCTGTTTAACACACCAGCTAAAATAGCTGTCTAGGACATTTTCAATGGGTTTTGAGATTTTCGCAGAAATGAAGACGTTATAATCTAACTTATCAATGTACGTTCCTCCATCGAGAGACACTTCAAAACTAATAAACCGATGCATTTGCGAACTCTCGTTAAAGACTGAAAACAAATTTCAGAACATCCTTTGATTATAAAAAAAAATTGATAACAATCTAATGTAGAAATTTCAACACACTGTTGTAGTTTTAAAGCAAGTGACGTGTTGAATCTGGTCTACATTTGATGGACTTGTATCAGACTCAGAATAAGCTCACACAAGCTATGCATGTACAATAAGACATTTTCAACAAGACATATGTTCGCCTTACGCACCTTATTTGAAGTCGTGAATTCAATTTTATTCGTGTGCCTGCGTTACTGACACAAATCTAGCGTTTGTGATAATAGTTGTAGAAGTCGTCAAGATAATAATAATAATAATAATAATAATAATAAATTAATTATATACGTGAAAGAGCGATTATATGTAACACATACGTCACGTTTTAGGAGCTCATCGTGTCGATATATTCGCCAGTTACTTAAGTTACATACGCTATTGTCTAAATGTCGGCGGTTATATATAACCACAAACATGTGGCTGGGTGCAATGACACATTTTTCATAAGGATATCTACCTGCTCTTGTGACACATACACATACTATATATATATATTGCTTTTGTTTGTTATCACACTACTTGTATATATATATATATATATATATATATATATATATATATATATATATATATATATATAAGTACACCAACACACACTAACATACACACTCCACACACACACACGCACACGCACACGCACCGCACCACACCACATCACGCACGCACGCACGCACGCACGCACGCACGCACGGACGCACGCACGCACGCACGCACGCACGCACGCACGCACGCACGCACACATAAGTGGACACAAGCACACTCACACACATGCTAAACTCTGGAAACATCAATGGTTCGTTTGTGTGTCTATGTGCACACATCGATATATTAACGTAACGGATATCTCCAGCTCGTGTGTTTCAGCGTGGGAGGAGATAGTGAGTGATACCCGCACAGTTAATCCCGCGAGTGCACCTTACACTCCGTTATATTCTGAAACAGTATACATAAACAATGCCTACACATAGACAGGGCGGTGTGCATAAGTTACCGCAGACGAAATCAGATTTCGTATAATCTCAATTTCTCAGTATATACATTGCTCAATGTCTCATCAACGATACCTCATACACTTTCATAACTCTTATACGCCTACGGTGCTAATGCGGCCTTTAAAAATCTGATCCTGCTTTCACAGTGGTTTTAACGGACGCCGCCAGGATCGTCGTTGAGTCTAGTGTCACTAGGCGGCGCTGCGTCGATAACTGCGTGGGGCGTCCAAGTGGAGATTACCAGTCGTGTGACAGTTGCCGTAGTTTCGTCACCTGCTCGAACAGGTATATGTAATACACATGTTTCCATTGGATGAACTAAAGTGACGCGTGCTTTGATTTGTGTCGTCAACTAATGTTATTGTGCTAAAGAGGACACATTGTGTTCGGTGTCACGTCCATTAGGAACACATCTACATTAACTGAACTATCTATGACGTGTACTACTGCATAGGTCCGTTATAACTTCAGAAATGGATGCCAATAAGATGGAGCCTTCTGGTTCCTAGAATGTTTCTTTGTGACAAAAATATAAGACAGACTCGATACATCATTTGTCAACAATGTAGATAACAGAAGAGAGCATCTGTTATATGAGCGTAATGAACCACTTTAGCACTGTTGTCCCTTGAGCTAGACAACAAAGCCGTAATTGCTTTCGTAACAAATATGCATTTCAAAGATTCACTAGCCCTGTCATATGGAAACATCAGTGTACTGTTAGGTTTTGCTTCTTCTTGATCAACATTAATAACGCTATTTTGTCACAAGGACATTTCCATTGCAGAAACCGTATTACAGATAAACGTTTGTAGGCCAAGGAACACGACTTTTACTGAAATATATTTGGTGACACAGTCCTACACTGAAAAATTATCTAATGTTCTAACGATGATCCAGAACTGGGGAAATGTCCACTGGAGAGCATCACGTGATATCATCAAAAACATGCACGCACTCACGTACTCACGCACTCAGGAACTCCCGCACTCACCCACTCACGCATTCGCGCACTTACGCATTGACGGACTCACGCACTCACGCACTCACGCACTCACGCACGTAGCACGAACGGACACACAAACGCACGACAACTAGTGACGCTATGTCGGCCATTTGTTTTATTTAGTTCCTTGTTGCTTTACCAGTAATTATAGTTATATGCCAACTATAAGACTATACTACGTTATACATATAGGCATATCAGTTGTACAAACAGCTCACCACCGGAAAAAAGTAGATAATCTACACAGTGCTTAACTCAGGTTCCGTTTTGACAACTCAAATACTGAATCAACTTGATCGACAATTGACATATTGAACAAACAAATCACAGCAATCACATTTGGCTTATTGATATATCGAATTCCATAGTTTTGATGTGCTCAAATGGAATTTTTTTATTTGGAGAAAAAGGATGAACATATTTTTGAGGTAGCATGAATGGAAATGTAATACATGGAGAGATGTTAACATGTTTGAACTTAGGCCCTCTCGACATTAATATATAACACAGAGTCGAACTCACACCAGCACGCCCGCACGCCCGCAAGCACACATATGCACGCATGCAAAATAAACACGCACGCACGTACGTACGCACGCAAGCACGCACGCACGTACGTACGTACGCACGCACGCACGCACGCACGCACGCACGCACGCACGCACACACACACACACAGGAATTAAGTGTTCGTATTAGTAGAGCTAATACATCCGAGCTGGGGCTCTTCAACATACAACACCCTTAAACGGATAGGATAAACATTTCAAACAGATACCGTTCTGAACGACGAGACGTCCGAGATTGAGCGAGATCTGAGCGCGTTTGGTCCCGTCGGGTGGCCGGGGGGGGGGGGAGTGCCCCAGCTCATATCTAATAGCTCTGGTATTAGCGAGATTCGTAACCCTGGATTCACTGCAATACGTCGACGAATGATAATAACCATTATGACGTCACTCCGATAGCGCGAAATACGTGCGTCCATGTGCGGTGGGTACCGAGTGGGATGACGTCATGAAGGTGTGTACATGGCGGTCAACGACCTGTCCAGAAGGTATGTGTTCACCTCGATGATCACGCAGCCAGCTTTGTCCTAGCCGCTCCACACAATTTGCGTTGTTGTTATAATCAGTGTATGCAATAACTTTCCATTATATATTGGGGTTGTGTCTGTTTTCCGATTTCTCCGACCACAAAGTTGAGGCGTATGTCTCAGCTTTCCATGTCGCACGTCTGTTTTAATGCGAGTTATATCCTCGAAATACGAAAATTTATGTAACCATAATTCAAGAATTAGCAGAGGACTGTAGAGTCCTCTGCTAACCATAACACGCCCGAACGTGCATATGAAGTAGCTAACATCAACAGGATTTTGCGGTCTTTCTCAAATATAACCGCCTTTATTTCCGGGTATGCGCATTAGTTTACATCCATGGTTGGGTTCAAATATGTATTTGTATTTGAATACCAAAATATGGCGTATTTGTATTGAAAATCACAAAAGGGCGCGTATTTGTATTTGATATTTGGACCGTATTTGAAAAGTATTTGCAAATACAATCAAATACACATAAACTAGCTTAGGAGTCCAGACAGAATGTTTTTCACGCCTGTGGTATAGTCAACAGGGCACTGGCAGCACTGAGAAAATTGGCCTGGTCAAGCATTATATATATAGATGTTAAGGAGGGTTGACCATGTGTGAATGCAGTGGCACTGTGCATCACAGGTCCTGGTGTTCTATTACAATATCCCTGGCTGCCTTTATGGCGATAGAAAAGCTTCACTGGCTTCACATTCATTCATTGATGTTAATGTTTGACCAGTTTGACTGTAGGCCAATTTTTTTAGTGCTGCTTGCCCACAGTTGAAAAACATTCTGTCAGACTCCTGAGCGAGTTTACGTCAGACACCCACTGTCATACGCTTGAACTAAAATGGAAACATAGTCCATGTATTTGAATCGTATCTGAATCAAGTTTAAAAAGTGGCAATGTATTTTAGTCGTATTTGAATAAAAAATGGCAGTGTATTTGAATTGAATTTTTAATTTTTTTATTTGAATTGAAATCTAGAAAAGCAATCTATTTGTATTTGAATTGGCTGGTTTGTATTTGTATTTTATCTCAAAATGTGTATTTGGACCCAACCCTGTTTACATAACTATTTTTCAGCTCAATATTTATTCTCGTTAACGTCCGTTCACATACCCGAATAATTAATATTATTTTGACTT
The DNA here is from genome assembly GCA_025642075.2 of Ridgeia piscesae. Classification (NCBI taxonomy): domain Eukaryota; kingdom Metazoa; phylum Annelida; class Polychaeta; order Sabellida; family Siboglinidae; genus Ridgeia; species Ridgeia piscesae. The sequence goes on from JAODUO010000338.1 coordinate 307,065, forward strand.
GGATTACTTTACATTAAATTGACTTCATAAGCACCTTTAGTCATCGACGACAAAATAATTATCCTTGTAGTAAGATCCCAGTACTGTGGTCGGTAAAGAAACCATGGCGCCATCTACCGATCAACATATTTAGCATTACGTGGTAGGTTGTGAAGTAGTTCTCCTTCCAAGTGGGGAAACGTTGGCACTACATACTACATACTACGCAGATATTACGAAAGTAACTGTTACTGGAATACATGTCCCAGATTGAGTAATGCATTTAATTTTTTCGTGTGGTCAACTACTGGGCAAAACAATCCAATGAAAGGGTAGGCCTTTAGCTTTCAAATGATCATTGCGAAAATGATATAAAAACGCAGAGAAATGTTCACATTGACGTTGCATTTCTCAAAGAATGCACACATGAAGTTATGCAGTTATAGTCGGCTTAAAATAAACACAAATCAATTTCGTTGTCACGATTCGGCAACTTCATACCTCAGAGACGGTGTCGCGCTTTTACATTTGTCCGGCGTTTCAAACGACCCGGTTGACGTTTCTGCGCATGCGCGATATAGGTAAAATCATCAATGTGCAGCGAAAAGACAAAGCATTTATGGTATAAATACTACGGGTTGTTCATTAGGATGTATATAACCTATCAGCAAAGTTATTTGTCGCACATTAACACAAGACAAACAAGTTTTGAGACATATTTTGATAGCAAGCGTAAATCACGTGACAGTAGTGCGCCATAATCCGTGACAGTGATTGATAAAAAACGTAATATTTTATTGCATTGAACTACATTTTAAGAAACTCTTCACAGTAATCACAACAGGAAGGTTACCGAACAGCTCGTGGCATTTATACCGAAAATGCTTCGTTGTTTCGCTGGACACTGATGATTTTACATTTATAGCGCATGCGCAGAAACGTTAACCGGAACGTTTTTAACGACCGGAAAAATGTAAGCGCGACAACGCCACTGCTAGGCCAAGATTTTGGTATGACGAATATTATAAGGCATATCGTTTCTATACTAATTGGCCATTTTCTTTCGTCATCCGTTGCAAGTTCTATAGGTTTCCACTCAACGGAAACTCATCTAGAACGTGGGAACTATTACGCAGTTAAGTGATTATTTTCAATATATTGCAGTAGTTTTGCCTTTGAATATGCTCAGGGATAACGAGATGGGTCCAGTTGTGATTAGTTTCGTTAAGTATCGCTCAATATGGTGTGGAAGCGAGAACCACTTGCGTGCCGTACTGAGTAGGATAGGCGCTGTTAATTTTACACACATCGGCCAAGTCACAGAAATGACGTTCCGGAAAAGGACTGTCTCCTAGGACGAGTTATTTCGTTTATGTGTATTACGTCCTTAAACGTTTATTATTAAATATACTATACTACTTGCTTCAGGTACAGTAAAGGTGACGCCTTCCCCTGGCGGGGTCCCTGAGACGACATATATATATATATATATATATATATATATATATATATATATATATATATATATATATATATATATATATAATATATACATACATAAATACATACACACATACACACATACATACATACATACACACATACACACATACACACATACACACACACACACACACACTACACACATACACACATACACACATACACACATACACACATACACACATACACACATACACACATACACACACACACACACATACACACATACACACATACACACATACACACATACACACATACACACATACACACATACACACATACACACATACACACATACATATAGATAGCACGGAGATATCTCTGGGCCCGTGACACCTGCATTCTGTATATACCGGTATATAGATGTACAGCTGTATATGCTAGCTCTCTATTTCTTTCTCCGCTAGGTTGTAACGGAGAGACCGGCTCTCCGTGCGTGAGAACATGCGCAGGCAAAGAGAACGGCGACTACCAGAGTTGTGTCAGCTGTCACGTGTACGTCACGTGTTCCAATGGCGCCATGTATGACAGGAGACCGTGTCCAGCTCCCACGGTGTGGGACGATGCCTTGAAGCGATGTGACTGGGCATCGAGCACCTGCAAGCAATGTGTCTAACAAGTAGGTTGACACATCACGACATAGTTAAGATTACATCTAACACACACGCACGCACCCGCGAACACACATATAATCACACACGCGTGCGCACGGAAACATTCGCGCGCACGCATACGTGCGCACACGCACGCGTACACAACATATCACACACAAACACACATACATACATATAGATACACATACGTACACAACACCCACACACCCACACACTCACACACCCACACACCCGCACACCCACACACCCACACACCCACACACCCACACACCCACACACCCACACACCCACACACCCACACACACACACAAACACACACACACACACACACACACATCCACACATACACACATATTATATATATATATATATATATATATATATATATATATATATATATATATATGTTCGTACATGTATATATACATGTATATATATATATATATATATTATATATTATATATATATACATGTGAATATGTGTGTGTGGATACGTGGCATGGCTAGTAAGATGACTGTATATTTGATCACTTGGCAAGATATGCTATATGGCGACTGTACTTAATTATACTTTGAACCTACAGATGACCGCCTCAATACCTTGACCGAGAACTAACAGTAACATGCAATGTTGATTTGTTATTTCAGTCCAATAGACGGTGCACACGTATCTTCGTACGTACACTTGCAAACCACAATCACATTGACAACGACATGGCTGATTGATCATCCATGCACCTGGGACTTTGAATTGTGATGTGCGAAATGCGAGATTTGGGATATCACCACTGCCAGTGCTGACCGATTTTGAACGTGAACTAGTAATATCTCTCTAATACTGACGCAGTTTGAACATGACCAACAATTGTATGGTTTCGCCATTAATGATCGCATTTGAACACGGACCGTTGGCAGTTATCTGTGCCCATGAACAGTTCACCGTCTCCAATACTGGTCCAGTGTGGACGTGCACCGTGTTACCGTTGTAGCGCTTACATTTTTCCGGCGTTATAAACGTTCCGATTGACGTTTCTGCGCATGCAGGATGTACATAGCCTCTCAGCAAACTATTTTGTCGCAAACTAACATAAGACAAACAAGTTTTGAGGCATGTTTTCATAGCAAGCGCAAATCACATGACTGTAGTGCGCCATAATCCGTGACAATAATTTAAACAAACGTAATATTTTTATGTATTGAACGAAATTTTAAGCAACTCTTCATATTAATCATCACAGGAGAGTTAACGAACAGCCCATGGCATTTATACCAAAAATGCTTTGTCGTTTCGCTGTACATTGATGATTTTACATTTATCGCGCATGCGCTGAAAGGTCAATCGGAAAGTTTATAACGACCGGAAAAATGTCAGCGCGACACCGTCACCGGTACTGACACTGTCTGGACATGACCCATATAATGTGCTGCCGAATTTGAACATGAGTAAATTGCAATCGCCAGTGATGACACAATTTCACAGATGGACTGTCCACTATCGCCTATGCCGATGCAATCTGGACAAGAACTATATGCCGCAACTTGGAAAGCAACAAAAAGGGGCATATTCTGCTACAGCGTAGTCACTGTGTCAACATTATTAAAACAAAAACAAATGTTATGACTACACTAATATATGTTTTGTTTTGCACAGGAGTTGTATGGAACTATGAGCATATTAGGATTAGCTTAAAACCCAACAGATAGTAAAATCAATCAATCAATGTTTGTCATGATTCTGAAGCTTGTAACTTCAAGTTTGTCGCTCTTTATGTCAATATGATTGATAAAGGAAAGAAAACATAATGTTGAAGACTGAGGTGGATTTTGTAACACTTTTTAACTGATGCTTATTTTATATTACGTCCATTTTACAAGTTAGAATAACGATGAGGTGTTTTAAGAGATGTTTATTACAACATCTGTCTCATCATCGGCCAAGGTACTTTGGAAATAAAGCGCCCGCCTAGGCTTGGTTTCGTTGGCAAAGGCAAATGTCTTGGTGACTGGCTATTGTGAAGTACGTTATAGGTCCTACTGCACTGTTATATTATGCTAGCAATCATGGCAAACCTGGATTCACTAAATGGTCGTGTCGGCATAAGTAACAACAGAATAGACAACTTTCCGAAAGCCTGGACATGTACTGGAAGAACATCCACGTGTAAACATTAAGCATAAACGGGCGGAGGTAATAAAGACATTGCTTTGATAGATTTCAAATGCAGACCAGGCCTTATACAAGTGATACATTTTACTATTATATTATATTCCTATGTAGATATTAATTTGCTCACACAATGTCGTATATAAACACGCGTATTCGTAACGCACAAAGCTCTAGTTCGTAAAACAAATGTTATCTCACAAAGAACGTATAATAAAACTGTCTGCAAACTGCGAACTATGAAGTCTGATTACACTACGTTTTCCTGAAGTTAGCTTTAGGATTTGAGAACAAACAAACGAACGAACGAATGAACGAACGAACGAACGAAAGCACGAAAGAAAGCACGCACGCACGCACGCACGCACGCACGCACGCACGCACCACCGCACGCACGCACGCACGCACGCACGCACGCACGCACGCACGCACGCACGCACGCACGCACGCACGCACGCACGCACGCACGCACGCACGCACCACGCACGCACGCACGCACGCACGAGCGATCACTCACTCACTCACTCACTCACTCACTCACTCACTCACTCACTCACTCACTCACTCACTCACTCACTCACTCACCACTCACCACCACTCCCACCACCACTCACCACTCACCACTCACCACTCACCACTCACTCACCACCACTCCCACCACCACTCACCCACTCACTACGACTCACCACCACTCACTCACCACTCACTCACCACCACTCACCACTCACCACCACTCACCACCCACCCACCCACCCACCCATCTCACTCACCACTCACCACCACTCACCCATCACCCACCCACCCACCACCCACCCACCCACCCACCCACCCACCCATTCACCCACCCACCTCCCTCTCTCTCTCTCTCCCTCCCTCCCTCCCTCCCTCCCTCCCTCCTCCCTCCCTCCCTCCTCGTCCCTCCTCCTCCTCCCTCCTCCTCCTCTCTCCTCTCTCATCTCCTCACTCACTCACTCACTCACTCACTCACTCACTCACTCACTCACTCACTCACTCACTCACTCACTCACTCACTCACTCACTCACTCACTCACTCACTCACTCACTCACTCACTCACTCACCAACTCACTCACTCACTCACTCATCACTCATCCACTCACTCACTCTCACTCACTCACTTCACTCCTCCCTCCTCCCTCCATCCCTCACTCCCTCCCTCCCTCCCTCCCTCACTCACTCACTCACTCACTCACTCACTCACTCACTCACTCACTCACTCGTTGTAGACACAATAAAGTTAATAGTATATTTCAAGTGGTGCTCCTCAGGGATATGTTTTGTGACTCTGGTTTACACAATTCCATTTGAGGTCAGTTATTAACAGTCATCTTTTGAGTTACCAGCGTCATACAAACGATACAGAGTGAGTGACATATTTATATATTATTGTCTAGTCCTAATGATGCTACTAGTGTTCCTTCTAGCAGCTTATAACTGTCCTGGTGATTATTTTTATTCGATGGCTGAGAGTACGTTCAAGTTAAATGCAGATAAAACGGAGGTTAGTATTATTGGCACAGAGAGACGTTTCGACTGTTCTACAGATAGAGCAGCGTGGGAAAACTCGCTCTTTTTCAATGTCTGGGGTATTGTGCGTATGAGAGGCGTGTGATTATACTCGCTCGCTGTTTCAATGACAGGTCCAAAGTATGTGAGCTTGCAATTGGCGATACAAATTAATACAACAAAAACTACGCATAATCGGTCGGAGCAAATGAATATAAAGAGTGTGTCCTACGAACATGCACAGAGCGTGCATACACACGTAAAACTAACGCGCATACACACAAGACTTGTGCAAATATTTACAATTCTTCGGACACGGGTAATCAGCGCATACAAATATGTGGCATACATAAAGTATTATAAAGTAATGTCTATACAATTAAGGAGTACGAAAATTACGTTCAACGTGAGGGAATTGTTCTACTTTATAGGCATATTAAAACAAAAATTTATATTTTGGGAATTGCGGATATTACGACATTTTATCTAACACTACGTAAAATGCAAACCAAATCGCTCGGGTTTCCATCAACAAAATCACTTAAATGTCTGAGTAATAACCTCTTGAATATTTTTGAATGAATGAATGAATGAATGAATGAATGAATATTTATTTTTTGGAATCGTACAAACAAACAGTATGTATAAACAACAAATGTAACAATCAATTACATCATGTACGATTCCGGGCAGACAGCGGAGCCAATTAAGGTTGTTACCAGTTGGTTTATATAATAATTATTAATACGAAACCATTTCTCATAAATTAAACTGGTCGCTGCCAACCCTTACTTGTAACCCCTTACTAGGTGATTATTGCACCAGAATGTTGGCCTACGATCTAAGAGATGGAAAATAGGTGACAGCACAGTGTTTTATGTGAAAACATTTTTAACCGTTATCCCATTTCCATCTGACCTTTTTCTGCATAAAAATAATATGAAAGGATGGTCACATATAAACCATTATAAAATAATTGATATATGTCTCAGGAATATGACATTTGCACATAATATGGCAAACATGACATCATTTATATTTGCTGAATAATAGCTGGAATTGCGTTCCAGATCACTGGACCTTTACATAATACATTATTTGAAATTTGACAGCCTTTGGCCTATAAGGTCGATGTGCTTACATTCAAGGCACTGCATGAAGACCTTTCGCCCGCATACATGCAGCAGATTGTACGTGTTTACACGCCAACCAGACGTCTTCGGTCAGCTGAGTTCAGTGTTCTAGTTGCACCAAGGACACGCAGCAAGGCCGACGTTTTGTTCACGCAGCAGTAGCACTGTGGAACGTAGCCTGGGTTACCATGGCTCCGTGAGGTGGCAGCACTTTTAAGCCCCTCAACTCTGCCTAGGGTATTAATAGGCTGCAGATGTAACCGCCAGGGCGGCCTTAACCCAGATTAGGGTAGAGACACTGATTGGTTCTCAGGCCGAATTTGAAATAACAAATGAAATAACGATACTTTTTTATCAGATAATGCTGTATTATAGAAACTATTCAAAATTAAGCTTATACTACTAACACAACATTAAAATAGAAATACAAATTTGCAGTTGTTGATATTCAAAAGCCGGCAAAGTCACCAGATTATCTTCTCGGCATAGTACCGCAGCCGACCGACAGTCGGTTAAGCGAGACTATGTGGAACTCTCTGTCGTTACGTGTTACCAGCCCCACACCAACGGACACATTTAAACATGTGCTGAAGACGCACCGTTTCGTAGTTGCGATTATATAACTTGGACGATAACCAACACTTTATTACAATAGCTGATCACGTTTAATATTTATTTTAAATATTTATTTATTTCATATTATACATATTAGCCTATTATCGATTTTGACATTAATCTTTGTTTTTTTCGTTTTTTGGTAAAACAATAATAACAACAACAATAATAATAATTAAGTTCTTAATTATTTGTGATGGATGGACTGGATGTGGAGCTCAACAAAATAAATATTATTACTACAATTATAACTGTTGGCTGAAAACGAGGATACATCATATTGGTGTGGTTTTTCAGTGCTGTTGAAACCACGAGAAAAGTAGACGCAAAGTAAAATGAGTTTTAGAGTGTAACACTTCGCATCGCAAAAACTGTTCGAAGCCAGGTTAGTGCAGTCTTTTGTCTAAACGTCATCAATGTGGATGTTGATGGCTTAAACATAGCTTCAGCGAAAACAAAATGGCGTTACGCTTGTGACGCCATGCTGTTAACTAATAATAAATACAATTCTGCGAACAAACCTAATAGTAACTTCGGCGGATATTACAGGTGATTCCCGGCCAGAGCGATTTAAGTTCAGTGTGGAGCTCAAGTTACGCCTGTGCCATGAAGTGATACAATATCTCACGAGCGTAACGCTCACATTAGACAAAAGAATGAAGGTAGTTTACATAACATGTTTGCGTGTTTGTTTAGATGTCTACTATGTCCAGTTAATAAGCATAAGCTGAAGTTTTCGTCCTCATAAAGTGACAACGTTTTTGTGCCCTGGTGCTTTCCAATATTTAGCATGGTTATCGTAACATAATATTAGCTTTCGTAATTCCCAGAGCATATTTAATGTGTGATACAAGCATACAAGCCCATAGCCAAAGCACATGTTTTCCTACATATTTATTCCTTTCCTTTTTTTGGGTAACAACCGGCGCCTACCAGCACTGAAGAATAATCTATTTGCAATTCCATACGTATACTGGCGTAATGTAATCACATAATAACAACATCACCCCATCCCTATCTAGTAAGTGCACTGAACACAATGTCTTACAATAGACCATGTATCGCGTAACTGAAGGTCACCGAGATAACTTGAAGGCCGACAACAGAATCCAGGTTACTGACACAGCCGAGATACCTACTTTTTGGCATATTTAATACAGCTGCGGACCAGACAGACGCGGCACATTCGTCCGACGGGTTCGCTCAACGCATCTCTTACTGAAGTTCTTGTAGCGAGAAGAGATGGCTATCGGAAGATTCGTCATCATCTTGATTCTGATCGCACAATGTGCTGGTAGGACAATATTGAATAATGCATATACTACTTATTACGTTTTTGGTGCTATAAATGTCATCATGTAAAATGTATACACTTGTTATGATTGTCTTCGTTGACTTATGGAATTCGTTGAATATTACTTTTACCTGTTTATAAGATCGTTTCACAATTTTAAATTTTACACTACGGCTAATATATAATTTGAGGGTTATTGTATGGGTATATACCGAAACCCAAAACACTTTTAATGATTGCATTGTTGTATAAAACTGCTTTAGTTTAACTTTATGTACAACTAAGCTACTAGAAATTGTCAACAAAGAGAAAGATGCCTTTGTAAGTGATTTTGCTTCTATGCTTCTCCTTTCAAACTTTTCATTCATTTGTGCACTTGAACTGAATTTGCTGATTTGTTTGAATAAACACGTTTGACTTGATTTGACAATAAATAAATGTGTAAAATCATCTCTTCGATGTTATTATTATAAGTTATGTACAATATAAAGAGATATCACATAAAACAATGACACATTCCTGTTGTACACAAATACGTACACACACACACACACACACACACACACACACACACACACACAAACACACACACAACACAACACACACACACACACACACATACACATACACATACACATACACATACACATACACATACACAACACACACACACAACACAACACACACACACACACACACACACACACACACACACACACACACACACACACACACACACACAAACACACACACACACACAACACACACACACACACAAACACACACACACACACACAACACACACACACACACACACACACACACACACACACATACACACACACATACACACACACGAACTGAAACATTGTTGAGTGAAGAACATGCTTAAGGTTCGACGGGGCATTAACGGCAACACAGGATTCAAACACGGGCACTTTTGTTTGAGGCCATGACAGTTCGCATATTACGTCGCTTTCCATGACACTTAAAGTTAAGAACAACTATTGAACACTGGAACAATGAGTACGTTATTTATCAACAGCCATTGTCATCTGGTCCCATCCGGTACCCATATAATAATGTAAAGTTCGAGCTGCGAATGAGAGGCAGTACTCGAAGGTGATATGTATACCAAATAAGTAATGTGCATGGTGTCTTGCGTAGTTGTAAAATTTATATGTTCAACGGAAGTCATAATCTTCCATTTCATACTATTTCTTATGTGTTGAACTTAATTAAACTATTTTATGTTTATATTTTAATACTACGTTGCAGCTAGCCGGCCTCCACATGCAAAGACCTGCGTTGACAATTGTTACGATCGCCGTGCTGGATTCTACCAGTCATGTCAGGGGTGTGACTTTTTCACAACCTGCATGTGGGGGTAGGAGATTTCTCTTAGCTTGGCGAAACATTGAGAGATGCCTTAAAATATAAGCAAAAAGCTGACGTTGCAAGGTGTGTGTGTGTGTGTGTGTGTGTGTGTGTGTGTGTGTGTGTGTGTGTTGTGTGTGTGTGTGTGTGTGTGTGTGTGTGTTGTGTGTGTGTGTGTGTGTGTGTGTGTGTGTGTGAGTGTGTGTGTGTGTGTGGGTGTGGATGTGTGAGTATGTGTGGATATGTGTCTGTATGTATGTTTGTGTAAGTGTGTTTGTGTTTATATGTATGTGTATGACAATATGTATGTATGCATATATATATATATATATATATATATATATATATATTGATGGACAAGTATGATCTTTTTGGGTTATAGATATCGTGCTTAAAAAGTTAAGGTCAACAACTATAATAAGATTATCAGGTAATCCACCTGAAAAGATAGATGTTTGGATATTATCGTAAGTCGAACGGGTTATCAAAAGTCAAGCAAATGGCGATGTCTATGTGTCAGATAAGCAATATGTTGTTTTAGATGAAAGTATGCCACATACCACCAAGCATAGTTGTAGTCAAAGAAAGTATATCCAATTGAAGATAAAATCACAAAACAATTTACATTTCTGAATGATTGTTTGTCACATTTTCCAACCTAAGTCTTGGAGGGCAACACACATAATATATATTTATACTCAGGAAGAAAAATGTGACATTTAAACACAGGTATAATCAAAAGAGCAAACGTCAGCCGTAGCCGTATCTTGCGGTCTGAGCCAGGTCGCAGTTACAGCAAGGATGTCTAGACGGTCTATATTCTTTGAAACTAATTAGTCACAAAATGAGGCAGTCTTATCACGAACATATCGAACATATGGTATGACCACTCGAATGTGTCCCTTCGCTACCGTTCCAGGACCATGACTTAAGTCTCCATCTAGTAATACTAGTATTGCTAATTTCAATGTTGGCGTAGAAAGGGGGACTGCTATTAACTTTCTAGTGTAACAAATACGACGACGACAAGGCAAATACATTGAGTACAATCAGTCGAAATTAACAAAGCAAATGTGCCGCTACAACAAAAAAGAACAAATGCTTAGCTTTGGGAATTATAGTGTATGACATATTAGCAGTTTTTGCTAAGTGTTATCCTCTGATTCATATTAATACACATTGTCCGCAGCCATGTATTCACGATGAAGTGCGTCAATCACAACGTATGGGACGACTATTGGAAGTCCTGCCAACCGACGTCCACGACCTGCCCGGAAAGTATGTACACGCTGTCCTATTGCTGTAGAATCCTGCTTAAAATAAATAAACTGCTTAACATATCAATAATGTTTCGTTCTGAAGTTTTACTTTCCTAGTGGAAACCTTCACAATTTGATAGGAAAACACTTTGCGACAACTTCCATCGTTCCACAGTGTAACTTAGGTACTTTTGGCGATATTCTTCAAAACGGTAAATTTGGCTTCATTTGGAATACTTTTCGCCTTAGATGTTTGCATTTCAATGTGTCAATCATTTACTTTGAATTAATCGAAATAAAACCTCTCCTGCTGTTTCATTGATTTCCTTTATCAATACGGCTCATGCCAACAATTACGCGCACTGTCATTCAAAGTACCTTCCACTGTTGTCGTTTAGAGTTTTATTCCAAAACATATCTATAAGGATAAATTAAATTAAGCAAACCCACATAGTCACACACACACTATGCAAATATGCCCTCTCGATTGGAAAACAACTTAACATTATGTACTGCTAATATATATATATATATATATATATATATATATATATATATATATATATATATATATATATATATATATATATATATATATATTAGCAGTGCATAATGCCATTAATGCGCAGATTTGTTTCGCATTCTTGTTCGACAGGGTCTATGAGTGAGCATCCTCCCGCAAGTAGTGCGCGTCCATCATTTCTCACCGATATTGTCAAAATGCTGGACACTATCGTCCCTCGTCTCAAATACACATTCGGATATCAACGTGACATGCAAAAACACAACCCAGCAAGGAAGCAATACGGAAAACCGTGGAACTCTGAGCAAGTCATTCGTAGAGCGATGCCGGTATCCGCCAAACCGACGCCGGTTCACCAGACCGACAACAGCAGAGGGCGTCCGTGCGTGAACAGGTGTGGCGAGAGACATTTGGGATATTACTCACTGTGCGGCTCATGCAAGAAATACGTGTATTGTGACAATGGGTATGTATATCAATGATTTGGATGATGACATAACAAGCAAGGTGTTGAAGTCTGTGGACGACACAAAAGTGTTTATAGGAAAATTAAAAGTGGTGCAGATAGACAGCATTTACAAGATGATCTTAATAAGTTGACAAAATAGTATGAGAAGTGGCAAATGCTGTTTAATTTCGAAAGTGTAAGTGCCTCCACACAGGACATGGGAATGAAGATGCACAATATACAATGGGTGGTACTGTACTAAATACTACCTTAAAGGAAAAGGACTTAGGGTTAACTATAGGTGCTCACATGAAGGTATCAGAGCAGTGTGGAATTGCAGCTGCGAAGGGAAACCATTGGATTAATTAGGCGAACTATAATGTACAAAGAAAAAGAACTAATAATACCGCTGTATAAAACAATAGTTAGGCCTTATTTAGAATATTATATACAAGCATGGAGACCATATCGCAAGAAGGATATTGATATTCTAGAAAGAGTACAAAGGAGAGCAACCAAAATTATACAAAAACTCAGGAATATTAGATATGAAATGCGTCTAATAGAATGTGGTTTAACAACACTAGACACCAGAAGATTGAGAGGAGATCAGATTGAGGTGTTTACAATATTGAATGGGTATGAAAATATTGACAGAAATATTTTTCACGGTCAATGAAGATAGATGGACTAGAGGACATGGAGTTACATTAGCAAAGAAGCAGTGTAGACTACATATTAGAAAATTCTAATTTTCACAAGGAACAGTAAACGAATGGAACAGATTATCAGCTGATTGTGTAGGTGCTAGTAGTGTTAATATATTTAAAAATAAAATCGATATATACCTAAGACGGGGGGGTATACTTAGATAGACTAGGTTGGACTCTCGATAAGCCAACAGGGCTTCCTAGTCCACCTGCTATCTAGAGTTGAATCTCTAGGTAGCGATCTTGTTATATCTGGTTAAATCTGGTTAAATCTGGTTAAATCTGGTTAAATCTGGTTAAATCTGGTTAAATCTGGTTAAATCTGGTTAAATCTGGTTAAATCTGGTTAAATCTGGTATGCATGTGTATAATGCAAAAGTTGATCAAGTGACACACATTTTCTAATATATACAACACGTATTTCGCAACGTATACACGCACGCGTCTTCTATAATATCTTCACGGCTGAATAACGTTTCAACCGCAAATGTATGGGAAAAACCAGGAACGTCGTTTACATTGCTACATGAACATAGGATCGTCATCGGATTTTAACATTGAATGTCAGATCATCTATTTCTGTAAATACCATAACGTTTACAACTTTGTAGTAGTAGATGCAATTATAATAAACGGTGCTATTTTTGTGTGTAGTTTCTATACGCTGGACTCAGTTCAGACTTCCACTTTATACAAAACAATGTATGACACTGACTGTGAATTGTTGCCTGTAGGTTCATCTACATACAGACATGTAAGGGAGGCAAGGAATGGGATGAACGCAGGCGTATTTGTGTCGCCAGATCAACCACTTGTCGAGGTACATGTAGGAAATAACATAATAGAGACCTTCCTGTTGTGACTATTGTGATGAGTTGCTTAACATTTTGTTCATTACATTAAAACATTACGTCACTGTCACGGGTTATGGCGCAATACAGTCACGTGATTTGCACTTGCTATCAAAACATGTCTCAAAACATGTTTGCCTCGTGTTAATTGAAGACAAAAAATATGCTTAAATGTTATATACGTCCAAATAAACAGCCCGTGGTATTTATACCATAAATGTTTTTGCGTGTCGCTGTACAATGATGATTTTACATTTGTCGTGCATGCGCAGAAACGTCACCCGGATAGTTTATTACACTCGGAAAAATGTAAACGTTACAACATAATGTATTGATTACTATGAAACAGGTTTTGGTAAAATGGTACCTTTTTGGGTATTTACATTTATAACGACTACACTTAACTAAAACTTGTTTTTTTTCTGCAGAGGAAGTAGCGTAAAAGGTACACATCCAATTGACAATACTGTTTTGCAATTTGATATATAAGTCGACCTTGCATACGCCTTTGTCACCACTCAACCACTCATATTTTATTCCTGTTGCAATCATTTTTTAACGATGCTAAATAATTGTATTTTATGTACACACACGCACACGCGCACGCGCACGCGCACGCGCACGCGCACGCGCACGCGCACGCGCACGCGCACGCACGACGCACGCCGCGCACGCACGGCACGCGCACGCGCACGCACACGCGCACGCACACGCACACGCACACGCACACGCACACGCACACGCACACGCACACGCACACGCACACGCACACGCACACACACACACCCACACACACGCACAGTAAGATGACTGTATATTTGATCACTTGGCAAGATATGCTAAATGGCGACTGTACTTAATTATACTTAGAACCTACAGATGACCGCCTCAACACCTTGACCGAGAAATAACAGTAACATGCAATTTTGATTTGTCATTTCAGTCAAATAGATGGAGCACACGTATGACAGTGATATCTTCGAACGCACACTTGCAAACCACAATCACATTGACAACGACATGGCTGATTGATCATCAATGCACCTGGGACTTTGAATTGTGATGAGCGAAATGCGAGATTTGGGATATCACCACTGCCAGTGCTGACCGATTTTGAACGTGAACTAGTAATATCTCTCTAATACTGACCCAGTTTGAACATGACCAACAATTAGTATATTGTCGCCATTAATGATCGCATTTGAACAAGGACCGTTGGCAGTTATCTGTGCCTATGAACAGTTCGCCGTCTCCAATACTGATCCACTGAGATCGTGCACCGTTGACCCAATGTGGACATGACCGTGATACCGTTGTAGCGCTTACATTTTTCCGGCTTTATAGACGTTCCGATTGACGTTTCTGCTTATTATGCTTTTTTGAGTGACATTTATGGTACGAAAAATAACATTTAACCTACGTTTACCAGAATAACAACATGTCATATCACCGCATTGTGCGCCACAAAGGAATTCTATCAATACTCGAGTTACCTTTACTCGGAATACATAACATAGCCTCTTGTCAATAACGTACATATGTGTTGGGTGAATTGCTATTTTACATCTTCTCAATTGACTTTCCCTGTGTGTGCCATCAAATTACTTTTCAATGTCAATGCAGTTGACATACAGGTGTCTCTGCCACGCTGTGCACTGTTGAATGATGTTGCAAAGGGTAAATATCTGGTTTTTGAATCTACGTCCTCTGCAGTAGCCAGCTTGTTCCCTCAGAGCTTAGCAATAGTGTCTGTGATTCGTCGGGCAATTATTTCGCATATGAGCTTACAAGGCATAGGTGGAAAGGTGATTAATTGCCAGTTTTTGCAAAATATAATGCATTTGCCAGATAGTATTGCAATCCTTATTATTCTGCTATTATTTAATTCATCTGAAATTGTTTCCCTCTGCTGCCCTGCTGTGACAGATGGACTAATATGGAGGCTGCTATTATGGATCTGTCTTGGATAATTTAACAATCGGTTTGTCTTGCCCAATCGCTTTACCATTGTAACATTTCAGCTATATTCTTGAGACACTAATGCAGCTTAGTGATTGACTATGTCATATTCATCTACAAACAGTATAACGTTAGAGTGTAGGTTTTAATATTTTAATGTATGGATGGCAAACTTCAGCAATAACGTATTACTTACATTAATTCGGTTATTGTTTGTATTTTGCGGTGTACAGAAACGAAATTAAAAGTGGAAGTTTAACAGCATATTGTGGATACAGCTGCATAACTGTGTACGTATCTGTCCTCGAGAGTGTTCAAATATCGATATATATTAGGTTCTTAATTATTTAACAAATTTAAACTAATTTGTGTTAAATCGTATGTATGGAAAAGTTGAATATATATATATATATATATATATATATATATATATATATATATATAATACAATATTTTACTTTATCCTATATGCATTTTCCACATTTTAGTTATACATACGTATTTCATACAAATTATTAAAAATTGGTAAACAAATTGCTACTTATTCTAAGAACCTAATATTTAATATTTTAACTGTCGATACAATTCTCCACAATATGTGTTAAACACTTTTAAATACGTTCTTTACAGCGCTAAATAATAATTTTTATATATATATATATATATATATATATATATATATATATAAAGAATTATTATTTACTATAAAGTAAAAATGTTATATATATATATATATATATATATATATATATATATATATATATATATATATATATATATATTATACAGGCCAAAATTCCGCTTGTCCGCTACCTTGCGACAACCCAGTCCCAGACTCGGCTAAGCACTCCCGCTTTTATTTGCTCTGACGTGGCATTGATGCCATACGGAGCAATGGCTCAGGGGTAGAGCTTCGGACTCTCGACTATGAGAACCCGGGTTCGAATCCTGTGATGCGGTGTTAAAACCAATGTTTTTCACTCTACATTGCTCCAGTTCACTCAGCTGTATAAATGAGTATCTGGCTATAGACAGTGGTGGATATGTGTCTATTGCAGCCTTCGCGCATTAATCGTAGCATATGGCTGGATGCTTCCCAGAGAAGCCGAGATGGTGTCTGAGTGAACAGGTCTGTCAGGGAAGTAAAGTGTAAAGCGCATTGAACGGTCCTGAGGTTTGGATACTGCGCTATATAAGAACTAATTTTATACCCACATCTGAGTCAATCTGGCATCTATCAGGTTGAAATTATGCCAGTGAGCGCATTATCTAATGAGCGCTTTCGGATGGTTCGCAGATTTAAACATTTTCGAAATGTATCCGGGGGATGAAGTTGGGGAATCAATATCTCAAAATGTTATAGGTGATGTATGCTACATGCTAACATTTAGTTGACTCTTGCTCGTGAGCCACCGACCTATTTCTGGGGTACGCTGAAATAATATAACGCAACTTCCATACCCTTTGCCCGCGTGGGTGCCATGTGCAACAAGCAGGACTGTATAAGCGCTCTCTAAGATTTAATTGGTAGACATCAGTAGCGTACACATTGTTGCATCTGGAAAATGTCTTTATACCTAGTGCAAAGCCGAGCACCCATATATGATAGAATTTATTTTATCAAGGAGAGTGGGGAAGAGATATCAGGGATAGCAATCTTCAAACCGTTTGGTGGGTGACGCTGCTTTGTACCCCACGTATCGATTGGTATCCCGGCTAGTCCTATTTAGCACATTGTCGCTGTAGATGCTTTCAAACCAATATCGCAGAGGTTTCAAGGGGAATGTTGTCTTATATCGACTGCTCCGCATTGTGCCGTCTAACAAACTATGTGTGTGATTGTTCGTGCCTAAGACCCAATAATAATTATAATCGTGATGCATAGATTAATGATGATGCTAGGCTTAACGTGAATCCGATGCACAACTGTAGAAACAACCTTTCTATTAATATTCACCAGTTAAGAATTACTGCGAACTCTGACGCACAAAGTAGTGGCGACCAACGGACTGCTTGTAATCTCGACAGTGACGTCACAGAGATGGCGTCGACGAAAAGCGAACAAAAGAGTACTCTGGATTCAGAAGAAGATACTCAACGACAGACCACATCCACGTTGTAAATTAGCTAAAGGTGAAGTACAAAAAATGTAATATCCCTCTCTGCATAGCGTTCGTCAACTGCAAGAAGGCTTTCGACTCGGTCCAATATCAAACAACACTGGCGTACTAGTGGACATCTGTAAAGTATGTCCAGGTTAGGCATGGCGCGTGTATTGGCTGAAAGGCAACTGTATGCGGTACCATTTGTGAAACCAGGTCTTGTTGATCACAACCTCATGTACCAGGACACAGACTCTTTTGCAGCCACACAGCCACGTAATCCTGCTGCATACATTCGATTCATCACTGTGCTGGACGATAGCTACAGCGCTGGCCTCTTTCCAGGGTAGTTCTAAGTACGGGGAAAGTGAGAGAGCGACCAGCAAGACCAGCTTGAACCAGAATACGGTCAGGCCTCGTCGATGTCTGCTTTCTTTGACCGACTACTTTGAGTGTCCTGAGTTGATCCTGATGCGTCTTTATAAGTGCACGTACTATCTACACATTTAAGCCATGTCGCATGTTCTCTTCATGCCAACGGATCCTCTGTTCCACAAACATAAAGACTAAGGTTCCGTTTTTTGCATTGCAACTTCACTAAAATAATATTATTTTAATATGTTTTATTGTATGCAGAGGATAACTTTATTATAAACATGTTTGAAATAAAATATAAAACATAGAATATATAGATTAGCATGAATGAATGGAATATCTATGATCTGTTACCATTGTTTTTTTAGTTACAGTAAGCACTAAATTGAATGGACACTTTTATTTATACATTTAATTATGTAATGTTTTACATTTTAATATAACACAATTACATATATTTACATAATTGTCTTAATATGTTAGAATCATGTTTTTAGAAACATGAATCACATTTCAACTGTGTCATATATATATATATATATATATATATATATATATATATATATATATATATATATATATATATATATAATAAAATTACACACACAATTAAGTCACAATTTAAATTTAATATGTATATTTCAAGAATCCACAAAGATAAATAATTTAAATAGTTTATATAATTTACCTTTGTTATTCTTGAAACATACATATTAAATTGTCCAACAGAAACGTAATTTGTAAAACACAGCAATGTTTGATGTACATTCGCCTGAATCCGTGGTTTCAGCCGGCAGATGGCACGTGCACCTATGCTGAGAGCACCCGCTTCGATAAGAAGACCGATAAGAAGACATCTTATCATCTCCATTGTTAATGGAGCCAAGAGGCCACGTGTTATCTTTGCTAATGACGGCGTCATCCACACTGCCGAATGCAACACGTACGACAATGACACTGATTGAGCTTGTACATCTATCAGCATAACGCAACTATAATAATATTAGTGATTAAAGTCATATTAAATGTAACCACATCTCTTGTCAGACCTGTCACATGATACGGATTACTCGTATCCGATACGGATTTTTACGTTTAAAGAAATGATACAGTCGTACTGCATTTTGATACGGATTATGGCTAAATTGATGGAGAAATTATTTTTAACCACATTAAGTTCTTGTATGCGTCACAAAACTATACAGTGTAATGGAATAATAGTTTACTGTTATAATAATCCCTTCAGTTAGCCATGTTATTAGACACTCATCATCACCATCATCATTGTGCAGCCATGGTGTCTCGTGATTGGGCGGAGGCCTCAGCATGCTGCTTCTACTTGATGCATGTCTTGCGCTATAACCTCTGCCAGATGGTACCCTTCCAATAGTCGTCCAGTTCGTCTCGCCTGTCTTCCCCTGGGTCTCTTCCTTTCGTAGGGTTTCCAGGTGGTGATATGAAGTGTCCATCGGTTATCTCGTAACCTGCTGACGTGCCCTGCCAGGTCCACTTCCGTCTTCTGACTTGTTCCATCACAGTTGTGACCTGTGTCTTTACTCTTACCCAAAAGATTGTTTTTCTGTCCTGGTATGTGATGTTTAACATACACCTGTCCATCTTTGTTTGTGCGGCTGCTAGCTTGTTCTTTATTTGGGAGGTGAGTGCCCAAGTTTCCGCGCCGTATATCATTGCTGGAAGTACGCATGAATTGTAGAGTTGTCTCTCCAAGCATGATCCAACATTACCCTTGAAGATTCGCGGTGCTTGGCGAATGCTGTCCATCCGGCGGCGATTCTCCTTGTCTTGGTTCTGTATCTCTGTCCCAGGTAGATGTAACTGTCAACTTTTTCGATCTGAGTGTTGTTGACATATATTGGTGTGTCGTTTTCCACCATCACCTTTGTTTTCGACTTGTTCATTTTCAAACGCTGATTTTCACTTTCATCAGCTAATTCATGTAGCATTTGTTTTAGCTCATGTGGTATATTAGCGCATATGAGTATGTCGTCGGCGAAGACAATAGCAGGGTTTAATTCAATCAAGGATAGTGTTGCTTGGAGAATAGGCTAAATAAAAAAGTATTGGGAGACTTATTCTATTCAAATAATCAGTTTCTGAGCAAACATATAATAACATTTTAATATGGGTAGATATTATGTTAATGCAATGTTTGAATAATTGCAGAGCAAGGTAGAATATATTGTTCTGAATTATTTGACCTTGTTATAACTTTTGTTACATTGTTAATTAAATTTTATTACAACAATAATAGGTGTTGTTTGGCGTTTAATAACTGAAAGATGTCCCATTAATAATTTTTGCTTGCTTGCAAAATTTTCAGCAGTTGCTCAGCTTTCTCTTTATGACTAAACAATGTTTCTAATAAATTATATTGGGTGTTTATTTGCTCTATATGTTGTATTCATGTGCTGTTGTAGTATCTTATACAGATTGATACAGATTCTTACAAAATGTTAGGTACAATGTACAGACTGCCATCCCCAACATGTGGCAGGTCTTCCTTGTTAGCGAAACTGTAATAATTAATTGTGCTCACTCACTGCAGCTCAACGTTACTGAATTCGACGCTTTTGGAAGCTAATGCATGGATTGTTTTTTGATAGCTTATATATGCGAGATAACCAACAGGTTGCGTGATTGCAATTCATATGTATTGATATGTTATATTTGCACAATAAAGCAAAGTGAACTGTTGAAACCCTGTCCTTTTTATATAATAAAACTATACGAGAATTATGTCAAATTGGACCTATTGGGTATTACGTATATTTTCCAGGATACTTGCTAAATACCATTATATAATTAAACAAAGTCGCCCAGTGGTACGTCTGTTTCGCATCATGCAAGATGGGTTTAGAGCATTTGGCAGCATGTTATAAAAATAACTATATCTGCTGGGTTTCATGATTCTGGCAACCAGTTAAAAACAAATAATATATACATATATAAAATAATACATTTATATTAATTATATATATATATATATATATATATATATATATTATATATATATATATATATATATATATATATATATATACACAGAAGTTAACTTATAGCTGAGTTTAAATGCCCAAATGGTTCTATTGCTGGTAATGTTTCAGTGGAAGATATTCCAGAGTCTTACTTCGTAAGCAGAAATACACATTGAATTTTTATGGTACGCACACGCTGACCCTGAAAGGTTTCTTTCTGTCTAGTACCATGTGTTGGATCATACCGCTTAACATAGTTTGCAAACCTTTTGGTAGTTCGTTATGCTATGGCTTGTACATTAGAGCCTGTTTACGACGGGCGATAACTCGTTGAAAGCCTAAAACGTCGTAAAGTAACGCTAGTTGCGTTGCACGAGTCTGCTCCATAGTTTCACTTAAGCTGCGCCATGTATTTAGTAGACATAACTTTACGCTAGATCAAATATCTACGTGATGCTCCACTAGTTCGTTGATGCTCCTGTTACGCCCGGCCACTCTCAACTTATTATTTTTAACCTTTACACTGGATATACGTTATATTCATCATAGCTTGTCATTTGCTTTACGAACGGCAAAGGCCGCAGCTAAAGTGAAAAAAGGTGTCTACAGACACCACAAATACAGTTATTCACCACTGCGCCTAATTAGGTCAATGCTACGTCGATTTGTTTACGCGAATGCTAAATTGGTCTCACGAAACTGGCTGTACGCTACACTGAATAGTCGCTGTTAGCTGCGACCAGTAGACCGCATAATTGCTCGTAAAGTTTCTATGTTTTATGAAACGGGCCCTTGATGCTTGCAGCATAGGTGTTACCCCATATTTCGGTGCAATAGCTAATATATGGCAACGAACAGGAAACAATACAATAGGTACATTCCATGCTGATTAACTAAACAACTTGCCGTATAAATTATCGCTGTCACTTTGGACAGTTTCATTCTACCTGTATTAATGTGGTGTTTCTAGTTTAGCTGATCAACAATAAATATTTCAACACACATACTTATACACATATTAATGTCAACATCTGGTTGACGCCTTCGGAATAACATATACAATTATAGCAATTAATTTCGCCAATCGCATCCGCCCCAATTTGACGACGAATACACGACTTGTGGGAAACCAAATATAATGACCCATTCACATCCAAAACATGCAATTTGGCCGGAGCCCGACAACACTCCTCGCGTTAGTCTCGCTTAACCGACTTTCGGTCGGTTGCGTAACTACGCCGAGTAGACAGTCTGGTGACTTTGCCATCTTTTGAATATTATCCGTGTGGGGCTAAACAATGCTGCCACCTCACGGATATTGGTTAATCCTGCCGTAATTCATATTTATTTGATAATCAACTGCACATTTTGTGTGTGTATTAATATAAGTTCAATGTTGAATACTTTTCATAGGATATCATTAACTTGTAAAAGTATATCGTTATTTTAATTTTTATTTCATAGCTGGCCTGAGAGCCAATCAGTGCCTCTACCTTAATCTGGGGTAAGGCCGCCCTGTTGGTTACATCGGCAGCCCATCAATTCCCCAGGCGGAGTTGAGGGGCAGAAAAGTGCTGCCACCTAACGGAGTCTGGTTAATCGAGGCTATCCGTGTGTGCGATTTCATTGGATGACATTAAGAGCAGATTTTGAAAAGGATGGGCCAGGGGTAGAGTAGAGCTGGACTAGTTGACGTAATCGGCCGCAGCTACCCCTGGCACGCAAGTATAGTTAGATCCAAATCCATGGGTTTATGCAGACCACCAAAACAAGCTCCCACCGAGAAATACACGATTACTCACAATGTCTTGCTGTACGTATATGCCATCGAACAATAACAACAACCCCACGCTGTCTTGCATACAACATTACACGTTTAACTAAACACGAATTGTATTGAAGACTCGTAAAACAAACTGGTTAATTAATTTGGCCAGGTATTCAACGGTTTCACCGAAGGCAGTACAGTCGTTGATTTGAATCATGATAATATACAATGTCAACTGCTTGTCGAAATTTGCAACGGATTAAGTTATAGAGTATGCAATCAACAAATATCAGGCGCACTTAGGGAGAGGAGAGATGAAAGTCGTTTGATTTATGAACAAAAGCCGTAACCGTACTTGAATGTAACGTTCTGTAAAGGTCAGTTTAAATAATTATTCAAAGTTGTGCAATATCGGCACTGGAGGCCGTCGTTATTATCTAATGGAACTGAAGTAGTTTGAGTCGCTAGGAACGGTCGCATAAATTATAGTAATTCAATACGCAACTTCAGGATTACCGTGATGTCCTTGCCAAGCCATTCCCAGCCCCATCTAGCCAGCTGTCTGTATCCAACGTAACGAAACTGTCTGAAAATTCATTACCTATTCAACTATTGATGTGTGTTTCTTTTTGAAGCTACTTAGAAGAGCCTACAAGTTCCATATCTGATATTGAATGAATACCGACATGTTTACTGCCAACTGATATATTCCTGATCCACACAATTGTACACGATGAATAATGTTTGGACACAAAGCGAAGGATTCATCCATGACGTTGAATAAAAGCCTGCACGTTTTGTGCCACAAAAATAAAAATTAGGCGGTTTCCAGTTTGTCAAAAGCCATGCATAGTATAATGTACCATAGTCATTTTATGATGTTTACAGAAATACATTGTTGGCCAGATTCAATGGCCTGTTATCTGTAATTGAAATATGCAGTCTGAAGGACATTGTCATTGACATTCAACACTACAGGATGTAATCCTTCATGTTGAGTGATGCACTGCATTTCCACTGCAGGTTCTTCTGTTTTACTCAAGATAGGCTCAATTTCCCGACAGCACAGACACCAGCAAAATACTTATTTCCGTCCAGCTAACTCGTTGAGTTTTACAATAAACGAGGAGGTGCCGCTGTCACACTCCTCGTTAACAACCGGCTGATTGAAAAATAAAACATACTGCAGTATTATATAAATAAATGACAACATTTAACAACTAAGTCTAGGAATAATAAAATATAGCCGCGGCTATAAACCGTGGACTGTAGTTATCAGTCCAGTAATTTCGCCGTACGCTAAAAAACCAGCGATATTTTCACGCTAGTCGCCTGTATATTTTCCATCGTCAAAAACAAAGAAACCGCCATTAAGCTACTCAGAATTTATATTATACCATGCCAATCAGTGTTTCCTAGTCTTTTGGGAAAGACAGCCTCCCAACTTCCTGCCTGTGCTTGTCGGCTGCAGAATCTGAGTCGGTGAGTGTTAGCGCGAACTGATAAGCCTTAACTACTGCATCGGCCTGTGTACTAAATTGGTGTAAACTGTCACCGTTCGAGTCAAACACGTCGCTGTCACCATCAATATCAATTTCGTTTGATAAACCACTGAGGAACTCCCAGATTCGATGCTGGTTTCATCAGACTCCGTATCAGCCATCAATTTTCACGGGATGCAGCGGCAGCAAGCGGCTGTTGTCCCGCCCATACGTCACAGGTCAAAGTTTACCCGAAGACATATTGAGCGCTTCCGAACTGCACAGCTGGTTCGGCTTGAAGTGTAATTTGATTTATGCGTTAATTTAGTCAGATTAATTTGGTAGGGTTATCAGTTGTAGTTGTATACTGCTATTACTAGTCCTTTAGCCGAGAGATAGGCATTTACTTTAACGTCGTGATTACATTATTAGCGAGTGTCGATTTTGTTTGTCGGGCAGGAAAATGTTTAGTCCACTTAATGACAATAGATACATCAGGACTGGTTTAATCGCTATTTATCAACACCTACTTTACTGGTCGTCATATAATTGTGTCACAATACTCCTGTGTTGTTTCTATCACAGGTCCAATGTATGTGACGAGAAATCAGGCCGAGGTTCTGCATGCGAATAAAAACGTAATCGGTCGGAGCAATAGAGTGTGAGGAGTGGACATTCAACCCACACGCACGCACGCACGCACGCACACACGCACGCACGCCGCACGCCGCACGCCGCACGCCGCACGCCGCAGCACGCCACGCACGCACGCACGCACGCGCACGCACACGCACACGCACACGCACACGCACACGCACACGCACACGCACACGCACACGCACACGCACACGCACACGCACACGCACACGCACACGCACACGCACACGCACACGCACACGCACACGCACACACGCGTGCGCACACACGCGTGCGCGCACACACATATACATATACATATACATATACATATACATACACACACGCGCGCGCGCGCACACACACACACACAAGCACGTAAAAGCGTAAGAATATGCACATACTGACCCACATTATTCCATGAAATACGCGTCTGGATTAAGGAAATTGGGAGGAAGCCATTGGTGCGGTACGTATAGAAAGCCAGCAAATGAATGGCCGACTTCGATTGAGCTACTCGAGTTACTCGCGTAACCCCCACGTGGTATCCGGTTTTTGGTGACAAGTGCAGATAGGAAACACTACAACATCTAATAAAGTAACAGTTGTTGGTCTGAAAACGAGGGGACAATATTGGTTTTTCACACCGACAAATAAACTTGCATAACGACATTCTTATATTATCAACCTAATCACACGGCAAGCTAGCCAGTACACTGAACACAATGTCTTACACCCGACAGTGCACCGGGTAATTGAAGGTCACTAAGATAACTTGACGGCTGGAAATGTTAACCGTTGTTTAAGGTCGTTTCTCAGATAACTATGTTTTGACATAGTTAACACAGCAACTGGCCAGACGAAAGCAGCATCTTCTTTCGACAGGATGATTCAACACATCTACTGCTGAAGTTCCTGTAGCGAGAGGAAATGGCTGTTGGAAGTATCGTCATTATCGTGATTCTGATCGTACAATGTGCTGGTAGGACAATATTGAACAATGCATACTTAATACGTGTTTTTGTAAATAACGTTAAATGTACACGTACACATTCGTTATATTTGTCGTCATTGAATGCATGACTCCACCACCCAATGAAGCAGTAACTAGAATATTTTGTTTAAATGGTGACAATACCCACTTACATGAAACTAGTTGAAAACATAATATACGGCCAGCCATATTCTTTTTTAAGACAACATTTGGAAACTAGTATGAATTTAATTTTGGATGGACCAAAGCTGTGACTTTGATGTCCTTCAATTAATTGAATAGGAATGGAATTTCAATAAATATTGGAAAACATTGATACTCCGGATGATAAGATATTACTAGGCAACTTAGACTATTATGATGGAAAATCAGAAATGCATACAATTTCAACATGCGTATCTCAAGGCTCCATTGTAGGCCCTATGTACTGTAAACATGAATTATTTTGCCAAAGCCATTGACATGTTCAACTTTATTACGCATGCGGATGATATCACCCCGACAGGTTCTCTCGATTAATACGAATAACATCGACACACAAATACTGCCATAAATATAGGGCTGAGAAACATTAGTGAATGGCTAAAACTTAACAAATTGTCCCTTAACGTAAGCGAAACTAAGTGCATGTTTTTAAAATACAAAATATATATATATATATATATATATATATATATATATATATATATATATATGTATTTTAAAAACATGCATTAGTTTATTTATATATACAATTATATATATTTTATATATATATATATATATATATATATATATATATATATATATATATATATATATATATAGTCTATATATTAATATCCAACTTAAGCATATATATATATATATATATATATATAATCTTCCTATGATATAGCCTCAAGACCCTAACTTAACCTCCATGAAGTACACCAGTCATCTGCCTGATATCCATGGTGTTTAACGAACAATTTGACTGGAACATTCATAGTGACAACATTTCGAATATAATCACAAGGCAATCAGGTGTCGTGATTATACTAAAAACGTTATTACCTCTTAATATAGACATTATTTTGTACACTACACTGATGTTGCCACAGTAAAACTGTGGAGTGACCGCTTAAAGTAGCAAGTGTGACAAAATTCAGACACTTGAAAGAAACAACTTGTCTGAATTATTAACTTAAAAGCAAATATAACGCTCATGCTGAGCTACTGTTAAAAGTCTAAAAATACAATAATAGTAATAATAATAACAATCATATATTTTAGATTTAGTTTTATACAGTCCATACAAAAATACTATGTCAACGTCCAGTATAATCCATAGACGATAATTATGATAAATACTGTTCGTAGCGCATAAGTTGAACACCACATGCGCTGCAATTGATACACGATTAGTGTGTTATCCATTCACACAGCTGAGTAAGCTGAAGAAAACGTGCTGACGTTTGACAGGGCAGCACATGATTCGACTCGGGCACTCTTGATTCGACTCGGGCACTCTTGATTCGACTCGGGCACTCTTGATTCGACTCGGGCACTCTTGATTCGACTCGGGCACTCTTGATTCGACTCGGGCACTCTTGATTCGATTCGGGCACTCTTGATTCGACTCGGGCACTCTTGATTCGACTCGGGCACTCTTGATTCGACTCGGGCACTATTGATTCGACTCGGGCACTCTTGATTCGACTCGTGCACTCTTGATTCGACTCGGGCACTCTTGATTCGACTCGGGCACTCTTGATTCGACTCGGGCACTCTTGATTCGACTCGGGCACTCTTGATTCGACTCGGGCACTCTTGATTCGACTCGGGCACTCTTGATTCGACTCGGGCACTCTTGATTCGACTCGGGCACTCTTGATTCGACTCGGGCACTCTTGATTCGACTCGGGCACTCTTGATTCGACTCGGGCACTCTTGATTCGACTCGGGCACTCTTGATTCGACTCGGGCACTCTTGATTCGACTCGGGCACTCTTGATTCGACTCGGGCACTCTTGATTGACGGCACTCTTGATTCGACTCGTGCACTCTTGATTCGACTCGGGCACTCTTGATTCGACTCGGGCACTCTTGATTCGACTCGGGCACTCTTGATTCGACTCGGGCACTCTTGATTCGACTCGGGCACTCTTGATTCGACTCGTGCACTCTTGATTCGACTCGGGCACTATTGATTCGACTCGGGCACTCTTGATTCGACTCGGGCATTCATGATTCGACTCGGGCACTCTTGATTCGACTCGGGCACTCTTGATTCGACTCGGGCATTCTTGATTCGACTCTGGCACTCTTGATTCGACTCGGGCACTCTTGATTCGGCTCGGGCACTCTTGCTTCGACTCGGGCATTCTTGATTCGACTCGGGCACTCTTGATTCGACTCGGGCACTCTTGATTCGACTCGGGCACTCTTGATTCGACTCGGCACTCTGGATTCGACTCGGGCACTATTGATTCGACTCGGGCACTCTTGATTCGACTCGGGCACTCTTGATTCGACTCGGGCACTCTTGATTGAGAGTCCGATGTCCTAGCAACTACGTCACGGCAGTCCGCATATTTTTTTACTTACCATAGTAAATTTCAATAGTAGCTATTGCGCATTTCTAAATTTCAGATTAATTGGGAAACTGAAGATTGGAACAATGCATGTGTCGTGTAGGAGCGGACATTGTCATCTACTCATTTGCAATATCACAAAGGTCGAGATGCGAATTAGACACAGCGGTAGAAGGCGAGATGAATACGAAATAAATAGTGTACGTGGTGTGTTACAGGCGTGGTACATGGCCAATGTTAGCTGAATTATCATATCGATAGAAGTCATATGCTTCTATCTTATAATAAGCCTATTATTGTGTTATGTTTTGGACCACACTAAAACGTCTTTATATCAACTTGCAGCAAACCGGTACCCACAAGAAAAGATCTGCGTGGACAATTGCCCCAAACGCAATTTAGGAGTCTACCAGTCATGCCAGGGGTGTGACGTATTCACTGCCTGCTTGTGGGGGTAGGAGATTTCTAGTAGTTTGGACAGAGGCTTTAAAATATCGACAAAAACGACGTTGTTTTGGGAATGTGTGTGTGTGTGTGTGTGTGTGTGTGTGTGTGTGTGTGTGTGTGTGTGTGTGTGTGTGTGTGTGTGTGTGTGTGTGTGTGTGTGTGTGTGTGTGTGTGTGTGTGTGTGTGTGTGTTGTGTGTGTGTGTGTGTGTGTGTGTGTGTGTGTGTGTGTGTGTGTGTGTGTGTGTGTGTGTGTGTGTGTGTGTGTGTGTGTGTGTGTGTGTGTGTGTGTGTGTGTGTGTGTGTGTGTGTGTGTGTGTGTGTGTGTGTGTGCGACAGTGTTAAATGTGACCTATAGTGTTGTATTTGATGCATGATGTTGTTGCTGTAAACAATGAATCGTTATTGTTGATACGATACAAGTTTCTGAAGAAAAAAGTATGAATGTTGATGCTAGGATGCTAGTTGTTTTTTTTGAATACCCGTTAATTTTACTTAACGTAAGTAATTAATAAGTATATATTGTCGTTTATAGTAATATGATAACAGTAAGTGTGCATAATTGAAATATATTGTTTATCTGTGTGTTTGGCCTTGGAAATAAATAATATGTTTTGGTTGTGTGTGTGTGTGTGGTGTGTGTGTGTGTGTGTGTGTGTGTGTGTGTGTGTGTGTGTGTGTGTGTGTGTGTGTGTGTGTGTGTGTGTGTGTGTGTGTGTGTGTGTGTGTGTGTGTGTGTGTGTGTGTGTGTGTGTGTGTGTGTGCGACAGTGTTAACATGTGACATCTATCAGTGTTGTATTCTGATGCCGATGTTATGTTGTTGCTGTAAACTAACTAGTAATCGTTATTGTTGATACGATACATAGTTTGCTGAAACGAAAAAAGTAATGCAATCGTTGTCATGACTAAGGATTGACTAGTTGTTTTTTTATTTGAAATACCCAACGGTTCAATTTTACTTCATACGTTCACATGCTATCATTCAATCACTTTAGTATATATTCGTCGGTTTCTTCACTATGTTACACAATTATGCCACTTAACACGCTAAGCTGTGCCATAATTGAAACATATATTTTGTTTATTCTAGTGTTGTTTCGGCCTTGGAAATACACATCAATATGTTTAAATCAAACTAGGTTCGTGTGATGTGATCCACGCTGTCGCAAATACACATTATTTTTCTTAGAATATTTTTAATATTTCGCCTTTACAGTTCTTGTGTTTATGTTTCGATTATCTCCACGTTGTCATCCAAATGCTTTCGTCGGAATTAACGACTCCCTTTTACACGAGAAAAAATTACTGCACAAGTCGACTGTAAGACGGATAACTTTCCCATTGATTACCCTGCTGACACAGGAAAATCAACTATAATCAATGAAAGGGAATGATAGCAGATACAATTACTGTAATAATATGCGCACCAAAATCATGAATTTCATCCGAATGTCATTTCCTCAGTACACACGGATGACGTCACTTTAATAACATCGGTAACTAAACTTCAAGTGAAAAAAATAAGAGGCAGAATACTGGTACTCAAAACTGCGCATAAATCCATGGGAATCAAGTTCAGTGCCGCATTACAAAAACATGGTGAGCCAATATCAGAGTCAATAAATGATGGCGCAATTGTAATAGTTTCGAAACTATCTACTATAATAACAAATTCTCCAGCTGCGACAATATATATATATATATATATATATATATATATATATATATATATATATATATAAATATATATATATATATATATATATATATATATATATATATATATATATATATATCATACACATACATACATACATACATACATACATACATACATACATACATACATACATACATACATACATACATACATACATTCATACACACATACATAAAGCAAGTCGAAATTAACAGAGCAAACATGCAGCTACGATAGATAAATACAAATGCTCAATATTGCGTAAGCTGATGGAATTTTAATGAATCATATAATTGCTTCTTCTTCTTTTTCGCGTTTTCCCACTAGGTGGGGTCAGCGGCCCGAATTCTTGATTTCCAGAATGTTCTGTCCTGGGCATCCTCTGGGGTGATCTGCAGTGCCTGCATATCCCTTCGGACACAATCCATCCATCTCCCTCTTGGTCTCCCTCTTGGTCTTTTTCCTGGCACTCTCATGTCAACAACTGCTCTCACTTCGTAGTTTTCTTCCATTCTCTGCATGTGTCCATACCAGCGTAATCTCATTTCTCTTACTTTCTCTTGTATACTAGTCACTCCTAGCTCCTTTCTGATGTCCACACTCTTTACTTTGTCTCTCAGTGTTACTCCTTTAATTCTTCGCAACATCCTCATCTCTGTTTTCTCTAGAATGTGTTCCTCCTTCTTTCTAACTGTCCAACATTCTGCTCCATACAGAAGTACTGGTCTAATGACATAATTGCAATGCTTGCTTAATGCGGTCTTCTGATTTACATTTGTATCACGTCCGCAGCAATCTCTTCACGATGAAGTGCGCCAATGGCAAACTCTGGGACGACTATTGGAAGTCCTGCCAACCGACATCCATGACCTGCCCGGAAAGTATGTACACGCTGTCTTATTGCTATCGAATCCTGCTTAAAACGAATAAATTGCTTAACACGTAAAACGAATTTCGTTTTACGATTTAACTTTGCCCCTTCCTTGTGGAAACCATCACTTATTGCTATGTAAGTTCATTGTCAGGATTTCCATCGTCTCCTGAGATAACTTGATGCAAATTGGAGGTTCTTCAAAACGTTACTTTACGTTTGGGACACATGGGATACGCGTTTCTCGTATTTATTTTTTACAATTTATTGTGTGAAACATTCACTGTAAAGTAATATAACTAAACCAATGTTGTATGTTTTTTTATTTCTTCTATCGCTATGCCTCATAGCAACTATTAAGCACACTATTTTCAAACGTAGGTTCCATTATTGCAGCTGAGAGTCTTACTCCGGCATATCGCACCCATATGCACTCACACTATGCATATACACCCTCTCGGTTACTATTATAATGTGTTATCTTATTTGTCTTTAACCAATACGATACTGCGATCATTTATGTTTAATTCGCTTAATTGTATTGTGATATTGCAGACGTTGTGAAACCATTAATTCGGAGTTATTGCTTTTATTTGACAGCATCTATGAATCGCCCTCCTTCCGAATTCACGAAAGGCGGTAAAACGCGTCCATCGTTTCTCACCAATATTGCGAAAATGGTGGATACTATTATCCCTAGCCTCAAACACACATTCGGGTATCGTGGTAACATGCGATGGGACAAACCGACAGTCAACCAGTACAGAAAATCACGTATGTATTAGAACAGAAGTCTGTGTAATCTTTTAAAAGGTCCAGGACTAACGTGGTATTAGTTTATTGGCACAGGACGAACCATACGTTTATTGTGTTTATTGACTTAGGGCGTACATTTTGCTCTCGTTTATGTATTTTAATTAGTATCAGCAAATGTCTATGTCTCGCAGTGATTCAGTTTAAGACGGCTTGATGGAATGTTTGATCGGTGGATTTAATCGAAAGAGTGGTCAACATAAAATATTGTAATCAACTGAATACATCTGGTGGCTCGGCCCGGTAACTTTACAATGCCTAGTTACAATCGTATTTTTTTGGCATTTGTCGATAATTCTTAATGTTTACAATTTGTTTTGCATTTGTTTATAATTCTTAATGTTTACATGAAACTTTGGCTGGGCGGCCACTCTCGTTACCTTTGTTTCAGAATCATCAAACATTTACATTTCATCATAGTTTATGTTTTAAGTAAGTAAATTAATTTCCAGGAAAAGATATTGAGTTAATTTAACGTTTGCGGCCAGTTGATGACGGGAGCCAAAGATGTCCCCCAAACTGACCATGAAATTAAATTTTATTTGGTGAAATCACGTTGTCAGTATAGCATAATGACGATATTAGTAAATTAATATATATGTATGATATATATTAACATGCTCTAATATTCTTTCTTCTCAACTTATTCATATAGAAGAAC
Organism: Ridgeia piscesae; assembly: GCA_025642075.2. NCBI lineage: Eukaryota > Metazoa > Annelida > Polychaeta > Sabellida > Siboglinidae > Ridgeia > Ridgeia piscesae. The sequence goes on from JAODUO010000338.1 coordinate 340,420, forward strand.
ACCAATCACGACAGATAATTTAACGGCCATCCTAGGTGTATTTCATCAGCATTATTACGTAATGGTGAAATAACTTAAAAACTTACATTCATCTACCGGGAAAACATACATTACATTCATAATTCTACTGCATTACACGCGTTTATCTACCATTATTTCGGTGTGTTATGGTAAACGTGAAGGCAGTCTTGGATTTACATCATCAAGATGGCTGCTGAACGTTAAAACAACTTCCGATTCGCAATCATCTAAATAAAAATTATTTAGATATGCCAATGTCATCATTCTACTGTACTTACAAGAGAAACAATGTTGAAATATGGATTACGGTTCAGTGTGGCGTCCATCTTAGATTCTGAAGAAGCCATATGTTTGGTCAATGATCACCCGCTAGTAGTTCACCTAAACAGTAAGAACTATCGAATAGTGCAAAACAGTTTGTAAACATATATTTTATTTTAATCCGATGTAAACATATATTGCAAGTTTCCTAGATCGAACCACCGGACTAAACTTACATTACGCGACACCAGTAGTGGGTCGCCACACTTCGCACCTGTCAATGGCTCCACACATTAAACACTATGGTTGTTTTTGTTGTGCGGGATAGTAACATAACTTCAGTATCGATGTGTGCCACATTGAAAACATATGTACCAACGATACCATCATCAGTTTACTACGTTTATAACACATTTGAAATCAACAACATACACAGGTTGGGTAAGAAAACAAAAAAAATGTCAGAGAAATCCATTGAGAGGAACAGATCTTTCAACGCACCCAAAGTTTATCGCATAGTGATACATTTAAGAAGTTGTATATTTGAGTCACATGTGTTCAATAGTGAACCTATACATGTTCTATCCTTTGAATGTTTTGGTTGATTTGGACTTATCAGTTGTTTTCCCACCCAACCTCATCTTTTTAGCCGGTATGCGTTGTTGATTTCAAAAATAATGTTCTCACCATGTAACGTAAAATTTGGCCACTTTAGTATATATATATATATATATATATATATATATATATATATATATATATATATATATATATATATATATATATATAATATATATATATATATATATATATACGTTCAAAAGAATGTAACTGACATATTGTCTTTGCTTTACAGGCAGTTCTTCGTTCTCGTTGACTCCTCGAGCCATGATGGAACCTCGCATCCCGAAGAAGAGTATGTATTTAGTTGGTATTAAAATGTACTATTAAGGACTTTCTAAAAAAATAACACACGGTACTCTGTAAAGGTAGAATGTGCGCATGTGTGTACATTAATCTTACAGAAACACTTGCCAGGTTTATCTTTGAAAGAACCCTTTTGGTATTTTACTCCAGGAGAAAAATCTTTACATCGCATTGGAATCATGAATGACATTTATCAACATGTGCAATGCATTTGTTGTCGTATCACTACAGGTTGATGAAGGCTTTGCATATGAATGAAATTGTGTATGGCGCAATGCCTAATGCATGACTAATTACACAGAGTTATCGTCATCATCACCATCGTACATCCGTTGTATCTCATGGTTGGGCAAAAATCCCCGTGCTGTTTTAGATCTTGCGTGTTTTACGCTCCACTCTGCCAGATTGTCCCCTTCCATTACTCGTTATCCTTGGTCTCGCCGGTCTTACTCTAGACGTTTCCTTTCGTAAGGTGGCGATTCGCGATGTTCATCTTGTATTCTACTGATGTGCCCTGCCCTGCCACGCCATACATGTTTATTCACGTCTGTAACCAAATTTTATTCTTAATCAAAATTTTCTCTTTCTGCCCCGATACGTTATGTTGAACATACTTCTGCCACCTTTTTCTGTACGGCTGCTAGCTAGGTATTTGCCTAGGATTACACGCTATATGTCATTACCTGACGTCAGGGGCGTCGATCCGGTTTTAAAAGATGGGGGGACGGGGGACAATTTATATATATATATACATATATGTATATATATTTTATGATTTAATATATGATAAAATATATATATATATATTATATATATATATATATATATATATATATATATATATATACACACATATGGTGCTAATTCAAAAATAAACAAAGGCATTTATGTTATGCTATTTAAAATAGTTATGTTGGCTACATATATTTCAAGAGGGGACATGGCTCACCCCAATCCCTGAAAATTTGGAGACTACACTTTGGACCCATAACTGCTTGGCTGATTCATAGAGTGACAACACGGACTTATGTGCTTATAGGTCCATGGCACTAAGTCCATGGCATTAATCTTTCCCGTTTATCTATGGTCCGTGGTGACAAGATACACATTTTACGCGGGTGCCTGTGTAGGACTTCCCAATTTGGCAAAGAAATTTGTTATCACTCAAATGGGATCAAATTACACAAAGTGCAGGAATCCACTGGTTCCGCCGTAGGCGATATAAGTATCCACCAGGGCGACCAGGCTGCAATCCAAGGGGTGACGGACAAACAAAAATTTATAATCTATAATGTGCTTGATGGCTAGTGCCTATTAAATCAAAACAAAGGTGCAAATTGACATAGCCCGGCATGATGAATATTTACTGAACTAAGATCTAGTTGCGGCCAACCAAGTAATTTATCTAATAATTTTCCACTGGGTAGTCGGAAGTTTATATCTGAACTCGTATATTAATTTTACTACTAGACCGATGTAGGGTTTTTAAGAGAGGGGAGTGATCAGCCTCGCTATATGCCTGTACATTTTTTATGAACTGAAAAAAAGTGGGGGGGGACATTTCCTATGGTGTCCCCTCAGGCTGAAAAGTGGGGGGACGTGGTCCCCTCGTCCCCCACCGATCGACGCCTATGCTGTGAAGAACTTCCCAATCCTATATTTTAGCAACGAAATTTGTCATCACTCAAATGGGAATAAGTTACACAAAGTGCAGGAATCCGCCGCTTCGGTCGTAGGCGATAAGCATCAAGCAGGCGAGGGGTGAATGTGAAACACAAATTTCATAACTTATAATCTGCTTGATGGCTAGAACCTACTAATAATATCAACACAAGGATGCAACCTGATAGAGCACGGCAGTGGCTCAGCCCGGTGTCGCGCTTACATTTTCCCGCTCATTATAAACTTTCCGATTGACGTTTATGCGCATGCGCGATAAATATAAAATCACCAATGTGCAGCGAAACGACAAAGCATTTTTAATATGAATACCACGGGCTGTTCATCAACTCTCCTGTGATGATTACTGTGAAGAGTTGCTTAAAACGTCGTTCAATACAAACACATCTTACGTTTGTTTAAATCACCGTCACGGATTATGGCGCACTATAATAACGATTGCTATCAAAACATGCTTCAAAACTTGTTTGCCTCGTATTAACTTGCTACAAATAACTTTATATATATCCTAACGAACAACCCGTAATATTTATACCATAAATGCATTGTCCTTTCGCTGCACATTAATGATTTTACATTTATCGCGCATGCGCAGAAACGTCAATCGGAACGTTTATAACGCCTGAATAATGTAAGTGCTACACCGGCATGATGATTATTTACTGAAGTAAGATCAAGTTGCGCGCTGTGGCCAGTCGATTTTCTAATGGGTGGTCGGAACTTCACATCGCGAGTTTATTATCTAGCTACTAGTCCTATGTAGCGGCTTTTAAGAGAGAGGAGTGGTGAGTCAGGTTATATGCCTCGCAATTATTCTGAGCTGAGAAGTGGGGGGGGGGGGGCAATTCCTATGCTGTCCCCCTCACGCCGAAAAGTGGGGGGGGGACACGTCCCCCCGTCCCCCACCGATCGACGCCCGTGCCTGACGTACGCCTGAGTTGTAAACGTGTCTCTTCAAGCATGCACCATGAATATGGCGCGGTGCATGGCGAATGTTATCCAGCCAGCCGTGATACTTTTCCGAATAAAATTGTGTTGTTTGTTGTCCATGGCGGTGTAGCGCTTTCCCATGTAGAAGAAGCTTATAAGGTTCTCAATCTGTGTGGTATTGCCATATATTGGTATGTTGTTGTCCATTATCACCTTTATCTTCGACTTGTCATTTCAAACTGTGGTTTTCGCCTTAATCAGTTAGCTTATGTGGCATTTAGTCACCCTGCGATATATATATATATATATATATATATATATATATATATATATATATATATATATATATATATATATATATACATATATACATATATACATACATATACGTATATATATATATATATATATATATATATATATACATATATATATATATATATGTATATATATATATATATATATATATATATATATATATATATATATATATATATAGATATATAGTATTAGTAATAATAATAACAATAATACACTAATTATTAGCATAAGTATAAGTAGAAAAACTAGTAGTAGTAGTATTAAAGGTTGGAATTGTATTTCGTTTTGTAGAGAGATGTTCTAACGACCAAGAGTGGACAGATTGTGGCACGTGCACGGAAACATGCGACAATATGGAGCCATGTATGAATTTCGAATGTATTGCGAAATGCCAGTGTCCATTGCTGCGACCCATTCTACACAGAGGAAACTGTATCAGGGCGGATGAATGCCGTAGTCCTAGTAAGTTCCACGTGAAGTAGTCAATGTAAGTTCTCCTGGGGTACACATCTGTAGGAATGTTGTCTTCACCATCGATTGTGATGTAATGGAAAGAGCATGATTGAAACACGTGCGGAGACAACCATCCAGTGTATGGAAGTCTGTTCGCGCCAGTCGTTTTTACTCTGTTGACGGTGCGACGTGTCACAGTGTGATTACGTGAGTTAGTTAGTTCTTTATTGAGCACATTCCTCTTAAGGTTAACAATCAACAATATATATATATATATATATATATATATATATATATATATATATATATATATATATATATATATATATATATATATATTATAAACAAATATTAGAAAAGGAAGTACACATCTGTGTTCCATATTAAACATTACATATACCTGTCTTTTCTACATAATTGTAAATCTATCAGGATCAAACCGTCACATGATGATGTAAATACACTGTAAGAATGTCTAACATAACAGTGTTATTTTAAAGTCAATGGCCCATTCAAAATATGTTTAAATTTGCCAATGTTAAGTATATATCATGATTATGTCCTACTACGTTTACATGTTGTACTGTAACATACAGTACAGTTGCGATTCATTCCAGATTGCAAATATGTTAGAGAGGAATTTCGCACAATAAACCGTTCGTTTGACCGCTATATACAGCGATTACTGCTATTAACATACTGGGAATGAATGTAAACTAGCGGTGATTTATCATCTTTGACATAATTTGTAGGCACACCGAAAAGCTAGCTAGACGTGTTGGGAATGAATATATCACCGGGTGAATTATTATATGAAATCTGGCGATACGATTTTTTCATTCTTTTGCGTTTATTAACATGATGTAGACGCGCAAGTCATGTGTCTAGTTTATAAAAAATTGTATAAATAGTCAACCACTAAGGTACCAACCTATTTAAATAATATCATTCTACAAAACAAACACACACTCACCCACCTACAAAGCTAAGAACAGTTTACATGCCAGAACGCGATCACATGACGGATTATCTGATTAATACATGCCCATAATATATATATATATATATATATATATATATATATATATATATATATATATATTTACCAAAATCCATCGGTTAGGCGACACTCTGACGTCGTATGGGCGACAAGTTTCGCCATAACCCCGATATTTGGTGTCGCCCTAATAGTTTTGATCCTGCGTTACTATAACTTTCACGGAAAACAGTTATAAGTTATTACTGAGCGAGAGCACGCCTTCCTAAGCTAGTATTAAAACATTTTATTTCTGAAAGTACTCAAATTAATTATTATGAAGATTTTGAAAATGGCATGTATATGTTCATTTTGATAATCGCATCGGTTAGGCGACACGGTTTATTTATTTAAATAAAACACAAAATCTTATGTATGGTGTATTTGTATTTATCAGGGATCTACAATACAACATATTATCACATAGATGAACTTATCTTGTAATATACAAACACATTTTGTGTTATTTCATCAAAACAGCTGAGCAAACGCATTTTTGTGGTTTGCGTAGTTTGTCATGCGCACTAGCTACAAATTATGCTTCGCCCACTCGGTAAGGTCAAGGACGGCCTGTATGTGTTTCTTTAAAATCTAAAATTACAGATTTGAAGTGTTATTGTAAGTAATGTCAATGACAAGTTGGCCATGTGTTTATATGTCACACTTATGTTGATTATCGTTCACCAGTATTAGTACCCCGAAAATGAGTACCATGGACAGTGCCTTTCTTTTCTTATTGTCTCATCATAAAACATCTAGACATTATTAATTTGTATGTGATAAAATAACCAGTGTCTCATTAGCATAATTAGTATTGGAGTGTTACTACAATGAATCCCCCCGTTATGTTTAGCAATTATAATAGGTGGTAATATTTAAAATAATTATAATTTTTTACCCTGAAGCAAGCAAATTAATGACAATGACAGTGGTTGATTGTTTGTATTTTCTTCCAGAATTGTCACTACAAACTATCCAAAATGAACGATGTTTATAGCTATCTAAATAATCGCTAAGTGCAAAATTATAGCGTTAAATTGTAATTAATTATAAAGTTATGGTTGATTGAATACAGAGTCTGTTATACCTTTTCTTTGCACTCGCGACCGCAGTAATATATTTTTTGTTGTTGTTACGATTTTGGAATGCTAAAAACTTTCTTAATGTGTATGTTAATTTTCTGGATACGGAATTTGTTGTGCATTTATATGATAGTTTCAGAACTGTTTATAAACACTCATATAAATGGGTGTTTGTTCACTCCAGAATAACATTGTTCATGTTTTGGGGTACAGCTACAACTTTCATCATCATCATCTACATTCATCACATACCGTATGAATTACCTGTTTTGAAGTATACATCTATAGGTCTTTCTCATTTCAGAATAAGCGTAATATTCACATGTGGTTGAGGTCCAAATATGACAAGAAAATAATTTTCTTTAAAGAATGCTCTCATACCAAAGGTGATTTGGCCACGTGGGCAATTATCCAGCAATATGAGCTTTTAATATGATTAACACACATATACCGTGGTAACCTATATCTTTGCCAAGTTTTAACTTGTGGTCTCATATCGTTCAATTTCAAGTAATTCCGTGTTTTTGCACTCGTGACTGCAATAAATCATTGTCATGATTTTCGAATGCAGACAACTTTATTAAATTTGAAGTTATTATTCTACAAAGAACTGGATTCTGAACTTATTTGGTTTTCTTTATATGATAGTTTCAGAGTTACAAGTACCCAAAGTTGGGCATTTGTTCACTCCACAATTATATTTTTCATGTTTCGGGTTACGGATACAATCTGATCACTCATCACATACTACATATATTACCTGGTTTGAAATATATACCTATAGGTCCTTCTCTAAAAGACAGCTTGTCAGATTGAGCATAATATTCACGTGTTGCTGTGGTCCACATATGACAGAAGATATAAATTGTTAACGAAATGTCCTGATGCTAGAAGTGATTTGACCATGTGGGCAATTACCTAAAACATGATCTGTAATATGATTAACATACATGCATATTTAACTTGTGATCTGAAATCATTCAACTTCAAATAATGTGTTGATGATATTCTCTGTTTGGCACCCGAGAACATGCTAGGCAACTACATTTTCCAGTAAAGGTCGTTATTTTATTCATAAATTGCTAAATAACTATATTTTAATCAAAAGTATTATTATCTAACATGGAATATATAAATATTCAAACAATTCTCAAAAACAATAAGAAGTATGTATGGAGTGATCCTATACATTGAAATCATTGAAATATGATCTACTGCAAATCATTTACACTGACATCTGAGCCTATTTTATTTACGAATGTGCTGTTGGCATAAATAAAAACACTGAATACTTATCAAACTATTACAATGGTAGTGCATTTAAATCTGTCTCTAATTGCTAGGTCCAACTTTGATCTGTGTCAAGCCCACGTACTAGTGGCACATTGTTGCTTAAGACTAATGTATCATAATGGCAAATATTGCCTCATCATTAATAATAATAATAATTCTTCATTCTAATTCTAATGTAATATGAACAGTAATGTGAATACTAAGCTTGTTAGTGTTGGTGATCGTTCCTTCAATGTGAGTGGATCTTAACTATGGAATTCGCTCTCAATTCATGTAAAGTGTAGTGGAAGCCTATCAATGTTCAAACAGACTCTAAAGACGTACGTGTTCAAAGCAGACTACTGCAGCAGTTTCTTTTCTTTCAGTCCATTGCTATTTAACTCCTACGAGTTATCTGCCCATTATTGTGTATATATGTAAATATTGCTTAAAAACATTTTATTCATTTTATTTATTGAAGTGATTTAAATGATTTGACTGTTTTCATAACTATTATATCAGATTTCTGTTTTCTATTTATTGTGCTTGTATATGTGTTGTTTACTGTTTAGGTTATTAGTCTTGTACTGTGCTTTGAGCATATTATTTATAAAATTAACACAAATTAATCAATTTGCAAATAAAAATAATAACTTTCTGGAAGATACTTACTTTTTAATAGATGGAATTAATTAACTTGTTCTCGAGCACTATAAACACAAAATTGGTTGAAATTGAACGAATTGAGGCAAGTTAAAACTTTGCAACTATACAGGTGATACATGTAGGCTAATCCTAGGAAAGGATAAGAAACTAGGTACTTGCTCACATGGCCAAATCACTTTTGGTAATAGTGCATTTTGTAACATTTTAAATTTTCTTGTCATATTTGGACCCCAGCCACACTTAAATATTATATTTGATTATGATAAGCTTTCTTTTGAAGAAGCAAGCACCTGTAGGTACACCGGATATACTATTTAGTATATGTGATGGAAATCAGGTTCTAATCATACCCCAAAACTTGATAAATATAATTCCTGATTGAATAAATGCCCAAATGGTTATGTCTATTACTCTTAAAACTATTACATAAATAGGAACAATAAGTTCCGAAGCCTGTTCTCCATATGGAAACTAGATTATGTAGCAAATTGTAATACAATAATTAAACAATTAAGAAAGTTATTGGCATTCCAAAATCATAAATAAACATTATCTGAAGTTGAATGAACTGAGACCACACGTTGAAACTTGGCAAATTACAGGTTTATATATATATATAATTATGTTAAGCTTATTAATAACCAAATCACAAATCACCTTTGACATCAGGGCATTTTTTTATAATGTTATTGTCTTGTCATATTTGTTAATAGTAAGCTTGAATCTGATAAACATTCTGTTGTAGAAGGATGAACAATATAATTAAGGAGAAAAACAAACTGTGGGTGTTTGTAACTTTGAAACTATCACATCAATAAAGAGAAGTTCAAAATCCAGTTTTCCATGTAGGAATTAGGTTATACAGCAATTTGTAGCTTGATATCTTAAAATAATTTCAGAATGTTATTAGCCTTCCAAAAAAAACAAGCATGGTAGTCGTGAGTGCAAACAAATATAGCTGCTCCTCTATTCAATCAACCATAACCTTATAGCTAATTGGACATAACAAAATTGTCCAATATTGTTTTATTAATTTACTATTATTTACTGCTCTTTATGGTGTGTTTTATTACATGTCACTTCTGCCATGTTGTCTGATGTGTGGCTTTATTAAATAAATTTTATTTATTTATTTTATTAATTCTTTACTGCTATTTATGATATACTTCACTATACTATTCACTATACAGTAAAATCCCATTAGGCAGTGCCATATGAACAGGTTGTGACCAGAAAAATATAGAGATAAACTCTGACATGGATAACAGCTACTAACATGTAAGTACTACTTATTTTTTTTATTGAAATTCTGGGCTTAGACTATGACGGTTTGTTAGTTTTGTAGGGACCATTGTGGTGATTCATAGATGTAGATTTTTATTTAAAGCGTCAGACTTAAAGAACCTGCGTCAAATCCTGTGCTGCAAAGTTAAGTATTTGGCAGTGCCAGTACCTGGCTATGGAGACTGGTGGATAGTTATGTGTAGACATTCTCCGGGCATTTATTGCAACATGAGTGGATGTTTCCCAGATAAATCAATATGGTGTTTAATTGGACATGTCTGCCAGGAAAGTAAAGTGATTTGAGGTGTCCTGAGCCTGAGGACTGGCTACTGTGCTATATGGTCTTAATCAGAATACGAACTTATCTTATTTACAAAAAACATTGCAGATGGGAGAACAGCTTAAATTAAACACCATTAATGTTCATTTTGGATAATTCTGGAAGAAATTTCAAACAATCAACTATTTGCTTACTTAATTCAGTCAAGGATAAAAGTTACTTGTTTCAATTATCACTATCTACTGTTATTGTAAAGTTGACCGTAGAAAGACCCCAATGCTACGTCTGCAAGAGAGACACTATACTGTCAACAGTTATTATTTATTAATATATAGGTCATGGATGTTGCATCGGCGACAGTCGGTCCATTAACGCACGACTGTTGCACCGAGGGTCGATTTGGACCAAACCGCTATTCCAAAATAGGGATGTGAGGTTGTCGCCGCTGCGTGGCCGTAACAATGGGAGCCAGACTTGACTTGTATAAAACGTATTATCCTGACCCTAACCCTAACCCTAACCCTAACCCTAACCCTAACCCTAACCCTAACCCTAACCCTAACCCTGACACTAACCTTAAACCTAACCCAAACACACACCCCCATTTTGAAATAGTGGTTCGGTTCAAATCTTCCCTTCACCGTCAAACTAACATAGTACTTAAATTAATCTTTCGACGCTTTTTCAACAGCGTTTGGCGTCGTTTTCTGTGGCGCGTTCTAAGTTCAGGTGTCTCTAATATAAAACTGACTATGCATTTGTTGCTCAAGCAAATGTAGCACATTCTGCAGTTCGACAAACGTTCTAACAGATTCGTCGACTCTAAACACGTTATCTGACGACGGCATGCGCATTCCCGTGCTGTAAATTGTAATGCACATGCGTCGAAAAACTGTCGGTGCAATAGTCCCATAACTATTGTACCGACTTTAGATGCAATATACACTTCATATTATATATAATAGAATAGAAAGGCACAGTCTATGGTACTCATTTTCGGGGTACTAATGCTGGTGAATGATAATCAAAATAAATTTGACATATAAACACTTCGCTACCTTGTCATAAAGATAATCAACCGAATACATAGTCATAGCTGATATATCCACACAATAAATAAATACGTACTAGATGAATAGTTGATAAATAGAACACATTTGCAATGCGCCCTCGACGTTTTTGTTACGAGTACGCCCATGACCGTGCCATCGCCATATGCCGGTCGTCAACTTTGTCAACAAACGGATTTAATTATTCGGTCCGACTTCCATATGCATACCAGGCCCAGCTGTAAGCGGAGCATTTTTCTTCCAGAAAAAGTTAAAATGCACTTAGTGTTTCACAGTATTTAGTAATATGTAATTACACACTATATAATCATATATGTTGGCAACTTTATATGATGGCGACATGTTGGTTATAACATTTAACTAATGGAGTAATCGCACTCTAAGATATATTATTAGTTACGCTAGCCTACTATTCAATTAAAACTCTATTCACTATTGGCATCGCTTCGCAGTTGCCATAAGTCGTAACTTCAGTCTTTAGTCAATTTTACATCACGTTGAAACAGATGCCACATTTAACAGGTCATTCGCGAACATTAGTATCGCGACTGTTTCGAGAATAGCACTTTAAACACTCGTAACCTGCGATGCTTGATACAAAACAGTTACGCTAATAAGTTCCGAAGTCGCTCGAGAAAACGGGACCACATCGCAGGTTGAAACATACGAGTTGGCCTGCGCGAGAGTGCTCTATAAATAGCCCCATCTACAAGCGCCAGCCGTCTAGAGGGCACACACCGCAGAGGATGAAAGTGGGTGCGCGCCATGTAGTAGATGGGTGTGTACTGTGTAGTAATGAATATGCGGCTCTTTGACTACAAATTTGACGATTGTGCGGGCGGTTATATTTACTATACCATATCCAATAGGCATAATATGCCCTATATTATAGCGTCTCTGTTAACTGGGTGAAAACACATAGGAAATAAACATTTTGCCTAATGGTCTATATATTAATTTGTATTTATGCCGATTATGGTGCAGAAATAAAAAAAAATGCATGTCATTGTTTGGCATAGACAATATACGGCCTTTTATTACAGGCTAACCAGAGGCAGGAGCCGGCGAGTCGTGGACTAGCTTAATTTAATTGGCTTCCCCTTAACCTTTAAGTAACTGTGCGTGATATATGTCAAACAAATTTCTTCATCGTCAAATTTAATTTCCCATTTAACTTGATTTCTATGTTTCGTGATTTTCATCTGAAAGGACTGTTTCGGTGACATCCACTGACAATATGCCTGGTTGTGACTGTCATGTTATATTTTAATGTAAACGAATTTAGCCATTTTTTACGCTTAAGAAACATTGTAACGGAATTTCTTAATTACAGCAACCAAACTAATTTAATTTGTAATTACAAGTGCAGTTATTTGTAAGTTTTAAAAGGGAATGCTGCAAGCCCGCACATGTAATGTGTTTACTTACACACAATTGTTTACCTTTACGTTAACCTTGAATCTGCTAAGAGATTTGAATTTGAAGTTTATCTAACTATGGGTAGATTATTTTCAAAAAGACTGCGGCAGTCCGTGAGAGGTATGCTGAGTTAGATGTGATGTGTAAGACAGACCCAGACAGTTAATTATTTGTTGTTGTTAGGAAATACAAATTTAGGAGGAACCTTTCTAACCGGATTTTGAAAAGGGGATACAATTTTGCAATGCAAGCATTATTATTCGACCATTTCGATTGAAAACCTAATAAGTATATATTTTGTCTGGTCCTTACTATCACAACAGACCTCTACAAACACAAAAGAAACAGAAAATGTTGCTGCACACATAGTTTTGTAAGTGTGACTGATGTGACAGAAGAAATGTGGATAATCTGTTACATCATCCTATATAATAAAAACCAGGCAATAACGTATGTTCTACTTATCACTGTGATGTATGCTCAATGCTATGTTCTACCACTATAAGGGGGGAAATATTGGGAAAGAATAATTTTCACTTCAAATTGCAACAGAAGCAGCTGCTACAGCAAGAGCTTTATAAAACTGCCTGCTATACGGCATTTCCGACCACCTTCTTACCAAACTCCAAAGAGTACAAAACGCTGCTGCCCGGCTCATAACCAAAATGATGAAACACGACCACATCACTGCTGTTTTAATCGATCTCCACTGGCTTTCTATCAAACAGCGGATCGAGTAAAAATTGTTACTGTTGACGTTTCGAAGACGTCAAGGACTAGCTGCATCATACATAACCGACCTACTAATTCATTACGAACCGACCAGTGCGCTACGCTCCGCGGACGCTCACCTGTGGAGGTTCCACGATGCAAACTACGTACGCAGGGAGTGCTTACATTTCTATGTGAATGTGGCTTCGAATGCAATGAATCAATTTGTTTTCTTGGAATAGCATTCACTCACCATTTCATATCTTAAAATAATTAGGAAGATGAAGTGAAATACTTGGAGTATTGAGAAAATGGACCGAAAATCGAACAACAAAATTGGAGGCGGTTCATGCACTCACGAAGCTGATCATATCTCCGTAAAATTAGCCAGTAAGGTATTTTATGAGTCTTTTATAGAATTTTTTGTATACATTATATATATATATATATATATATATATATATATATATATATATATATATATATATATATATATATATATGTAAATATATTACCCTGAATACGTACATCTCACAATTGATGTTTCAGATATAAATGAATGTTTGAGCAAACCATGCAAGAATGGCGGGACATGTACTGCTGGGGTGAACAAATATAGTTGCAAATGCGTTCCTGGATACACTGGTACCAACTGCCAATCATGTAGGTAAAACTTCTTGACGATTACTTAGAAATCAAATAATAACAACAAAGCATATCACCAAATTACGTTGTAAATAAACTGTGACAAACTGTAGTTCTATTCCTGTTTGAATGCAGAGTGATATTATCTACTATTTTACATAACTGCTTTCATTTGACGTCAACTAGTATGACCTATTCCTAAAATGCAGTGTCCACGAGGATAATTAACCAATGCAGATATATAATAAATTACATGATGTTATGCATCATACATAACCGACCTACTAATTCATTACGAACCGACCAGTGCGCTACGCTCCGCGGACGCTCACCTGCTGGAGGTTCCACGATGCAAACTACGTACGCAGGGAGTGCTTACATTTCTATGTGAATGTGGCTTCGAATGCAATGAATCAATTTGTTTTCTTGGAATAGCATTCACTCACCATTTCATATCTTAAAATAATTAGGAAGATGAAGTGAAATACTTGGAGTATTGAGAAAATGGACCGAAAATCGAACAACAAAATTGGAGGCGGTTCATGCACTCACGAAGCTGATCATATCTCCGTAAAATTAGCCAGTAAGGTATTTTATGAGTCTTTTATAGAATTTTTTGTATACATTATATATATATATATATATATATATATATATATATATATATATATAATATATTAAAATACCCTGAATACGTACATCTCACAATTGATGTTTCAGATATAAATGAATGTTTGAGCAAACCATGCAAGAATGGCGGGACATGTACTGCTGGGGTGAACAAATATAGTTGCAAATGCGTTCCTGGATACACTGGTACCAACTGCCAATCATGTAGGTAAAACTTCTTGACGATTACTTAGAAATCAAATAATAACAACTAAGCATATCACCAAATTACGTTGTAAATAAACTGTGACAAACTGTAGTTCTATTCCTGTTTGAATGCAGAGTGATATTATCTACTATTTTACATAACTGCTTTCATTTGACGTCAACTAGTATGACCTATTCCTAAAATGCAGTGTCCACGAGGATAATTAACCAATGCAGATATATAATAAATTACATGATGTTATGCATCATACATAACCGACCTACTAATTCATTACGAACCGACCAGTGCGCTACGCTCCGCGGACGCTCACCTGCTGGAGGTTCCACGATGCAAACTACGTACGCAAGGAGTGCTTACATTTCTATGTGAATGTGGCTTCGAATGCAATGAATCAATTTGTTTTCTTGGAATAGCATTCACTCACCATTTCATATCTTAAAATAATTAGGAAGATGAAGTGAAATACTTGGAGTATTGAGAAAATGGACCGAAAATCGAACAACAAAATTGGAGGCGGTTCATGCACTCACGAAGCTGATCATATCTCCGTAAAATTAGCCAGTAAGGTATTTTATGAGTCTTTTATAGAATTTTTTGTATACATTATATATATATATATATATATATATATATATATATATATATATATATATATATATATATATATATGTAAATATATTACCCTGAATACGTACATCTCACAATTGATGTTTCAGATATAAATGAATGTTTGAGCAAACCATGCAAGAATGGCGGGACATGTACTGCTGGGGTGAACAAATATAGTTGCAAATGCGTTCCTGGATACACTGGTACCAACTGCCAATCATGTAGGTAAAACTTCTTGACGATTACTTAGAAATCAAATAATAACAACTAAGCATATCACCAAATTACGTTGTAAATAAACTGTGACAAACTGTAGTTCTATTCCTGTTTGAATGCAGAGTGATATTATCTACTATTTTACATAACTGCTTTCATTTGACGTCAACTAGTATGACCTATTCCTAAAATGCAGTGTCCACGAGGATAATTAACCAATGCAGATATATAATAAATTACAGAAATAATCGCATTTTGATATAAATATTCCGTAATTGTTATTACACGACAGAATACTTGCTTGTGGGAATAGTGTGTTACATTACCTTTTGTCTCGTCCGAACAAACAATATATACTCTTAATTGTAAACGTCAACAAGTGCATCAACTATCAGTGCAAGATAGACGGGACATGCACATACTTATTGAATGTTTATTAATGCAAAAGCATTCCTTGCTTTACTGGTGCGACTTGCAAAAGAAGTATATATAGCAATGGCAGCGTGAATCGATTATGGTACGAAATATTGGCGTAGCTACTCAATCACAACTCGTTTTCAGAATAATTAGAAGATTATAAGGTAGACGCTTTGTTATGTTGACAACTATATTATTTAGTTGTTTCTCCAATTAGAAAAGGTTATTGTTTTATTTACTTACAATGAGTGCTTACATTTCTATGTGAATGTGACTTCAAATGCAAGGAATCAATGATTTTTTCTTCGAATAGCGTTCATTCACCATTTCATATCTCAGAATAATTAGGAAGATGACGTGAAATACTTGGAGTATTGAGAAAATGTACCGAAAATCGAGCAAATAAATTAAACAAAATTGGAGTCGGTGCATGCACTCACGAAGCTGATCATATCTCCGTAGAATTAGCCAGTAAGGTTTTTTTATGAGTCCTTTATAGAAATATATATATATATATATATATATATATATATATATATATATATATATATATATATATATATTATAATTATATATAATATATATATATATATATATATATATATATATATATATATATATATATATATATATATATATATATATATATATATATATATATAATATATAATATATATAATATATATTACCTGAATAAATTATTATCTGAATAAATTGATGTTTCAGATGTAAATCATTGTTTGAGAAAACCATGCAAGAATGGCGGGTCATGTACTCCTGTGATGAACAAATATAGTTGTAAATGCGTTCCTGGATACACTGGTACCAACTGCCAAACAAGTAGGTAAAACTTCTTGACGATTACTTAGAAATCAAATAATAACAACTAAGCATATTACCAAATTAAGTTGTAAATAAACTGTCACAAATTATGGTTCTTTTCCCAAAGGAGTCCAACCATAATTACTAACTAGTAGTAACATTTTCATGAGTACGGACGGACGGACGGACGGACGGACGGACGGACGGACGGACGGACGGACGGACGGACGGACGGACGGACGGACGGACGGACGGACGGACGGACGGACGGACGGACGGACGGACGGACGGACGGACGGACGGACGGACGGACGGACGACGGACGGACGGACGGACGGACGGACGGACGGACGGACGGGACGGACGGACGGACGACGGACGGACGGACGGACGACAGACAGGACGACGGGCGGGCGGACGGACGGACGGACGGACGGACGGACGGACGGACGGACGGACGGACGGACGGACGGACGGACGGACGGACGGACGGACGGACGGACGGACGGACGGACGGACGGACGGACGGACGGACGGACGGACGGACGGACGGACGGACGGACGGACGGACGGACGGACGGACGGACGGACGGACGGACGGACGGACGGACGGACGGACGGACGGACGGACGGACGGACGGACGGACGGACGGACGGACGGACGGACGGTCATATTTATTGTTAGTTATTTGTGTCTTTGTTATAATACTTTTTAGACATTAATATGAATTGGTTGCAATACTAATTTGCTGTGTTTTTCCGTAAGGGTCACGTTGTCCTGCCGGACAATATTTGTCAAGATGCCATGCCGGATGTAAGCGAACGTGCAGTAATGCGCGACGGAGTTGTAACAAAATTTGCGTTGAGGGATGCAGGTGTAGAAGAAGAAACCCCTATCTCCACGAAGGGAAATGCGTCAGATGGTCGACATGCAGGAGAGGTGGGTACGGAATGTAGGAGTTAACATTCCTTCGCCCCTCTTTCTGTTGTATATACATTTCTCAGGAAAGTGAGTAAGAGAGTTACTGAAAATGATAAAACAAATAATAAAGCGAGTTGTTGTAGTAAAAACAAAACAATTCACAAAATAAGGAATAAAGAAACACGACATCAAGTGCAATTATATTTGCACTAGCTATTCTATATTAATCAAAACGAAACATGTATGAGTATGTTAAAACGTTCCCTCTGTTAATGCGAATTGATTGAGATACTCTTTTGTTTTGTTTCCTTAAAGTGTCGCGTTGTCCTTCCGGGCAATATCTATCCAAATGCAAAAGCACATGTCAGCCAACATGCGAAAATCCGGAACCGATATGTACAAGCAGGTGTATTACGGGATGCAGGTGTAGAAAAAGAAACCCAATTCTACACAAAGGGAAATGCGTCCGACGATCGGAATGTAAAGGTGGGTACCGAAGAAGTAAAATACTCATCCCTCATTCCATGATATACGTATGGTTCTCTGGAAAATGCATCAGGTAAAAACAGCACAGCACACAAAGTAAGGACTAACATGATAAGAAGTTAAATGTAGTACTATTTACATTAGTTGCTATTATTTTGTTGCATATCAATTGTTTACTGAAACATTAATTGAAATGTGCTTGTGTTTGCCTGTCTGAGGGTATATGTGTTTGTGTGTGTGTGTGTGTGTGTGTGTGTGTGTGTGTGTGTGTGTGTGTGTGTGTGTGTGTGTGTGTGTGTGTGTGTTGTGTGTGTGTGTGTGTGTGTGTGTGTGTGTGTGTGTGTGTGTGTGTGTGTGTGTGTGTGTGTGTGTGTGTGTGTGTGTGTGTGTGGAGCGTATGTGTGTATGTGTGTATGTATGTATGTGTGTGTATGTGAGTGTGTGTGTGTGCGTGCCCGTTCGTGTAATTGTGCATACATGTTTAATTTAATGCAAGCTTTGCAATGCCTTTATGTTTCTAGCGCGATGTTCTGGCGGACTAGTATGGCACGTCTGTGGAAGCGTTTGCACCCAAACGTGCGAAGACGTTGCTTCGAGGTGTCGTCAAATAAAAAGATTTTGTCTCCCGAGATGCGAATGTCCAAGCCACCAACCAATTCTACACCGAGGAACATGCATGAAGAGGGAACAATGCCCCGGTTCGTGTCAAATGATGCAGTCAACAATAATTATAATCTTTTGAGCAGTAGGAGATTAGTATGTGGAATGGGGTGGTAAAATAAAACAAATAAACTTTTACATAATGAATTGACAACGATTTTGTTTCAGATTTTGGCCAAAAAATTGTTTGGAGTTCCTGGTCTAAATGCTCCAAGTCATGTGGCACGGGGGAACAGACCAGAACAAAACACCGCGACGGTTCCATCCGCGAAAGAAAAGAAGTCTCGTGCAACATGATCGACTGTAACGGTATGTAGTATACATGGGACATATATATATATATATATATATATATATAATATATATATATATATATATATATATATATATATATATATATTGCTGCGGCAGAACTGGGACGCAGCGCCCAGGACAGAGCTGGCTGGCGTGCAGCAACCAACAGGGCCTTCAAGAAATTTGCAATGTGCCGCCAAGAAAAGATCACAGCCGCCAGGCACCGCAGGCGTCTCCATCTGCCTCCTTCCAGTGTCCCCACTGTGCCAGAGTGTGTGCCCCCATCTGCTCCTTCCAGTGTCCCCACTGTCCCAGAGTGTGTGCCTCCAACTGCCTCCTTCCAGTGTCCCCACTGTCCCAGAGTGTGTGCCCCCATCTGCCTCCTTCCAGTGTCCCCACTGTCCCAGAGTGTGTGCCTCCATCTGCCTCCTTCCAGTGTCCCCACTGTCCTAGAGTGTGTGCCTCCAACTGCCTCCTTCCAGTGTCCCCACTGTCCCAGAGTGTGTGCCTCCATCTGCCTCCTTCCAGTGTCCCCACTGTCCCAGAGTGTGTGCCCCCATCTGCCTCCTTCCAGTGTCCCCACTGTCCCAGAGTGTGTGCCCCCATCTGCCTCCTTCCAGTGTCCCCACTGTCCCAGAGTGTGTGCCCCCATCTGCCTCCTTCCAGTGTCCCCACTGTCCCAGAGTGTGTGCCTCCATCTGCCTCCTTCCAGTGTCCCCACTGTCCCAGAGTGTGTGCCTCCAACTGCCTCCTTCCAGTGTCCCCACTGTCCCAGAGTGTGTGCCTCCATCTGCCTCCTTCCAGTGTCCCCACTGTCCCAGAGTGTGTGCCCCCATCTGCCTCCTTCCAGTGTCCCCACTGTCCAGAGTGTGTGCCCCCATCTGCCTCCTTCCAGTGTCCCCACTGTCCCAGAGTGTGTGCCTCCATCTGCCTCCTTCCAGTGTCCCCACTGTCCCAGAGTGTGTGCCTCCATCTGCCTCCTTCCAGTGTCCCCACTGCCCAGAGTGTGTGCCTCCATCTGCCTCCTTCCAGTGTCCCCACTGTCCCAGAGTGTGTGCCCCCATCTGCCTCCTTCCAGTGCCCCCACTGTCCCAGAGTGTGTGCCTCCATCTGCCTCCTTCCAGTGTCCCCAGAGTGTGTGCCCCCATCTACCTCCTTCCAGTGTCCCCACTGTCCCAGAGTGTGTGCCCCCATCTGCCTCCTTCCAGTGTCCCCACTGTCCCAGAGTGTGTGCCCCCATCTGCCTCCTTCCAGTGTCCCCACTGTCCCAGAGTGTGCGCCTCCATCTGCCTCCTTCCAGTGTCCCCACTGTCCCAGAGTGTGTGCCCCCATCTGCCTCCTTCCAGTGTCCCCACTGTCCCAGAGTGTGTGCCTCCATCTGCCTCCTTCCAGTGTCCCCACTGTCCCAGAGTGTGTGCCCCCATCTGCCTCCTTCCAGTGTCCCCACTGTCCCAGAGTGTGTGCCTCCAACTGCCTCCTTCCAGTGTCCCCAATGTCCCAGAGTGTGTGCCCCCATCTGCCTCCTTCCAGTGTCCCCACTGTCCCAGAGTGTTTGCCTCCATCTGCCTCCTTCCAGTGTCCCCACTGTCCCAGAGTGTGTGCCTCCAACTGCCTCCTTCCAGTGTCCCCACTGTCCCAGAGTGTGTGCCTCCAACTGCCTCCTTCCAGTGTCCCCACTGTCCCAGAGTGTGTGCCTCCAACTGCCTCCTTCCAGTGTCCCCACTGTCACAGAGTGTGTGCCTCCAACTGCCTCCTTCCAGTGTCCCCACTGTCACAGAGTGTGTGCCTCCATCTGCCTCCTTCCAGTGTCCCCACTGTCCCAGAGTGTGTGCCTCCATCTGCCTCCTTCCAGTGTCCCCACTGTCCCAGAGTGTGTGCCTCCCGGATTGGACTGACGAACCACTCCTGCATCCCAGTTCATATATACAATATATATATATATATATATATATATATATATATATATATATATATATATATATATATATAATATATACGATAAAGTGTGAAAAGGTAATAGTGCAATACTTATCATGTTTACCCTTATAATTGCTTAATTAAACTCATAATGCATCTGAAGAGTGCAACATAAAAGTGCGACAATATTATGTATAACCATGTATAACCCAACATTTGATCGACATATATTGGAACATTTAGTAATGACAAAACTCAGATAAACAGTCCGTACGTTTCTTTAAATTATCTTATATATATATAACTGTTTTTGGCAAACTGATCTAGGACTCCAACACATAACTATTCAGTAGTTTATCTGTATAACTCTTTTTGAAATTATTAATTTGTTTACAACTAATCAGTAAATTATCAAGGGATTCCAAAGTTTAACTCTTGTAATAGAAATGCACATATCCTTTAGGTTGGTTTAAACTTACATCTCTGCCTGGATAAATACAGTGATTCATGTATTCTGAACAACTGCTGTACATTCATTAGTAACATATAATGACATGCCTGAAACATAATAATAGCAATTTTTAGCTTGACTAAATCTTGTGATTTTAAGAATATGTACATTGTGAAAAAGTAAATTTGTATGATCGAGTCTTTCGGCACCACAAAGTAATCTTATAACCCTTTTCTGTAATAAAACAAAACAATGAACAATGACTTCAGGACAATACATAATAAAAGACATGCAAAGATAATAGTACACAATATGCATACCATGTTTGTTAATCAAGGAACTGGCTCTATACATAATAACACAACACTGACAGTTTAGATCTTACTGATACTTTTTCCAGTTTAATTTGTCGTCAATCTGACAATTTTGTGGAATTTAGGTTATATATTTGTTCTTTATTTATTAAAAATAAATATATGCAGTTATTCTGGTTTTCCTGAAAACCAAGTCTGGATTTTGCTCTAATCCACCATTTATCATCCGAGTAATTCATTTGAGTCTATCACTACATAATAGATTTGTATCATCGGCAAATAAAATATACTTAAACACTTGTGAGAGTTTACAGATGTCATTAAAGTATATATGATGAATAATTTGGTTCTCAAAATTGAATCCTCAGGAACACCACAAGATACAGTTAGTATTTCAGCTGTTAAAACTGACAAACTGCTTTCTATTTAATAAATAACTTTATATCCATTTCTGTGTGACCCCGACGCAAACCATGAAATGCAATTTTTACACAGTATATCAAGATCAACAGTATCAAAAGCCTTCTTTAGGTCAATAAATACTCCAACAGCATACATATTATTTTATAATGCAGTTATAATTTCTTCTACCAAATCTAGAAAAGTCTCAGCTTGGACTCGACTTGGACTCAGCTCGACTTGGACTGAATATATTACACTTATTAAGACACAAGTCCAATCTGTTGTTATGTAGTTTCTTCAGAATTTGTGAGAACTATGGTAAAAAAGATATTGGCCTGTCATTTGTAAAAAAAGACATTTGTTTCTCTTGACTTATATAGTGGCATAATGTTAGCTATTTTAATTTTGTTTGGAAAACACCCGTTTGAAAATATACATTACATATATGACCAAATGGCGTAACAATTTTGGAAATAACTTTTTTAAGCAGGCTCATGTTAATATCACTGAAATCAGTTGATTTTTTATTTCTATAATGTATACAATTCTAATAATTTATAGGCCATCCGTAGAAACTAGAAACATAGTATGTTCAAAAATAGTTGCATGATTTTTAAGTAAGGGGATATGTTTTGCTAAGTTGGGAGCCAACATTTGTAAAGAAGTTATTAAATCCATTAGCTATGTTATTTTTCTTTGAAATTCGCTTGTTGTTTTATGAAGTATTCTGGATATGTTTGCTTATTGCTGTGTTTGTTAATTACTTCATTTAGTATTTTCAGGTCTCTTTAACATTTGTTTTTCTAAAAACGTGCTAGACTAGTTTGTTTCTGTAAATCCTAATATAAATATTAATTTATTTTTGTAAGTTTTGTATTTTTGTTCTACCGATCTCAG
Organism: Ridgeia piscesae; assembly: GCA_025642075.2. Lineage (NCBI taxonomy): Eukaryota > Metazoa > Annelida > Polychaeta > Sabellida > Siboglinidae > Ridgeia > Ridgeia piscesae. The sequence goes on from JAODUO010000338.1 coordinate 363,723, forward strand.
TGCAATTTCTTTATACTAGTACATCCTAAACCTTTGGTGAACCAGTTTTTTTATTTTCGTAAGAATTGTTGGGGAATTTTTTTCACTGTACAGTGTTTGTTAAATATATCCATCAATATGTGTAAAAAACAATCATATGCTGGATTAGCATTATCAATTTTTAGGACACTTTCCCAGGTTTGCTGAATAAGTTCATTGAAAAATGAAGCCATTGTATCCTGGTTTATCTTTCTGATAAACATAAATTCTTTTGCAATACACCTGCTTATGTTATACTCACAGAGTGCAACAATTGGTAATAATCACAAATGGCATTGGACATGATACCACTAGTCGGGTTGAAGTGTAATTCATTTATGAATTGTTTATCTATTAGTGTAGTTGAGAACTATCAATGATCCTGGTACGCTTATCAAGTAGTGGGTTAAGACCTAAACTATACATTATGTCTAGAAATGGTTTAGTATTATTGAAATGAGACTCATGTTTTAACAAATCTATGTTACATTTATGTGGTTCTTTATGGTTAATTATATTGTAAAACATTCAATAATAGTATCTACTACAAAAGATTTCCTTTCTGCCAGTGTGCCTGATAATTTCTTTTTTGTGTATATCGCAACATCACCCCCTCTTCGGGTACCCCTTGTGATATGAAATGCATCATAATTGTTCATATTAAAGTCGTTAGTTAAATGGGGTACTATCCACGTTTCTCTTATAGCAATTATATAAAATTTTACTTCCAGTTCTAAAATATACTTTTTAATATCGTGGACGTTTGTTTTTCGATTTCTAGCAATAAAATGTAGAAACGACAATCCATTAATCCTACCTATTTCCTCATTAAATTGTAAGTACTACGTTTGGAATATTTCGTATATAATTTGACGATGTATCTGTTGACAGATTGTGGTTTGAGGAGCAGAAATACAATATATGTAGCCGTACATCTTGGCTTTATGATATTCATGTTGAACATTTATGTCTGTTTATTCAAGGTGTCATAATAATACTTGGTAAACGCATGATACGAGGTACAGGACAGTCCTTGTATAGAGCAATATCCAGTTGTCTGTACTTACTGAATGCGTTTTACACATTACTCCGTGGAATATATGTTAAAAGGAACACCATCACAATTTTCATGTGTAGCATATCAACAATCCTACGCGTAACGATGCCCTTTATGTGGATGAATGGTGCCATATCTAAGTAAAACATCTTAGCTAATGATATTGTTGTTTTCCGTTTCGATCCAGACCAATTTGCTGCCAG
>JAODUO010000338.1:370000-422500 GCA_025642075.2 Ridgeia piscesae
CTTGGCACATATAGAAGGCCGATTCAGCTCCAGTAATCCCAGTCGATTACTGCTCCTTTCGGCTTTTCATTTGAATTCATTTCAACAGAACACAATGCGTACACAATTCTAACTAATGTCAACGCACACACTGATGGGTTAACGTTAGATCGAAAGGGAACACAAACGCATTTGATTTGACTAGTTTTTATATACTAAAAGAAATTAGGAGTTTTTTTTCGAAGGGTCGTGAATGTTTTAATGCAAGAGTTAATAGAACATAGTGTAGATATACTAAACAATTGACAAGTTTAGCTAATAAATTGCATATTGCAGTTACAATATAGTGAATAAATAGAGCATTATATTTTTTAATTGCACAAATGATAAAAACAGGATAAATAGTATCAATAAATATAATAAAAACATTTAATAACAAATGACGAGTGTACGTCGCTATTGTCTAATTTAACACATTCTGCAGATAATAATAATAATAATACATGATATTATTATTATATATGACATATTTAACACACACATAGAGTTAGAATTTATTATTTATGGATTTAAGCTATTCCATATGAATGTATGCATGTATGTGTGTGTATGTATGCTGGTACGTATGTGTGCATGTATGTACAACTGTGTGTAAGTATGAATGTATATAATTACGTATGTATGTATGTATGTATGTATGTATATATGTATGTATGTATGTATGTATGTACGTATGTATGTATGTATGTATGTATGTAAGTATGAATGTATGTATGTATGTATGTATGTATGTATGTGTATGTATGTATGTATGTATGTATGTATGTATGTATGTATGTATGTATGTATGTATGTATGTATGTATGTATGTATGTATGTATGTATGTATGTATGTATGTATGTATGTATGTGTATATGTATGTAGGAATATACGTACGTACGCATGTACGCGCGTATGCACGTACGCAACTACGCACGTACGAACGTACGTATGTATGTGTGTATATATGTAGGCTTCAATTACTTCTTCGGTGAAAAATTGAAAACAGTTATTATTGCTTTACAGTGGAAAACGACGACGTGAAATATCTTTGGTCGAAACAGAAGTTTACGCAGGAGAATACAAAACGCCGTATGTATTTTGAATACTTTGTACATTTATTACATATTACAAATAACATTAATCTGCCACTACGAAACATATATAGTTCGCGTGAGCGCCGAAATTGGCTCTTGCTACTCCAACTGTTTGGCTGACTGAGTAACTGATTGACTGAGTGACTGGGAGACTGGATGACTGGGTGACGGGATGACGGTGTGACGGTGTGTCGGTGTGACAGTTGAGTGACTGAGTGATTGAGTAACTACTGAGATTCTGAGTGATTGTAGAGGAGGAGGACGGACGTGACGGAGCGAGTGTATAGTAGTATGTAGTAGAGTAGGAGGGACAGTACGGACGAAGAGGACGAGAGTACGCGGTAGTGGAGTGTAGTGTAGTGGTAGTAGAGAGATAGTGAAGTAGGAATATATATTATTAATATTATTTTCACGATACATACATACTGACACAGTACACTGACTACTGCGCTATGCTGTGACTGCGGTACGACGACGACGACTAATACGACGGACTACTGCAGACAACGTACTACAGTTACGACGGCATGGACGTATCTGACGACTGCGACGACGACTGACGGACGGTATCGATGAGAACGGACGAGATGGACGTACAGAGAGTGAGCAGGACGAGAGTATGTAGCAGAGTAGTAGAGTAGTAGTAGAGTAGGAGTAGACGAGACCGTATCGTATTGTAGGATAGTGGAGTAGTATATATGGAAGTATACGAATGAAAATTACAAATGGACCGACCAACCGACTTCGAAAACCCTACTAATTCGATATGTAAATTCCGGTTACCTTGCACTGACCACCTTTTCCGGCTACCCGGGGCCACCCAAACTGCTCCAACACCTTGTATTCATAGTAGTCAAATGGTCGCAAGATTCCGAAACTTCTGATTCTATTATAATGTAATGTAGAACGTTTTTTTGTTTGACAGCGAAAATCCTAGCGGAAAAATTGAAAACTGACGAAATGCGAGACGCACCAGTATGCGAACGGAACCGAAGCAATTCCAGGACTTATTTATCTACCGACCGATGCATCCGGCCGATTGTCCGAGTTGACACGATTAACGTCCGGTGGCGGGCGGCTGGCGGGCGGGCTGGCGGCGGGGGCCGGTGGTGGTGGTGCGGTGGGTGGGTGGGTGAGGGCTTTGGCGGGCCGGGTTCCGGGTTGGCCGGGCTTGGCCGGTTGCCGGTTGGCCGGTTCGGCCGGTTGGGCCGATTTCGGCTTTGGACCGGCTTGGCCGGTTGGCCGGCTTGGCCGATTTCGGCTTTGGCTCGGCTTGGCTTTGGCTTTGGCTTTGGTTGCCGGTTGGCCTTGGCCGGTTGGACCGGTTGGGCCGGTTGGCCGTGACCGGAGGACGGACGACGACCGACCGACGACCGACTTGACACCGCCGACCGAGACCCTCGACCGACTTGACCGACCGACCGACGACCGACCCACCGACCGACCGACCTGACCGACCGATTGACCGGCGGCCGAATCACTTATACCCTTCACGTTTGTTTACACGCACCTCACTTTTACTCGATAGAATTCTAACTGCAACGAAACCCCAACACAGTTCAAGACGAGAAAGACGATTGTCCGAGCCCGGGTCATCTACACCAGACCAGACTTGATTGACCCACACCGAGACCGACGACCGACGACAGACGAAGGGACAAATCGACCCGAAAACGAATCGAGGGTACGGGAATGGCAACCCACGACGACGCCTACCAGTCAAACGACCACGATCGAGCCAAAACCACACCGAAGAACCGGCGGAAAACCAAATTGATTTTTAGACCAAAAAGCCACACCATTTATCTGACGACTTACCGATCATTTATTTTTTCGGGTGGCTTTCCTATTTACCCCGCTCATTTAACCCCAATAATTTTTTTAAAAAAAATTTTTTTAAAAAATGTTTTTTTTAGCAGTATGGTACATAAAAAGGGGGAATAATAAAATAGTAGGGAATAGTCTAATATAGACGAAAAACAGGAATATAATTAGTAGATTTTTAGCAAATTTTTACAAATTAAAAATTGTATGTGTATAGGTGCAGTTAGCATTAGCAGTATAGTAGGTATTAGTAGTAGTAGTATAGTAGTAGTAGCATAGTATATACTATAGTGTAGTAGTAGTAGTAGTAGTAGTAGTAGTAGTAGTAGTAGTAGTAGTAGTAGTAGTAGTAGTAGTAGTAGTAGTAGTAGTAGTAGTAGTAGTAGTAGTAGTAGTAGTAGTAGTAGTAGTAGTAGTAGTAGTAGTAGTAGGCAAGTTAACCCATTTTCATTTAGTCCTAGTCCACTTTTCCCTTTTTGCAAGAAATTACAATTTTTCGTACGCCAACTAAAAATATTCCCTAAAAAATGTTTCTCGGTTCCTTGTTTTTACTGACCAAACCCCTTTTTTCCATCGGAAAATCTCAACAAACTGCCCCAAACAGTTTGTATTCATAGTAGTCAAATGGTCGCAAGATATCCAGATAAGCTGTCTGTTATGTCTAATATATAATTGAAAGTAATTGATAGAACGTTTTATTTTTGTTGTACAGCGAAATGTCCTAGCGGAAAACGATGGATGAAATGCTGCTATCGAATGTGCGATAGACGCACGCCAGTATGCGTAAAGGAATGTGTTCGCGAATGCAAGTGTCGCAAGGACTTATTTATCTACCACGGAAGATGCATCACAAAGGCGATGTGTCCCAGTATGTACTACAGAATAATTAACGTTCCAGGGGCGGGCGGGCTGGCGGGCGGGCTGGCGGGGGGGCGGGGGGGTGGGGGGGGGGGGGGGGGGGGGGGGGGGGGGGGGCGGGCGGGGCTGGGCGGGCGGGGCGGGCTTTGGGGCCCGGGCGGCTTTGGCTTTGGGCGGCTTTGGGCGGGGTTTGGCGGGCTGGCTGGGGTGGGGTGGGGTGGCTGGGGTGGGCTGGCGGCTTTGGGGTTTGGGGTTTGGCTTTGGGGTTTCGGGCTTCGGGCTGGCTTTGGCGGCGGGCGGGCGGGCGGGCGGGCGGGCGGGCGGGGGGGCGGGCGGGCGGCGGGGGGGCGGGCGGGCGGGCGGGCGGGCGGGCGGGGGGGGGCGGGCGGGCGGCGGGCCGGGCGGACCGACCGACCGACCGACCGACCGACCGACCGACCGACGACCGACGACCATGACGATCGACGAGCCGACCGACCGACCGACCGACCGACCGACCGACCGACCGACCGACCGACCGACCGACCGACCGACCGACCGACCGACCGACCGACCGACCGACCGACCGACCGACCGACCGACCGACCGACCGACCGACCGACCGACCGACCGACCGACCGACCGACCGACCGACCGACCGACCGACCGACGACCGACCGACCGACCGACCGACCGACCGACCCACCGACGACCGACGACCGACGACCGACGACCGACGACCGACGACCGACGACCGACGACCGACGACCGACGACCGACGACCGACGACCGACGACCGACGACCGACGACCGACGACCGACGACCGACGACCGACGACCGACGACCGGCGACCGACACCCGCCCACCGACGACCGACGACCGACGACCGACGACCGACGACCGACGACCGACGACCGACGACCGACGACCGACGACCGACGACCGACGACCGACGACCGACTTATTGACGGAATGATCGGCTGACCGAATCACTTATACGTTCTCGCTCGTTTACACGCACACTCACCTTTATAAAATTCTAACTAATAGTAGTAGTAGTAGTGGTAGTAATAGTAATAATAGTAGTAGTAATAGTATTGTAGTAGACGAAGAAACAGAACTAGTAGCAGCAGTAGTAGTATTAGTATTATTATTATTAGTAGTAGTAGTAGAAGTAGCAGCAGCAGCAGCAGCAGCAGCAGCAGCAGCAGCAGCAGCAGCAGAGAGAGAGGCAGCAGCAGCAGCAGCAGAGAGAGAGAGTAGTAGTAGTAATTATAGTAGTATTAGTAGGACTAATTGTTTATACTTCTATTTTCATTTTATGTTCCTAGTTCCACTGGTTCCATGTTTTGGCGAAGAAATGTGGACTGAACGTGGTTTGTCGTGCACGCCAACGTGCAAGGACATCACTTGCCGTGCAATAAGATGTTTGTCAAGAGATGTCAGTGTCCACGTGACCAACCTCTACTAAACCAAGGAAGATGCATCAAGCAGGAACAGTGCCCCCGGAGAGTTACGAGTTAGTGTATAATAACATAAAATCGATTACATTGGCATGTCATTGTAAATATACACATTAGAATGATGATGACGATGATGAATACAGTAACAATATTTTTGTGCATGATGACAACGTAGTAATACTGCTGCGTTGTTAGTTAGTAAGACAAGTTTATATGCTATGACCCACATTTTATGTTTAATATATGAGCAAGATAATTTCTTATATATTATTAGCACACATAACGGAAACTTTGTTTTATTTACTTCACATTTTATCGTTTACTCATTTATAATAAAAGGGTATCCCTAATAAAAAAGTGTATGTGTTTTAGTAGTTCTAGGTGTATCAGTAGCAACAGACACAGCAGCTGTAGTAGTAGTAGTAGTATTAGTATAGTAGTAGTAGTAGTAGTAGTAGTAGTAGTAGTAGTAGTAGTAGTAGTAGTAGTAGTAGTAGTAGTAGTAGTAGTAGTAGTAGTAGTAGTAGTAGTAGTAGTAGTAGTAGTAGTAGTAGTAGCTGTATTAGTAGTAGTGGTGGTGATGGATGTATTAGTATTTGACATTTTTGTTATTGTCCTCGTGTTTCTAGCACCGTGTTCGCGACAACAAGTGTGGACTAAATGTAGCCTGTGCATCAAAACTTGCACATCTAAGTGGTGTGCGGGACCATGTATTGACAGATGCGCGTGTCCACGCTACCGACCCATTCAACACAAAGGAAAGTGCATCAGGCCGAGTCAATGCCCCGGTAGGTGCCGAGTGATGCAGCGAACTACAATTATTTGGTATTGTACAACAATTACGTGACTGAACTATTTTAGTTGTGGTGCACCTCGTGTTATTTTTGTTTGCCCTCTTGTTTTCTAATCTTCAAACCTTCCCGAATAATAATCCAGAGGGCAACCGTCTGAAATCAATATACCTTACTCCGAAAATTGTACATACATTGAAGCCTATGTGGTGTCTTAATGGTCACGTTGCATTTATTTATATTTCCCATTTTTCACACTAGCTGTATAGCAACACACTTATATGTAGTATAATAAATTAGAAATTACGATGACAAATATTTGTGTTATTGATACTTTATTTTTAGGAAGCCGGGTACTAATCATTGGACAATATATCGAAAAGTCAGTTCGGTTTCGCAGTTTACATAACACAAATAGTTATAGTTACCTTAATACGTAACCGATATATTTATGCTCATTCAGCTACTGAATAGTGTAAAGCAGTAGTAAAAAATTATACACATTCACGAACCAAACATGTACCACTCTCATATGTGTTGCGCAATCATGATGTGACGTAAATCGGAGTGGATTTCATTGATTGTATCTTTTTCATGTTCCTTATGGTAATATACACTACCAAAGACATTGTACTCATTCATATCTTACTACTGATTACTGATGCTATGCTAAGTCAAAGACTAAACACTCTTTCCCCTTCTTATAAAGATGTCCTACTCATTTGAATAACAATTAATTTTAACATTAACATAATCGAATTACATAAATTACATTAATCTTTACACGAGACATATTACGGTTTCACGTCTACATTACACATAAATAAAGGCATTACATTACAATACATTATAATTGACAACATGTTACAGTATATTATATTACTACTAATATATATACTACATTATACTACACTATACACTACACTATACTATTTTTTATAACATTATACTTCATTACATTATACTACACTACACTAGGCTACGCTAACACATGAAAATAACAACTCAGTTTACAATAACTTTACACAAAGCGATTATATACAAATAAACCTACAGTACATATGTCAATACAATGTCATGTAATATCACGGATTGTCTCTTCTTCTTGGTGAGGTATCTCGCTGATGAAACATGTTCAATTACATCACGGTATTGTTGGCACACATATTGATTCTGATGTGCAATGTTAATATCATGTAACATCAGAGATTGTCTCTCGTCTTCTTGGTGTTGTGATCTCGCTGATGAAACATGTTCAATTATATCACGGTATTGTTGGCACACATATTGATTCTTATGTGCAATGTTAATGTCATGTAACACCAGAGATTGTCTCTCGTCTTATTGGTGTTGTGATCTCGATGATGAAGTATGTCAGATTATATCACGGTATTGTCGTACATATATTCTTATATATGCGATGTCAATATCATGTAACCACACGGATTGTCTTTTTTATTCTTGGGGAGACGAATGAAGTATAATAGTTATCCATGTATTGTTCACATTCATATCCCTTTAGACACAAAATCACATAACATCAATGCTATGTAAGATAAGGCATTGTCTCTCGTGCCAATCTAATCCCGTTGGTGAGGTACTGTCCAGCATAACACACATATTGTGTACGTGCCATGTCATAACACCAATGTAATGTCACAGGATGCTTTTTCTTCTCGTTGAGGCACTCTTCACGTTAATATCCTCATACGCATTTGAAAGTGACCTGAGTAGTCGATCTTCTAATGCCATTGTCCGAGTAAGCACCACGGAACAATAATGTTCGCACCTTGTACGCTGCAATCATAAGTGGCGCTTGCCGTCCGAAGTCGGCAAATTACGGTCAACGTATATGCTGTACTTGCTGGGATGATCACGCGCGTAACCGAGGACGGTCACACTTTCGGCGGATATGGAATTTGCGTCACCGGCGTGCTTCAGCCGGCCAGCAACGATGACACCAGGTACGTCAGCGCCTTGACAACGGTGGAAATCGTACACGCAGTGGAGAGGTCGACGGCCTCCCTCTCCGAACACAGGTACGTCAAGGCCGCACAGCTCTGCAACAGGAAGAACATAACGCAGTAATGGTGATGGATGACACTGCACAATAGCGGAGTGTTGCTCTCTGCGTCGGTGGCGCGCATTGTGTCCGGTGACAGAAATGGCGCTGTTTTCGTCATCATCTCGTGCACGGCGTTTCTCTGTGTCCAAGTTCGCCGACAACTGTTACGCTACGTTCAGCTCCAAGCATCATCATGGCTACAGACGCGTCGTTCATCTTCGCCGCCAGGATCGTTGCCGTGTCGCCGTTGTCGTCAAGTACATCTATGTAAATGTCGGCCCGACACAGCAGTAATTCAGCCTAGCGCGTCATACCATAATTCCCCGTCCAGTGTACGCGTGTTCGACCCTTGTTGTCATGCGCATTAACGTTGGCGCGCTCATCGGAAAGCAACATGTCCATTGCAACTTGTTCGTTGCCGGAAGCTGCAACCGATGTAAATGCGTTGCTAGGCACAGTACATATTGTAGGTGATCGAACATCTGGGGGTGTTAGTGGTTTCAGCGTCGCACAGGCTGGGCTACTTACTGTGTCGTAAGCAATGGGACTGATGTCCGTAGGCTCGACACTGGATATAGTCGCATGGACTGGACGGTTTACTCTGTTCAAAGCAAGGGGACTAATGTCCACTATGTGTAATCCTATCCGATGCAATGTGCTAGTATGAAACGGCGAAATGTGCAGCTGTCACCAAATCCAGTGCAATGTACTGGTGTGATACTGTGCGATATGCAGCTGTCACCGAATCATGTGCAATGTGCTGATTTGAGACGGTGCAATGTGATGTTATGGTCTTTGAAGCTACGCCAGGTGGCGCAACATCAGTCATGTCAGAGATATGCATAGGTAAGCTTTCATGGTTACCATCCTCTGAGTGGATACATGCATCTTCATCGATACTGACAATGCCTACGATGCTGAGATCAGCGTCTTTTGACGCATTTTGACACGTACACTGGTCAGATCTCATGAATGCATCAGGAGGCGTCACTGCGTTTATTATCGTTTGTCGACATTGAGATCCGTGATGTTGTCCTGGGTCAGTCGTAGGTACAACTGCCACGGAAGAGTAGTGTTCACATCGCTCGCGTGTTTTTGGTTCACGCCTAAGACGTCGAAGCCTATGTGTCGGTTTACGATGGTTGGAACAACCAAGTAATAAATGGCCGCAGTCTCCGCCACTAGTACAGCCCGGCGTTCCCTGGGAAGTGGTTACTACCGCCGTCGCGTGCGCATGGGCCACTCCTACGACGTCTTTGCTTCCGTGACAATGCATGACAGTTAGGACAGTCAATGGTTGCATGGCCATAGCCTGCACACGAGACACACTTTTCCTAGGTGACGTGGAACCACGTGACTTGTGTCCTCTCCCCCACAAGTGAAGCAATACAGCACACGTTGAACAGTAGCCTGTGAAGCTGCTTATTCAAGTCATTTGCCACAATATTAGGCGTTGTCGTTCGTGTGGCCTGACATTTCACAACATGTGTATTTGTGGTATGTGACGTCGAGTCACTTGTTCCGATGCAACGAGTGTGTGGAGCCACAGAGTGCTCTTCGATGTTGGGTGATTGTTGTGGGTGACTGCTACTATCGTGACAGTGTGGACTCACCTTTAGTCTTCCCTTCGCGTCATTGTGACTATGAGAGACTGGTGCTGGTGTCCACGTTGAGCAGTTGCTCAGCCTGTCAAGGTGATCCAAGTGATAGTGCTTAGGGTGTTCGTCTCGGCGCAGATGGACATGGCGACCTAGTTCAGAATTTGATTCACCTGATACGGGATGTATAACCATACTATTTATATGACTGATGCTAGTGTCGTCATCTGCTTCGGTTTGAGGATACCTCAGCCGAGCTGATGATGAGAACCCAGCACATGTTTCCGGGCCGAACACCTTTGTCTGCAAGACACACACCATTGCTTCTGGCTTGTCTAGTTTCTCGGTTATTTTGTTCTGTACTGATTGCATTATAGAATCATATCTGTCAAGACTGTCATTAATCAGTTTGAAAGCCTGTATGTTGTTAGACTCAAATCTGTCAAACCTGTCATACAACTGTTTAATAACTGTGCGATGCTACCCATGTCAATTTGCTACTTTGGTGGTGCCATATTGGCTAGATGAACGACATACGAAGCGACTGAAAGGTTGGTATCTTTGGCTTATTGACTAATGTCAGCGAATAGACAAGCAGTGTTGCTTCAATGAGTCACAATAGTCTCAATTATGGCTTAAGGTGTGCAATAACGCAACTCATGGAAATAACAGTTTATGACACTGTTAAGAATATTATTCAATCTTGTGATTTATGCTTAAAGACAGGGCAGTATTACGTAAAAATCACTGACAATAAGCTGCACCCGTCAGTAATTGTCGGCGCACAGTGCGTGCGTCCAGTGCGTCCGGTCAAGTGAAACAGGGCGATTGTCTCAGGCCCAACAAAACTTTATTGTCTCATGACATGTTTGAATGAACGCGCTTTGCAAGTCGCGGCATTAGGGCAAAGATCATTCAGTTCTAGTGTCAGCGGCATTCCCGCATGACACACCCTTATCAAATGTACTAAATAGAATTGTAATGTCTCAGGTATTTTGCAAATATTGCAGTCGCGTAATGTTCGTACGCGACTGAGAAGACAGATCAAATATTTATTTAAATACAATAACACATTAACGCTATAAAATACTCCCAATGCGAGCTTTTATACAAAAACAACCCACATACCCTTTCACAAATTATAAATGGCGTTCGGACCGTACATAATGTTACAAAGTAGAAGTAAAATTCATTCGTAAAACATTTTAGTCGTTAGGTGTCTTGCTCGTTTTTGTATTCAATAAGGGTACACGCGATTACATCGAATAGACAGAAGGATCCGTTTAGTTAGAAAATAATGTAAATACCTGTGGCGATTTGATACGCCGATTATGTCTGCGACTGGCCGGTCAATGTTCTCGAATTATAGACTGATGTCAACGAGTTTGTTTTAACCAGTAACGCTATGCAAACTTAATAAAAGGCACATTAAGTGTAAAGTCATAGTGTAACAACACAAGTTATCGTAGCATATAGAATTAGCAGACAGTGTGTTCTGTCCGGGAAGTTATTGTCTAGCGCATGCGAGAGGTTGGTGCAGTCCTTCTTGCTCTGCGACGAGACACGAAAGGGATTGGTAACAAGTATTAATAATTAATACATAGAACTATCCCCTGGTTGGTAAACATGTAGAATAACAATAATAGTTCATTACTGTATGCCTAAACTTATGTCATAGCACCGTAGCACAAGGGACAGACACCTAAGAAACCGTCCGGACCAGCACCGCTGCGGCCCGACGAACCCCACACTTAATCTAAACTCCATAACAACTAAACAATTGTACACCTGCAAAGAATCAGAATACATTAAATAATGTCTAGAATAATAACTATCATAATGCAGTTGTACAAGGGACAGACACGCGCGAAGCCGCACGGACCAGCGCTGCTGCAGCCCGACGAACCACGCACGCAATTCAATCCCCATAACAACTACATCACTATTCCCCCTGCCAGGAACCGTCACAAGACGCCGCCAACCACGCCCACCCCCAGGACCACGCAGTGTCTCAGTCACACCCTACATTGTTCATTGTAATTTGGTGGACACCAGCATATCTTTAAGGTTCTTATTCTTAGAAAAGGCTGTTATAAACCGAGGCGTGCGTGTAAATATCTGGATAAACGGATTGAAGCAGTTTATAGGTAGCTTTAGCCAGTTTAGCAATTGTCTTCCCTTGGTGGGAGAAACGAATCACAAAAGGTATGATATCAAAAGAGTCCTCTCTAATATTTAAACCTCCTGGCTGCCTAGTTTTAAGTCCATTTGGATTCACAGTTCCGTCGGTAGATGGTTTCCAATGAGGTGTCGTCAGAAAATTACCCTGATTCCAAGATTGTGATTCGCAAATCGGCATATGACTGACCGGCTCCGTTAAAATGTCTGGCCACTTGTGTGTCGTTGTAATGTCTTATGTCCGACCTATGGTTATTCAGGCGTGTCCTGAGTTGATTGCCCGTCTCACCCACGTAACTAACTGAACAAGCGTTGCATGTAATTAGGTACACCACATTGGATGTACCGCAATTGTTGATTTTGTCCCGTTGTGTCACCTTTGTGTTATTAATAGGAGTGAAATCTACAAATACCGTACAGGCTTGACATCTTTTAACCTGGCATTTCGCGGCTTCTTCTTTCCTACTCCTATTTTTAATGTCCGCTAGGGTTGTGTTTTTAATGTGCCTTAAAAACGTGGTGTGTAATTCCTTTGCCTCAGACTATGGAAAAGTATTTGAACGGCTTCCTCAAAGTCTGATTTATTGTTGCATATCCTGTGAAATCGTAGTAGTTCCGACTTGAGTATACCAGAGAAGGTATGTTTGGGATAGAACGAGACTTTGTACAGTAGTTGATGTGTATCTGTTGGTTTAAAGTAAACCTTGCTGTCAAGGTGTCCATTCGAATTAAAGCGTTTCCCTTTAAAGATCGCAGTGTCCAGGAAATCAATGGATTGTTTACTCGTTACCGACGTTAGTTTAACAAAATTTTGATGGCTGTTTAGAATGTCCAGGAAGACCCGATATTCATCATCACCGTGGGTCCAGATACCAAAAATATCGTCCAAATATAGTAGATAAATCAAAGGTAATTTATTGCATTTCCTTAGTGCTTGTTTTTCCCATTCGGCCATGAAAAGGTTGGCATAGTTGGGGGCAAATCGTTTTCCCATTGCAGTGCCAAAGATTTGAAGGTACCAGTTGGATGCGAATAAAAAATCGTTGTATTCCAATGAGATTTTAAGTAGTTCTAAAATGTCTACGTCTGGGCGGTCAAAGTCCTGGTTCCGTAGAAAAGCTTGTTTTACTGCTTCAATCCCCGAATTATTGTCAATATTGGTATAGAGGCTTTCTACATCCATGGAGAACAGTAGGGCATCACTAGGGATTTCGATTCCAGTCACTTTATCAATGAAGTCTGTAGCGTGTTTAACATAAGAATCATGTGTGACTGCCAATGAGGCTAAAACATGGTCGATGTACTCGGCTATTTTATATGATTCACTGTTGCAATCGGATATGATCGGTCGTCCTGGAGGCATTTGAGGTTGAGGCCACTTGTCTTTAGCCTTATGAATCTTGGGTAATAGGTAAAGTAAACGTGGTCGAGGGGTGTCAGGTGGTTCTAAGTATTCGCGTTGCTTCTTGGATATATATCCTGTTCGTCGTAGTTTATCTAGTGTTGCCGAAATGCGGACCGCAGCTTGTGGGTAGACTGGTGTGTCTAATTTAGCGTAATGTTTTTGGTTAGAGAGTTGTCGTTCCGCTTCTGCTATATAGTTCTTTTTGGACATGATCACTGTCGCGGAACCTTTATCAGCAGGTTAAATAATGATAGACGGGTTTCTCTTGAGCGTCGAAATCGTCACCAATTGCGATTCCGACAAATTACCCATACTGTCACGGTGCTTATTAATTATCGAGCTAAAGTTTTCCAATTGTTCCAATATTTTATTTATATCCTCATTTTGGCACGGTGGATTCCAGGTAAATTTGGCCGTAAAGTTTTCTTTGGGTTTGGTTCATCTGGTGCCGTGACAAATATTGTAGATGGATATGTCTAGCAAAACGCTTGATGGATGCATGCATGTCTTCTAAATCATTGGTTTGTGGTGTTGGTATAAATTGTAGTCCAAAATCCAAGATTTCCGCTTGGGTTTCAGATAATACTACATGACTTAAGTTAACAATCGTAGGGTTGCGAAGCCCATTTGACTCGTTTTGTGGGGTATGATTGCCCTCTATGTCACTTAGTTTAAATGGTCTAGCCAATGTGTTAGCATTTTATTTGCCGTTTCCGGCGTCCAATGGATATTGTCCGATACGTTTGTCTCGAACGACGACACCTCTAATTTAGGTATTACCACCATGCCCCTGATGTCTAGTAGGCTTTTCGATGTACTCATAATGTGATCTTGTTCTACCACAGGTAATCTATCCGAACAGTTTATTTCTGTTATGGCGATAACGGAGTGAGGAAAGCACTTGCCTGCTCGTACCGCCATCCTTCGCAAATTAGGGATGGTTGTCACACCTGCTTGTTCGCTCTGTCGTTGATTCCCACAGATAAAATCACGATTTCTGGATGTGTGCCGTCGGTCTCTGCGTGGTGTATCATCATCTGTTCGAGGTTCCTTATCTTAGCTCCGGGGTAGCTCTCCAATTGGATGTCTCGTTCGGTCGATTCTGTAATCTTGGAAACATTTGAGTCACCCAGAATGACCACACGTTTAGAGATTTTTGGTAATCTCCAGCCGGATTTCTTGCAATTTGTGCTTTTATGCACGGAGGGTACAGTGGAGAATCGACGTGCTGTATTAGGCGTAGGCGATAGTCTTTGAGTTATGGTGCGGTCCAACCGTGGTGTGGAGACAGGTTGGGAAGAACGAGATTGGGAGAGAGATGTGATCTCCGGGGAACACAACTGTCCCCGTAGTGGCGGGAGGGCGTTGGGAGAAAAATATGGAGAAGATGTTGCAGAGACGCTGGAAAGTTCACGTGTAATCTGATCACGGCAAATTGTGGTTGTTGTAGCAGCTGAAGATGGAGTGGTGATAGTAGTTGATGATAAAGGTGGGGATCCCGGTGATAAAGTCGCAGTCTGTCGATTACGAACTCTAGTCGAGGTACGTGCAGCCCTGGTCGCTGGTGTGTTGGCGGCGGACACGGAGAGAGGTGATGTTGGTGGAGTAGATAGGACGGTTGAGTAGAGCGGTGCTTGCGTGAAAAACGTGGGCGTGCATGCCGATACGAGAGGGGTTGTTGACATACCTGAGCTTGGTCTAGTTGGCAGTGTAGACGACGAGCTGATAATTACCCTCTTCCTTCGCTGTTTACGTGGTGGCTTTGTTGACATAGGCGTAGCACTGCTAGGCGAGGGTGTTATCTCTATTTCACATCCTGAGTACTCACCGTCCGACCGTTCTCGTCAGGTGTGTCTCTCGTAGACGGCGGTGTTGACAGGGTCGTAACGTTTTCCCCGGGAGGGTAGCCAAGTCGTCCTTCGCCATGGGCACAGTCGCGGAATTGCGTCAGTAGTTTTGCAATTTCCGACCAAAATTGTCTCGAGCCCAACTGAGCGCCGTATAACGGGCCCTGGACATCTCGTCCTTGGTTTGAATACGTTTGATAACATCCGAATTCGGTCTAGCTGGCCTGATGAAACGGTCTAACTCAGTTATTTTATGCAGGAAGGCATTTACAGGAGATCCTTCTGCTTGTGTTCTCATGATTGAAATATGATGGATCATTTGGAGCAACTGGATTAATAGTTTAGTCAAATTGGCACTAATACCAATCTGACCGTCTATCATTTTCCTAGTGCCCTTATATTGGGGCTAACAATTTTGATTTCTCTCTCAAATTGACCGACCGGTTTCGACTGAATAGTCTTTTTCAAGGTAATTTGAATTTCTAACGACGACACAAATTTTGCGATTATATAGGACCCCAAGTCATACAGGGAGGTGATAGGTTAACGTCGTTTAGCAAATCAGGAACAGGTGTAAATTTGGTGTACCCTGTGGACATTGACCAGACCTAGTATATGGCCATTGAAATTAGTTGAACCAAGTGTCTAAAGGAAGTGCGTGTATTGTTAGGTAGAATGGGGCCAATGGTGTTATTTGGTTTATTGTGTTTCGAAGATATTAGAGCACTGTCCCATGCCTTGCTTGGGATCCTATAATCGCTGTTACTTAGTAATGCCCTGTCGCTGAGAGAAATATATATATATATATATATATATATATATATATATATATATATATATAATATGCTCAGGCTAGCAGGGTTGTCATTTGGGAGTAACCGCTACTAGGAGAACATTTAAAATTAATTAAACAATACAATACAATACAATACAATACAATACAATACAATACAATACAATACAATACAATACAATACAATACAATACAATACAATACAATACAATACAATACAATACAACAACAACACAACACAACACAACACAACACAACACAACACAACACAACACAACACAACACAACACAACACAACACAACACAACACAACACAACACAACACAACACAACACAACACAACACAACACAACACAACACAACACAACACAACACAACACAACACAACACAACACAACACAACACAACACAACACAACACAATACAAAACCATACCATACAAAACCATACCATACAAAACCATACCATGCCGTGCCGTGCCGTGCCGTGCCGTGCCGTGCCGTGCCGTGCCGTGCCGTGCCGTGCCGTGCCGTGCCGTGCCGTGCCGTGCCGTGCCGTGCCGTGCCGTACAGTACAGTACAGTACAGTACAGTACAGTACAGTACAGTACAGTACAGTACAGTACAGTACAGTACAGTACAGTACAGTACAGTACAGTACAGTACAGTACAGTACAGTACAGTACAATACAATACAATACAATACAATACAATACAATACAATACAATACAATACAATACAATACAATACAATACAATACAATACAATACAATACAATACAATACAATACAATACAATTCAAATTTATTGTCCCGGACCGAGATTATTAAAACAGTATGTAAACATTAATGATAATAAAATACAAGTCTAATCTATAATATCATTGCAAATTATAGTTATTAATGTGGTCGTCTTTCTCAAATAAAATCATAAAATAAACAAAATACAACATACACATAATGACTGACGTGTTCACGGAGACGTCAGAGGGGCTTGTCGTTGAGAAATCGTACAGACTTTGGAATAAATTTCGTTTCCTCTTTGTTTTATATGTGATGTTTCTGAACCTTCTGGACGAGGGCGGAAGTACGTACTCGTTATGTAGAATATGTTTATTGTCATTAATGATTTTATTGGCTTTATGCAATACCTGCTTGTCATACAAAGCATTGAGAGTGGTTTTTGAGACCGGTTATTTTACTGCTAATGTTTACCATGCGCTGTAAATTATTCTTATCTTTTTGACTGATGTTCCCAAACCAACACATACAAGAAAATGTCAAAACACTCTGGATACAAGATTTGTAGAACATGTTCAAAATGGTGCTATTAACGTTAAAAGAGCGAAGTTTTCTGAGGCAGTAAAGACGCTGCTGACATTTCTTAACTTAACGTCTTAATTGTTGTGCCGAGGTATTTATACTGGTCAACTACCGCTATCTTGTTATCGTGGATGACAGTGTCAAATTGGGATGGAGGGTATTTACTAAATGCACATGTCTTTGGTTTTTGTTGCGTTCAGGCACAAATATGATCTATCACACCATGCAACAAAGTCGTCTAACACACGACCATTGCCAACTTCATCGTTAGACAACAGACTGAGTAAAGCTGTGTCATCTGACAATTTAATTAAATACTTATTCTGACGGATGCTCTTAGGGGTTTTTAATCATGAGCTTTCGAACGTTTGCTTGCAAGCAAATTTTTTCGTCCTAGCGGTTTAAGATGTTATTCGGCGAAACGCTCAAATATTGATTTATTATTTTAAATACAATTTCCGGGGTATGCAGAACACTGCAACAATGATAACGCTGTCTATGGGTGTCAGAAAAATCTGCATACATTTTGTTTAATTGATGGGCTTTTGAAATTGCTGGGTAGCATTCACCGCAGCATCATCTATGGTAACTATGGAACATTCTGAAAGAGACTAATCTATAACCCATACGTACTTTCAGTAATGTATACGGGGTGGACACTTTCGTACTTACAACAACCAGTCAATGTAAAAGCAAGCAGCCGCACGAACACATATGAAAAGAAGCATGTTAACCACTATATATCATGACCGAAACACAGGCATATGTGTAAGAGAAACGTCAAAGGTTACATACCTGATTGAACAAGTCAGACGACGGAAGTGGACCTGGGCAGGACATATTTGTATAATATAAAATGACCGACGGTTTTACCAGATGGAAACCTTACGAATTAGGGAAAGGTTTAGGAGAAGACCGGGGAGACGACGGGGAGACGAACTAGACGAGTAAGAGAGGGCACCATCCGGCAGAACACAGCGGAAGACAGGCGTATCTGGAAAGAGCATTCTGAACCATTCGTCCTACAAAGGGACACAACAGCCGATGATGATGAATTAGAATATGTTTAATTTATTTTGATATGAGGATGTCTGAATCAGTCATATTAAACTCTCCAGTATGTACCTAATGTTAACATATTGTCCTTGCATTACATGGGGATCCTAAAGCTGAGACTATAACCTGGTTTTCTCGAACCACGGTGGAAGATGCCGAGGCCATGCACTGTTACTATTATCATTATAAACATGACAACGTAAAGTTATAATTTGAGACTAACTATTGTTTGTTAGCGTTGTATGCCAGTACGTGTATTTACATAGCAATATCATATACAGCTTGTTTGGTTACCCAACTTATCAACTTCAGTTATATTTGTGAGTATATGCGGAGGTATACGATTATATGATTGCTTATGCAATGCATATAACTGATATATGTGCGTTCACCACGGTAATCCGTTGTTTCAGGCAGGATTCTCGACGCATGGATACGATCATGATACGACCTATCATCACCGTTACTGAGAGCGGCGCTGAGACCTCGTGTCATCTCCACTATCGAAGACAGCCCTGCTACCTTGGGTCATCCTCGCCGTTGGCTCCAACACAAAGAAAAACAACACTGATATAGCTTATTATTTTATTAGCATCATGCAACGCTACTACTATAAATGATTAGGGCATATTACATGTCACCACGCAGTGGTTTATATTAGTACAATAAATAAATCATGAACACACTGGACCTCTGTCATTTCTATATAAGAAAAATAGATGGATATCGGTACCAATCACTGCCCCCTGTCCTGGTACATATATTGACATCATAAAACAAATATATATATATATATATATATATATATATATATATATATATATATATATGCGCCACATATATATTATTAAAAATAATTAATTGAAACAAATTATTACTAATCATTAACCTATATTATCACATTCATATATTTGATAATACATATATAATTGTACAATCAAGAACAATGAGCACACTGTTTCACTTCGTATTATATTATAAAATGTGATAATAAAATTAGTAGAATAGTATCATAAACTAAAAATGTGCAAATATACTCGATCAATATGTTCGTGTACTGTAAAAAAAACTAAACACGCACAAACACAGGCACGAACGCACGCACGAATATACATAGTGAATGAAATTGTATATTTATTCTTAAACACAGATCCAATGAATTCACTTTACACTCGTCCTTAAACGACTAGTCACTGCTAAGCTGCAAGCAAGCTGGTATGCCAAAAAAAACCATTTCAATAATATATGCAATATTGTAACAATATCTTGTCCACTGGACGGTACATCATCTTCATCGATGCTTGTCTGTAAACAATAATAACTAATTGATAACAATAAATCAGAGATGCCGTTTTTGTAGCAGATAATTTCTAGAATAAATTATGCACACATGCTTTCCTTGAAACAATGTCTGTTGAAACATTAAATCATAGATGAATGCTGCACAAATAATTGCACCATCGAACTAATCGTATATTGTTGTAAAATGCTAACTTTATTTAAACCTGTTTACTTCACCTCAGGTATTTTCATAACTAAAGCAGCAAACAAGGAAGGGCATAAAGACCTTTCAAAGTACCCTATTACCGGTTATGTCAGAAATCAAGCAACAAATCCTTAGTTGGATATTGTAAGCCTAAGCAAGAAGGCGCTAAATACCCACATGGTATATAGTTAGGATGTATGGGATGATAGAAAAACATGTATGGGATGCTGGGAATTATTTTATTGTTTAAGCCAATAATTTATGAGATATTAGAAGTACCCGCATTATGCATGATATATACACACGCACACACACACACACACACACACACACACACACACACACACACACACACACACACACACACACACACACACACACACACACACACACACACACACACACACACACACACACACACACACACACACACACACACACACACACACACACACACACACACACACACACACACACACACACACACACACATTGGCGGCCTCGGGAGTATTCACCAATTATACTAAGATGTGTATCTATATATATATTCATGCATGCACACTTATTCGTGCTTGTATTAATAAAATATAATATACGCATGCATGCATGCGCACATGTGCATATACGAACATACATCCACGCATACTTATACGCACACGTGCATACTTGTAAAAACGTGCATTCATATACACGCATATACATACACATGCAAGTCTACACATGGACACACAGAGTCACACCATTTTCTGGATATCTCTGTCTGTCGTATCCTCTGGATAATATTAAATTTTCTAGTCTAAACAAAAGTACTTTTGAAATTATTAGTACGTGTTTTTATTTTGTCGGGCAGATGAGACCTTTCGTCTGTTTTACAGGTGCAACAACGCTGGTTTACTTGTTGTTTATAAATGACTAATTTATTGTTCGTCATACATTCGTGTCACAATGGTCGCATGAAGTTTCTTTTACTGGTCCAAAGTTTGTCTGGAGATATCAAACCGCCGCGATGCAGTTTGCGAATATGAAAACCTCGTAAATGGTCGCAGTAACGAAATATAAATATATGAATACCCAAACACACGAATACCCAACTAACATACATACATAATTATATTATTGTTTGTAAACATGGATACCCACAACGTGCAATGCAGAGGCAAACGATCACAATTTGTGGAGAAGAGTAAAGCATATCTACCTAATTTGAAACACAGTTATAGTTAAACTGAGTATATTGTTTCGAAAGGTGATGCATCACGCTAGCCTACAAGTTAGCAATCTAGTTTACGGCTAAAAAGACAACACGTAAATATATTGAAGGTGGCAATAGTCTGTCATATAAATTATTATTGGCGGCCTCGGGAGTATGTAACGCACGTCACCATACGCCGGGAAAAACACAGGAAGCGATTGGTACGTAACGAAAGACAACACATTTATTGACAGTGAAATGACATAATATAGGAAAATAATAACTAAGTAATCGCATCAATCGTTTTATAATCTATTTACAGGAACACATTTCTAATAAATGCATCAACAAGTAAAATCCACTATTCACAACCAGAAAATGTCACATGATCTTAATTATGTTCCATTTTGAGGAAACTTATGACATCAATCCTATAAATAATGTCAGACTTGCCTGACAAAAGGCAGCTCGAATGATGCGTCAGACGTTTTCCCGATAATCTATGAAGTCTATACAACTGGGTATGAAACGTTCAGTTGGAAGAAATGTAAATGTTGTTTGGAAACGCGGAGACAGTATTTTCGCTTGGCAACAACAGTTACATTACAGACAGTCATAATAGTATTCCTGTGTTATCAACCTCCACCATCCCTATCTGGCCGGTTCTCTGAATACATCTTCCGATGCCTTCCACCCGAACTTGTACCGGGTAATTGGATGTCACGAAGATAACTGGACGTATGGCAACGTAAACTGTTGTTTATGGTCGCTTCTGTCATAACTACTTTTTGCCATGTTTACTACAGCACAGCTGCATCTTCGTCCGACTCAATGTATCTGCTGCTGAAGTTCCTGTAGCGAGAAGAGATGGATATCGGAAGAATCGTCATAGTTTTGATTTTGATCGCACAGTGTGTCTAGAATCCTGTACAATATATATATATATATATATATATATATATATATATATATATATATATATATATATATTTTACATATATAATATATATATATATATATATATATATATATATATATATATATATATATATATATATATATATATATATATATATATATATATATATATATATATATATTATCAGTTGATTGTTTTCATTGACGTGGTCTCATAGTGATTAGACCACCGGACTCTCAGTCATGATAACCCGGGTTTGAATCCTGTGCTACCGCGTCGAAACCTTAGTACGTTCCTACACTATTAATTGCTTCACTTCAATCATTTGTATGCAAGAGTTCCTGGCTATGTACAGTCGTAGATAACTGCGTACGAATTGTCGCACATTTGTTTTCGGCGTGGCTGAAGATTCTCTGAAAAACCGGGATGGTATACGATTGAACAGGTTTGGCAAAATAAAGTGTAACGCTCTACATAAAATAGATAAGCTATATGAAGATTAAACGTATGCATGTCTAACACAGTGCACAGCTGTGGAAAGTGTAGGCCTACGTGTACATACAAAACAACATATATTTTAAACATTACAATCTTGAGCTAAATACTTAATCAAATAACGGATTGTCACTGCCAGATAGCTACAGTATTCGTCACCTTTTAAATATCAGCTACACGAACAACTTCATTAACAAAGTGTTGTTATTTTAACGATATCATAACAGTCACTATTATATGTTGCAACGGTACTACATTTGCAATTTTATTTCGCTTTTGAATACAATATAGTAATGTTTTTGATATATATATATATATATATATATATATATATATATATATATATATATATATATATAAATTATATATATTATATTATAATAAATAATAACAAATATATATATTTGCTTATGTTATGATTATATTATAATGTAGGCATAAGACAACTATCTTACGAACAATGGTAACAACAATTATGATGATGCGACGATTACTACTACTACTACTACTACTACTACTACTACTACTACTACTACTACTACTACTACTACTACTACTACTACTACTACTACTACTACTACTGCTGCTGCTGCTGCTGCTGCTGCTGCTGCTGCTGCTGCTACCCACTGAGGTTTATAGGTAATCGTTCATATAGCTGATTGGACTGAAAGATGTGTGAGAACGATAACGGGGCTAAGGATGGACGCGGCATCTCAGGATTCGAACACTGGCATTCTTGATTGAGAGTCCAGTATTCTAGACACTACCCCAAAACATTCCGGACGTTGTGTCTATTTCCTTGGAAATGTCAGTAGTAGTATTGCCTACTTTTGAGATAACTTGGATAACTGAATAATGGAACAACACAGGTGTTGTTTATCACCGAAGTTTGCGTAATTCCATTTACAAAACACCGCCTTTAAATATGTTACATATAATGAACGTGTTCAACATGCCTTAGCAAGTGTAGTGACTAGGGGTCCACCTTTTACTTATTGTAAGTCGTTCGCTTCTAAAGTTCTCGTATTGGCTTCGTGTCTGACATCAGATCATCTTTAAGATATGTACTATTATTTACCAGGCGCTTTCCAATAAGCAACCCTCGTAGTTGCATTCATTGCTTACTCCTGTAGGAAATTCTGTCCAACTTCGATTATCTAATTCTGATTTATTTGTTATCCCTTTTTTCTATAGCTGCACCTATTTTTAAATATGATCCCTTCTAGTGTTATATCAGTTGGAAATATTGCAAAGTTCCGACATCATTTAAAAGCACATCTTTTAAATATTTCCTCCCTAGCGTATCAATCAATCTGTTGACAATTTGAATCGTTTATTGACTGTAAAATCGATTAACCATTGCGTTCTGATGCGAGTCTGAGCGTGGTTTCTAAGGAATAAAAGAGTTGTTATTATTATTGTGTACTGTTATACGGCATCGTAAACCTTGATTTTTGAAGGAGCGATAACACAGGAAGGTGACGCGAATATATAACATAGCTAGTAGGCGTTGTGTCCTGGGGGGACACAAGACAAATATTGGCTGAGTTCACGAGTCATATCCTTAATAATAGTTAGAGTTAAAAAACGTTTTAAATTATAATACCTATTTGCAGCAAGCCGGTCGCCACACGAAAATATCTGTGTTGACGATTGTTCCAAGCGCGATGTTGGATTCTACCAGTCATGCCAGGGGTGTGATTTTTTCACTGCCTGCATATGGGGGTATGGCACACACACACACACACACACACACACACACACACACACACACACACACACACACACACACACACACACACACACACACACACACACACACACACACACACACACACACACACACACACACACACACACACACGCACGCACCAACCACGCACGCACGCACCCACGCACGCACGCACGCACGCACGCACGCACACATTATTGGTAATTTCAATGTTGGCATTGAACGTGATTGTCAATAACTGTCTGTAAAAATATGAAGTCATGGCAAGCTATTGACTGAATATATAACATATCAAGCCATGTACTCACAGTTTCTAATAACCTATGCTAAGTTATGTTAAGCAAATGCTGGCGAAATTCTCAAAATGGCGCAGTTTTGCTCCCCGTTGCCCGCTGATTCATGGGCATATCACGTCCGCAGCAATCTCTTCACGATGAAGTGTGCCAATGGCAAACTCTGGGACGACTATTGGAAGTCCTGCCAACCGACATCCATGACCTGCCCGGAAAGTATGTACACGCTGTCATATTGGTATTGAGTCCTGCTGCATTTTCGTTTAACATTTTATTTAAAACTTTCCTTGTGGAAACATTCACGTGTTCTTTTGTAAACACTCCCTAAGCACGCTCCTCGTTAGCTGTAACAACATGATGATATTTGGTAACATTATTCGAAAGGTTATTTTCGTTTCATTTGACACCTGTTTCTCCTTATATTAAATGTGCATTTTATGTGTCAAACATAACCTTAAACTAATTGTATTAGTCGTCAGTTGGGATTTATTTCTTCTATCAATACACAGAATACCACTATTAAACACACAACCATTACATATACATTCCATTATTGTCACTTAGCGTTTCATTCTGAAACTCCCTTTGTGTGATAAATGTATAATACCAGCATGCAACCACACTGTCATCATGATTATAATCATATTGTATAATGCTATTTTTTACCCACATCAGTTTCTCATATATTTGTATACCTCATATAGAGCCGCCTAACGTTCTATTAAATTTTGTCGAAATTTGTGAAAGGTATTCTTGTTTGACAGCGTCTATGACTAAGCCTCCTTCCTCGTTCACAAAAGCCGGCAGTGCTCGTCGATCACTTCTCACCGATATTGTCAAAATTATGGAAACTATCATCCCTGGTCTCAAATACACTTTCGGGTACGATGGTGACATGCTAAAAGACCACTCAATAAAGAAGCAACACGGAAAACCGCCCAACTATCAGCCCGGCAAACATGAATCGATTCTACCCAGCAAACCGACGCCTGATTTTGAAATGCATCTGCTGGATGACTGGCCTGGCAACAACCGAGGTCGCTCATGCGTGAAGAGATGCACCAAGAAACAATCAGGATATTACTCGTTGTGTGGCTCATGCAGGAAATACGTAATTTGTTACCAAGGGTATGTGTCGCCGATTCTCATTGGATGATTGCATATGTGCATAACGTTAACATTAATTGGGTGAACCAGAGATTAGTTCCACCTGCATAATAATAATAATAATAACAATAATAATACTTATAAATCGTCAGATCAATTTGCTTTACAAACATATGCACATGCAAACGACATACAAACAATAAACGCGAAAAATATACCTAAAATACAGTCTTTACAACATTTTAAGATAACATTATAGATAATTAGGAATACAAATTAAAGGTAAAGAAGAGTAGAGTAGAGTAGAGTAGAGTAGAGTAGAGTAGAGTAGAGTAGAGTAGAGTAGAGTAGAGTAGAGTAGAGTAGAGTAGAGTAGAGTAGAGTAGAGTAGAGTAGAGTAGAGTAGAGTAGAGTAGAGTAGAGTAGAGTAGAGTAGTGTAGTAGAGTAGAGTAGAGTAGAGTAGTGTAGAGTAGAGTAGAGTAGAGTAGAGTAGAGTAGAGTAGAGTAGAGTAGAGTAGAGTAGAGTAGAGTAGAGTAGAGTAGAGTAGAGTAAGTGGTAGAGTAGAGTAGAGTAGAGTAGAGTAGAGTAGAGTAGAGTAGAGTAGAGTAGAGTAGAGTATAGTAGAGTAGAGTAGAGTAGAGAGTAATAAGTAGAGTAGAGTAGAGTAGAGTAGAGTAGAGTAGAGTAGAGTAGAGTAGAGTAGAGTAGAGTAGAGTAGAGTAAGTGAGTAGAGTAGAGTAGAGTAGAGTAGAGTAGAGTAGAGTAGAGTAGAGTAGAGAGAGAAGTAAGTAAGGTAAGTAAGTAAAGTAAGTAGGTAGAGTAGAGTAGAGTAGAGTAGAGTAGAGTAGAGTAGAGTAGAGTAGAGTAGAGTAGGTAGAGAGGAGTAGAGTAAGAGTGAGTGAGTAAGTGAGTAGAAGTAAGTACAGTACGACAGTACAGTAACAGTAAGTAAAGGTAAAGTAAGTAAGTAAAGTAAAGTAAGTAGTAAAGTAAAGTAAGTAAGTAAGTAGACAAAGTAAGTAGTAAGTAAAGTAAAAAAGTAAAGTAAGAAAGTAAGAAGTAAAGTAAAGTAAAGAAATACAGTAAAGTAAAAAGTAAAGTAAAGTAAGAAAGTACAAGTACAGTAAAGTAAAGTATAAGTAAGTAAAGTAAAGTAAGTAAAGTAAAGTATAAGTAAAGTGTCAAAGTACAGTAAAGTAAAGTACAAAGTACAGTAAAGTACAGTAAAGTAAAGTAAAGTACAGTAAAGTAAAGTAAAGTACAGTAAAGTACAGTAGTAAGTAAAGTACAGTAAAGTAAAGTACAGTAAAGTACAGTAAAGTACAGTAAAGTACAGTAAAGTAAAAGTGCCTTATATGTATTAATTTAAACACCATCAATTGAAACATGAAATCAATTGATAAAAAGTTAAAAGTGTCCTCATCAGTTAAATTATGAAATAAAGAATCTTCTTGAAGAGATGGGTCTTTAAAAGTTGTTGGCTATAGGAAGCAAATTGTTCCACAGAAACAACGCGCATTTCTCAACGGATGCGCATCGCTTTTACAGTATCTTTGTGTGCGTGAATGAGGTAACATAACTGCGTATTCTGTCAACCTCATGGAAAATGGAACGCTGGATGCACAACGCTGTACTTTACACGGACGCACGAATGTCGCCAAATTTGACATCGAATGCTTAGATCATCAATTTCCAGTAACTAAGTCGACGTGACAGTTTTATGATGTAGAAGCAAATATCAGTAAAATATATTTTATATTGTACAACTTAAAAAACGTGACTCAAGTCAGCCTTCCAAATTGTGCAACAGAATGTGTGAGACTGATTGAACAAATCTTTCTGCTCGCAGGTTCACCGACATAAAGAAATGCAAACCCGGCAAGGAATACGACGACCGGAAGCGTACCTGTGTGGTCAAGTCGGTCACGTGTCCACATACAGGTATGAAACATTATAATGTCTACCTGTCTACCTATATATCTATCTGTCTGTATGTCTATATGTATATCTGGCAATCTATATATCTGTCTATATGTCTATCTATCAATCTACCTACCCATCCATCATCCATCCATCCATCCATCCATCCATCCATCCATCCATCCATCCATCCATCCATCCATCCATCCATCCATCCATCCATCCATCCATCCATCCAT
Organism: Ridgeia piscesae; assembly: GCA_025642075.2. NCBI lineage: Eukaryota > Metazoa > Annelida > Polychaeta > Sabellida > Siboglinidae > Ridgeia > Ridgeia piscesae. The sequence goes on from JAODUO010000338.1 coordinate 397,682, forward strand.
CCATCCATCCATCCATCCCATCCATCCATCCATCCATCCATCCATCAATCCATCCATCCATCCATCACCCATCCATCCATCCATCCACCCATCCACCCATCCATCCATCCATCCATCCATCCATCCATCCATCCATCCATCCATCCATCCATCCATCCATCCATCCATCCATCCATCCATCCATCCATCCATCCATCCATCCATCCATCCATCCATCCATCCATCCAACCAACCAACCATCCATCCACCCATCCATCCATCCATCCATCCATCCATCTATCCATCTGTCTATATGTCTGTCTGTCTGTCTAAATTTGAGAGAGAAATTCAAATTGTTAGCAAGGCGTCCAAGCGCCAAATAAGGGCACTAGGAAAATGATAGACGGCCAGATTGGTAATAATGCCAATTTGACTAAACTATTATTCCAGTTGCTCCAAATGATCCATCATATTTCAATCATGAGAAAATAAGCAGAAGGATCTGCTGTAAATGCCTTCCTGCTGAGTTAGACCGTTTCATCAGAATGTCATCAAACGTATTCAAACCCTAAATCGATCTTGGGCTAAACAGATAGGAGTGATTGTCCACAATCACTACCTAATCAATCTAAATTCCATCATTTCGACATAAAAAACTACTCGGGCTTCCAAGGACGAGATGTCCAGGGCCCGTTATACGGCGCTCAGTTGGGCTCGAGAAAATTTAGGTCGGAAATTGCAAAATTCTACTGTTTCGGAATTGGGAACGATTTTGGGGAATGTATTACTAGGCATGAGAGGGAGGGAACCGACACGGCCTTTCTCTGTGACGTCAGCCGCTCCGTTGCATAGAAACCAGCCGGTCCATACCACGTCAGCCGTCCCGGTCCAGTGGACATTCGAGGGTCACACCCAGACCCAATCGAAAACTGACGCCCAGCTTAGACAACATTCTGCACACGGTACAAATAGCCACTCTGGCAATGGGGCAAAGTTCAGTGGTAAACCCCTTGTTTTCACAAACTCAAATGGTAGGAATGTTCGGTCCAAAAATATCAGAGGGGTTGGTATCCCGCCAGCACCCCCACTTAGGTCACGGCCTACAAATTCGGGTAGGGTCGCCGCGTTTGAACAAAACAACCCAACCACTAGGGTTGGCACAACCAAGGCAGGACCATCTAATGTGATGTTTTAGAAACATCGGGCGGCCCCCAACAATTATGTAAAGAATGTCTTCCTTCCTCTGTCGACGTGACAGGGGATATCAGACGATGGAACGACCCGGTTAGCAATAGTTTTCCCTGTCAGGTCTGCTTCCGGGACGCCTTCGGCGGCGCCTGCTTCCCGTCCGGGACACACGCACTGATGTACGCGACGGCTGTATGTTACAACATGCCAACAACCGCCGACGCCATTTTCGCTGCGGAGATCAACAAGATAGCGAGGAATTTCCCTGCCTATGATAAGAAGTGGAATGATAGAGCTGAAGATCTGCTGTGGGAGATCTTCCTGTGGAAATTCGACCACGTCCCTTCCTTCACGAGAAGACATGACAAATCGGAAGGAGTGAACTTCATAAGTCATACCTATGATAACTACTGGGGCACCGGACACAACGGACACGGCAGGAACATGTACGGGAAACTACTGACGCAATTCCGCGTCTGTGGCCATGCCGAAAGACGACTGGCTACCCTCCCGGGAAAAACGTTACGACCCTGTCAACACAGCCGTCTACGGGAGACACACCTGACGAGATCAACGTATTTACGGACGGTGAGTACTCAGGGTGTGAAATAGAGATAGCACCCTCGCCAAGCAGTGCTACGCCTATGTCAACAAAGTCACCATGTAATCAGCCAAGGAAGAGTGTAATTATCAACTCGTCGACTACACTGCCAACTAGACCAAGCTCAGGTATGTCAACAACCCCTCTCATATCATATCATACTTTTTAAGGCATATTAAAAACACAACCCTAGCGGACATTAACAATAGGAGTAGGAAAGAACAAGCCGCAAAATGCCAGGTTAAAAGATGTCAAGCCTGTACGGTATTTGTAGACTTCACTCCTATCAATAACACAAAGGTGACACAACGGGACAAAATCAACAATTGCGGAACATCCAATGTGGTGTACCTAATTACATGCAACGCTTGTTCAGTTAGTTACGTAGGTGAGACGGGCAATCAACTCAGGACACGCCTGAATAACCATACGTCGGACATAAGACATTACAACGACACACAAGTGGCCAGACATTTTAACGGAGCCGGTCAGTCATATGCCGATTTGCGAATCACAATCTTGGAATCAGGGCCATTTTCTGACGACACCTCATTGGAAACCATCTACCGACGGAACTGTGAATCCAAAATGGATTACAAGACTTAAAACTAGACACCTCTCAAAAGGTATAATATCAAAGAGTCCTCTCTAATATGTACACCTCGTACATATTAGAGAGGACTCTTTGATATTATACCTTTTGAGATTCGTTTCTCCCACCAAGGAAAGACAATTGCTAAACTGGCTAAAGCTACCTATAAACTGCTTCAATCCGCTTATCCAGACATTTACACGCCTCGATTTATAACAGCCTTTTCAAGAATAAGAACCTTAAAGATATGCTGGTGTCCACCAAATTACAATGAACAATGGACTTCTACGGCACAATGTAGGGTGTGACTGAGACAGTGCGTGGTCCTGGGTGGGGATGGGCGTGGTTGGCTGCGTCTTTTTTCGCGGTTCCTGGCCGGGGCGTAGTGATGTAGTTGTTATGGGGATTGGATTGCGTGCGTGGTTCGTCGGGCTGCAGCAGCGCTGGTCCGTGCCGCTTCCCATGTGTCTATCCCTTGTGCAACTGCATTAGGATAGTTATTATTCCAGACATGACTCTTTGCAGGTGTACAATGGTTTAGTTGTTAGTTGTTATGGAGTTTAGATTACGTGTGGGGGTCGTCCGGCTGCAGTGGTGCTGGTCCGGACGGTTTCGTAGGTGTCTGTCCCTTGTGCTACGATGCCATGACATAAGTTTAGGCATACATAATGGACTATTATTGTTATTTCACAGGTTTACCAAACAGGGGATAGCTCTATGTATTAATTATTAATAAACAACGTGACGAGGGTTGTGGACGTGTGAGGTGGTTAGCAGTAGCGGCACTGCGGACTGCGCCACAGTTTCGCTCACTGCATATCTCATGTTTTTCAAGAACAACAGGTTTCCTCTCGCAGTTAAATGTACACCATCTGGTCGCAGATGATCCTTCAACCTGGTGGCGAACCCTCGGTGATTGCACACAGAAATGTTGTCATAACTGGTCGCTAATCGTTTCAGTTCGTCATTCAAGATGATGCGCGCAAGACGGCACGCCTCATCACCTCTGAGATAATGACGGTTCTGACGCCGGGTACTTCGCCGAGGGTCCTGGCCGCCACAACTATATCCCTTGCCAGCTGGACGGGGTCTTTTTGTGGATCGCTGAGGTCATTTGTCCCGATATCTAGGAATATCACATACGGCTTGATTCGGCGGACGTAAGATAACTGACGATAGACGCCGGACACCCGCATACCACCAATGCCCCGCACTGTTATGTTGTCGATGTCATCCCCTAGGTCGAGGCCGTCCTTGTTGATCTTGTCGGCCACACGACGTACAAAACTGTGACCGAGAACTAGCAATTTCTTCATTCTGCAATATCATGAACACCATTCATCATGCTTATATAATTCAAAAATAGATGAAAAAAATATAAAAAAGGAAAAGTAACCAAAAATACGTATTAATATTTATTTTATTTTTTAACAGGACAGAAGGGAGAACATCAACTGCTAACGTCGATGTTGCATGATAGTGATATTTGTTTAATGTATATTGACATGGGAGTGTAACGGCTGCACTCCTGTGCTTTCGGTATATACGCGTATTCTTGTTCAACATATATGTTATTCATTTTTAGGCAATTCATATATAACCCTCTGTCTTTTTTACAGGTTTATCCGAAAGTATTAAACTGACTGATCAGTCACCATGAGTTTAGAGTTTACATCCGCCACCTGTACTCCGTTGCCAGTGCATTAGGGTCATTGTTCACGTTCCAAAAATCCTAAATAGAGGATACTTGAACTAAGTACACCCATTTCCCATAAATACAACTACTACATTTATTTATTTTATATATAAATATATATATATATATATATATATATATATATATATATACATCTATATATATATATATATATATATATATATATATATATATATATATATATATATATATATATATATATATATAACTATATTAACTGTCCGTGTACTGAACGTGCAGTTATCATCTGTGCCTTACAGCGGGTGCTGACACGGGAGTGAGATCCCCGTCCACTCGATCCATGCCGAACTACGGGATGAAACCTCACATCACGCTGAACTGTAAGTATTTATTTGATATTACGAGTATCATTTATAATTGGTTTAATCAGTAACATTTAACAACGTGATGTAAATATCCGTATGTTATCGTTTTGGTTAAATGTTTCCAGTTATGGGAACTCCACACACATCTGTATATGGTTACGGAGGTGTAACCATGTATATAAATAGAACACACCAGTAAAACAAGATCGCTCGGCTGCTATCAGTTGACACATGATACTTCGAAGTCAACACGGGCTGGTGACACCATGTTACTGCCAGGCAGAAAGCCACTGCAGGCACCGTATATACATAGGACTGCACCAAGTGTTCTACATAATTATCACGTTATTTATTTACTGACATCAGTTAGCCAGTGTTGTCTAATTGTGTTCAATGTGTTCAAACAGTTGCCTCACTAATATGCCTGTATGAAACAAATCAACAGGCTTATTCTTAGTATACAGTGTCTCACTGTGTGAGGGGTGAGTACAGCTTAGTACTATTTAATTTGTATTCTACCAGATCCACAATTGTTGTGGTGTTTTACAAAAAAGGCATCAACCAACTGAAGTCTGTCCTCCAAAGACATTGGCGAGAACACCCAGACCTATATAATTAATTACAATTTCACAGATTAAAAAACAGACCATGCAAAGTAGATGAGAGAATAGGGAAAACAACAACAAAAGAGAGCTGCCAACATTACTAACAACAACATTAGTAAAACGTAGTAACATTAAGATAGTCAACTAATTAAGTAAGTTGTTTTAATAGTAATAACAATCAATAAATACAATTAGGCAAACTACAACATAGCAGGAATGTCATAGTAACAGGTTTCCTTAACATGACCACAGTTTCCCTTTCATGTCCCCCTAAAGATAATTAGTTTGGTCATTTCATGATGGGGCTATGTCATATTCCCATGGACGATAATCTGTGGTTTATTTGGCATATGTCTTTGTCCGCACTGTTAGGTATGTCCTGATGACCCGTCTTGTCAAGGCTACAAAACAATTCTCCTCGAAATGATCACTATAAAGATAGCTGCCTGGTGTTGGTGTCCAGTCATTTCTCCTAATGGCTGGGATCCACTTTGCTCGGCATTCGGGTCTTTTCTTTTCGTCTGGGAATCTGCAGAAGGCAGTACCCATTATCAATAATTATTAGTCATAAAATACTACCATATTATAATTAGACTATTATATTAATATAAAATGTGTCACTCACACTACGACTATGCACAGTAACATTATTAAAAATCGGTTTGGTACATAATTCATCCAACATGTTGGTCAATTTGCATATGATTGAAAAGTCTTAAAACTATTAATTTCCTAAATTAATGGCAATGGAACATAAATATGTTCGCAAAGACTATAACCTAAGCTATAACATATTGTATAACTGAGATTCTCACCTGTGGAAAGAGACTCCGGATCCTGTTTTCTGTCGGTTGTTACAGTTGTACGCTACACAGGAAGTAACCATATTTGCTACTTCACAATGACTGTTGTAACCAGCATGTCCCCAAATGGATTAACGTTGCTCACACCAGTGTCAACCACCGAACTGTCCAGTGTTTGGGTTCTAAATAATACGGGTCACAGCCCTTCCCCTAATGACTAAGCTGGAGGCTACAGCCTATGCCACTGGATCAGTATTCACATTTCCAAGGAACCACAGTGACACATATTTAGATCCCTACCCCAATACAGTGAACCAACTCAAAACACTCAACAGCTGGCCCTGCTGGCCTACTCCAGAAATTAATCATGAGCTGTCTTAACTAGGCCTAGGGCTAGGGGCACAACGACACATTTCCAAGTTTAACATTTCATCTTAGCAGACTTCTTTTTACATTTATTACGTTGCTCAACAGTTCTATTCTATATATCCCGCCAGTCAGTACAGCACTTTCTGCCTGGCAAGTAGATGGTAGCCAGTGGTCCACAGCGGCTTCAGTGCAGCGGGCCAGCTTGTCACTCTAGTCTATAGGGGAAAGATTAATGATCTAACTCTGTGCGTGTAACAGATGAATAAGAAACAACTGTACTAGGCTAAACTGTTTAACAGATTAAACGCTGCTATTCCATATATGCAATATATTCGTCATAAAATGGAATATAGCAGATCTTCTATAAAACCATCCCTCAATATCTTTGAAAATACCCTACTGGAAATTTGCCTCAAGAGAAACGTAAATTAAAAACGCACTGAAACCATGATTGCTATTTATTAGCCTATGCATATTGTAGAAATATAAAATAATGATGACGTTTATGTGATGAATGGAAATGCTTATTGTGCAATATGTAATGCATGCATCATAAAATATATGCACATAAAAGTTGAAATATCTATCTATCTATCCATCCATCCATCCATCCATCCATCCATCCATCCATCCATCCATCCATCCATCCATCCATCCATCCATCCATCCATCCATCCATCCATCCATCCATCCATCCATCCATCCATCCATCCATCCATCCATCCATCCATCCATCCATCCATCCATCCATCCATCCATCCATCCATCCATCCATCCATCCATCCATCCATCCATCCATCCATCCATCCATCCATCCATCATCCATCATCCATCCATCCATCCATCCATCCATCCATCCATCCATCCATCCATCCATCCATCCATCCATCCATCCATCCATCCATCCATCCATCCATATATCCATATATCCATATATCCATATATCCATATATCCATATATCCATATATCCATCTATCCATCTATCCATCTATCCATCTATCCATCTATCTATCCATCTATCCATCCATCCATCAATCCATCTATCCATCCATCCATCCATCCATCCATCCATCCATCTATCCATTATCCATATATATATATATATATATATATATATATATATATATATATATAATATATACTATATATATATATATATATATATATATATATATATATATATATATATATTATATATCAATATATATATGTGTGTGTGTTATGCATTCACAAAAATAATAATTAGCACAATTAGTCAAGTATATTATGCAAACACTTTACTAAATTGACTTTAAAAAAATTGCGATTTAACGTTTATAAATTAACCTGAAACTGTTTACCTAAACAATATATAATTAACCATGTATAAAAGTGAGCGTTTTAATTGTCTAAAAGTTCGGTCACGAAAACAAACTGAAGTCGTAACATAATTTGCATATTTTATCTTTTCGTTTCAATTATTTCTATGGAATTGTTACATGCCCTTGCACCCGCAAATTTAATCATGCACTTCTATAACCAATAAACACACAGTCATATAGCTCGGTATAAAAAGGAACAAAGTAACTGGCATACTCTCATTGAAATGCATATAGATACTACCCTACCAATTGTAATTTTAATCCAGTCATTGTCTTAACAACACTGTTAGATCTATACGCACCTATTGGAATATTTTGTTTTTTGTTTAAGCGGCGCTTTGTCCTTCCGGAGAATATATATCACCATGCAGAGCCGGATGTTATGCGACGTGTAGAAATCGTACACCGAAGTGTAGGACGACGTGCGTTAGTGGATGCATCTGTAAGCCTGGCCGACCCATTCGGCATCATGGGAAATGCATCAAATGGTCGCAATGTCCGCTCCGGAATCGAAGGGAATAAGGAACGTGTTGTCCTACTGTATGCGTACATGTCTCAGGAAAGTGCATCTTGTAGACTGAAAGTCAAGTATGTAGGGCGATATTAATGATATACAAAAAGTATAAGAATAAATTAACCATGACATTAAGAAATGCTGAGAAAATCTACTATAAAGACTTATTGGATGAACAAACAAATGTGAAGGGAACACGGAAGATTCTAAATACAGTTATAAATATACGTAAAAATTAATCTACTTATCCTGACTGCTATGAAAATGATGGCGTAAGAGATACAGGTACAAGTGACATAGCAAATGGTTTTAACACTTTCTTTGCAACTATTGGCCAACAATTAGCTACTAAAATAGATACACCAGTAATATGTGTCGCAGTTGTTCATGACTATCTTAAACACAGAACCAAAAAAGTATGTTCCTATACTCGATCAATGAAGTTGAGGTGATTAATACCGTTAATGCATGCAAAAAAACATCGACATATAGTAATGATATAGACATGGTTATTATAAAAAACGTTATACAAATAGGCCATTTAACAAATCATTTCAGTCTGGAATATTTCCTTCTAGCATGAACATTGCTATTTCTTTTCCAAAATAAAATAAATGGCTCAAGAGCACAATTCAACAATTATAAGCCTATAACTCTGTTATGCCAATTCTCAAAAATAGTTGAAATGTTGCATAATAACAGCCTAGAACATTTTATAGATAATAACAATGTCCCGTCAAAGAGCCAATATGGCTTTCGATCATCAATGTCTATTTCTCATGCATTAATTGATCTAGTGGAAGAAATTAGTGCAATAGATAAAAAGAAGCACACAGTGGGTATCTATCTTCATTGAATTAAAAAAGGCATTTGACACAGTAAATCATTCTAAAATAATAGAAAAACTGGTGAACATTGTTCTAGCTTCACCAGTACTTCATGTGGTGTGCCGCAAAGGTCTGTATTAGGGCCTAAGCTATTTATCTTGAATATATATTATATATGCAATGTGTCTCCGTTACTGAAATTTGTGCTGGTTGCTGATTTCACTAACAGTAAGTAAAATAACATTTCTTGGGGTTGTGATTGATGAAAAGCTTGATTCGAAAAATCATAGAAATTGTGTATACAGTAAGCTTTACAGAATAATTGGAGTAGTGTAAAGAGCAAGCCAAGTCCTATACACCGCAAGCCTGTTTAAATTATATTACTCGCTGCTTTTACCAGTACTCAGTTACTGGTGTGAAATATGGGGAACCACATGAATGTTGAAGTTCAAAGACTTAATATATTTGAAGATTCTGTCAATTATACTTAAGGTATTTAACAATATGTCAGTACCTGCCAATGTGCAAAACATGTTTACAAAAATACCAAACTACATAGAGAGATACTCTCAAATAATTGTGCTGTGAACTTATTTAGTTTGATTACTAAATATTGTATTATTGAGCATTATAACAAAATTTACTTATATTATAATTGATTAGTTAATAGTTACAACTGCATAGATGCTACAACATTAAACAAACTGTGAAACAATATGATGCGGGTATACACATCCATAAGATAATTTCTTCAGTATACCCGTTTTTGTAATATTGTATACTGTATGTTTCTACTGTGTTATGTTCGGTGTTGGAAAATAAACATATTGATTGATTGACATCATTGATAAAGCATATGTTTAAGAGGAGATTACCCAAACGTAGAAAATCGTGACAATGATTTCTTTCATTGTTTAAAGAAACAGAGTCATATAAATATGAACAGTAATGGTGTTCCGAAGTGAGATGATCATTAATATTGAGCCCACTTCCCCTAGTGAATTATCCAGGGAAACCGTCAGTGAGCAAGGGTTTAAAGGGGAACTGAAACACAGCTGTAACATTCCATATACCTAAATGTATACTATATAAGTATACATTAATGGTGACAGAAGCATATTCACTTATCAGACAAACTGGGAAAAAATATTTTCAGTGCCTAAATCGTCGTCATAGAACACTGCGTATCGCCATCTTTATTCCAAGCCGAGTGGTTTGATTACCTCCTATCTAGCCCATGTAAAATTTTGGTTTCTTTCGGTTTTCTTCGTTATTAGACATTTCTGCGCAAAAACAAAGATATGGTACCTTATTATACACGAAAGGGGTCCTATGTGTCAACAAATAATATTTATTTGCATTCGTAATAAAAAGGTTAAATTAAATACCGAAGATTTTTAACCAATGAAAAAATTCGAAACGTGACACTTCCCGAGAGCAGATTTTGACAGGCTTCAAGGGGCGGGCCTACCGAAAGGAAGGTCAGTCCGGACTATTTTTCTGTTGTTTACAAATGTCGGAAGTGTTTTACGTTAGCGAGGAGCTACGCTATTTGCTAGTGGTCTTGGATAAATCACAGTAGAAAATGGATCCGACAGAGGAAGCATTTGTAGCACAAGTGAGAGAAGCATCTATAGCACAAGTGACACACGTAAAGCCATTAATTCTTGCTTAACCCAGCGTGCGAGCCGAGGTGCGAGGCGTCAATTAAACCCCGCCGAGAGTCGGCGAGAAAAGATCGCAATTTGTATGGAATCGAGGATGTTTGATTTTGGGAACAATGTGAATGTGGCATGGTGTTTGTGTGGATACTGCGTCCCAATGTCGACGCACATCGAATTTGTATGTTGTCTGGAGAAAGCTGGGTTGCTCGACCGTGCTGACAGATGCCTGCATGAGCTATGTCAATGACTGCCCACGGACTTATATACACTGGACTGCTGTCTCCGGGTTCAAGGCCGCTAGAGTAGCGCAGCAAGGTCAACCTAGCACAAGATGTATAAGTTACTTCCGGTTGTCTGCTGGTTGCCGGCAATTTCGCAGTTGACCGCAGGAAAACATCGTTTTAATAAGACATTTGGATAAACTCTTACATGACACGTATGTTTAATAAAATCCTAGCAAATACATTGTTTGGAAAGTTGTTTTGAGTGAAGTATTGACGATTTTAAACGGCTAAAATGCGTTGCCGCGAAAAAATCATCGACCCAACTTGGCAACTACGAAGTACTAGTCCGTGTTGCAATTTATCAGTAAATGAAACCGTGGCTGCTTCGGTGGTTGGGGCAAACCCAGACTAGGGAAGGAAACAATTCATCAGTTTTAATCAAAATGAATGACTTGGGATTTAGTTACAGCCACGAGATGGACTTTAGGACCAGGGCCAACAGTATACAGATGGTCCCGAGACAACCCTCCCCCTCCACACCCCATGATCGTTACGGAAAATATAGTAGGTAGCCCTGCTGTAGGCACTTCAAAAAAATTACCACAGGATTTAGGCTTAAATGAAAGGTAATAAGTTACAGATCACGTAACTGTTAATTTTATTACGATACCTTTATTAGATCCAAAATTATTGCAATTTAAAAACGAAAAAATTGCGCTAAATTTGTGTATCTCTTATAATGGTAAAATAAGCTCATTTTTGTTTCTGTTGATAAATATTCGAATAAGTGACTTTAAAATGGCATAACGTTGTAATTTATAGAACTATTAAAATATTGTTTGCAACATTTTAAAATACATTGAATGGAGTGATACATTTTCAATACTGATGTTTTTTCATACTAATTAATCCAGTTAATTAGCTAATATTAGTTAAGTAGTGCACCAAGTTAACAGGCCGAAACATTCTAATTAAGACCAGCCGAGTCCATAAATATGAAGATATTTATACATAATATTATTATGCAGTGTGCATAACCACATTTATTACGAGAATAAATATATATTAACTAGTCATGTAATAATAAATTAGTTAATAGGTGATAATTGGCATATAATATATATTAACTAGTCATGTAATAATAAATTAGTTAATAGGTGATAATTAGCAGGCAACCTCAACAGACAGAAACTTTTTTGTAAAATGCCACAATGTCCATGAATATGTTTATATTATATAAACATGAAATTTGTAAAACCACCTTACTTATGGTAAGAGATATAAATTAAATAATTATGTAATAAAAAATCATTAATAATAAATTAATGAATAAATCAATATATAATTAGCAGCCGTACTTTGTATATACACATGAATAAACGGCCATAATGTCCATAATTATTAAGACATGTCCACATTAATTACGGTAGTAAATATACATTAGCCAGAAATTTCATATTAACACCAACTTAATTAATAAGTTAAAATTGGCTAATGTTAGCATGCTAACTCGGCAAAGGGTTATGTTTTGATGAAAGCCAGCAGTAAATAATTATGAAGTAAATATAATTTATGCAATGTTTAGAACCATATGAAACATTATGATCAACCATCAATAAATACATGTCATTAAATAATAACTTTATTAATAAATATTATCTAAATAACAAACTCAACAGATTAATGCATGACAATGAAGCACAGTTGTCATACTTCACTTGTTTATGGGTGACCGTGTGTTTACAGGTTGGACAAATACTGCAGGCTCAGTAGAGACCAGTAATAAATGTTTACCATTTCATAATATTCTGCATTTCAACATGAACTTGATGAAGTAATGTTTATAAATGTTAACAGTGTTTCGTCACCGACTCCAACATCTCGTGTGCCAAATGCTGCTTTCTGGGTTACCCTCCATAGGGATAAAGTGCACGGTGAAGAAGCTGCTCACATTACTCCACCTCACAAATCTTTTTGCAATATTCACAATATTCTGCAAGATCTACGCAGGAATGTTCATAATCCAGTGTGTCCTGTGTCGTACAGAAACCATCTAATTCCAGTGCTTTGTAATTAAGTTGTAAAGTGATGTCTGTATTATTCAATGTGTATTATGTGTCACATTCAGCGAGATAAATTGTGTAAAATTATTTAGTGTATGCAGATGATGCCTATGATATATTGACGACTTTGTAGGCTATGTACCTTGAACTACTACCTTCACAGTTAACTGACAGATAGTTTTGTTCAGGCAATGCAATAATGCTGTGTTCTTGTCTATTAAAACTGCAGTGTATATGTCATGTTCACAGGGACTGTATCTTTAGACAGCGTAGATATGTTGCTGTGTCATCTTCAGCCAGATGAAGCTTGTAATCATGCATACACGTAATGTGTGTAACTTTCAGGTGCGAGATTTCTGAAATAAAACAATTCAAAGTGCATGTAATAACTACAATAATTAATCAAACACATAGAATTATTGTATATCCATGCCAAGCATTTAAATACATATACTAGAAATAACAAATACACAATTCTTAGTAATGCTTACATTTCTAGAAGTAAAATGCATTATTATTAATTATAATTAGGAATAGTTGTAGTGATATTTTATTCACAATAATAAAACAGGATCAGAATAAATAAATTGCACATGAACAATCATCAAAATATAAATAACACAAATCAATAATAAATACAAGCGAATGGCAGTAAATATTGAAAACAGTTATCAATGCCTAACTGGGCTTGGGCCTAGGCCAAGCAAGGGCTGGTATAAACTGACAGCACAGAATGACAGATCGGTTAAATGATCGGCTGTTGTTAAACTGGCTTGAGATTAACAAATTATTATGAATATTTAAACATTACATATAATTCCAATCTATGAACTTACACCCATAGCAAGACTAGTTAAAACTTGCGTCACTTGCCCAAGAAAAAAGTTAGCCTTGCCTTCGGTATTGTTTACGCCATTACGCCGACACCCCGATGCATATTATACGTCATGTACGACGAAAATAGAATTAAATAAACCATTTAGAACTACACTGGAGATAGCCACAACATTTACCAAACTAGGTACAGTCATCGTTTAGGAAAATTATCACTATTATTGAATTAAACAGTTATATTCACCGCAAGAATCCTGTCGATGTTTGGCATCTTCATCGCAGTGGCTAGTAGACCGGAAGTGGGGAGTACATCTTGTGCGCTCGTGACCTTTGCAGCCAACTCCGCCGCTCGCGAAGCGCCGCGAGTGGCGGAGACAGCAGTCCAGTGCATATAAGTCCGTGGACTGCCGAAGACATATGTCAATGACAATGTTGGGAATATCGGTCTGTTGTCTATGTGCGATTTGCGTGCAGACTCGTTCGTTCGAGGTAAGTAATATGTAGTTCAACAGGTATCGAAAAATTATTTTGCAATTCAAACCTAAACAGAGCAATTATACTTGTATGGCCACACAATGACACATATTAAATAAAAAATTCATTCTATCTTCGAATTCGTAACGTAAATCTTTGTTACAAACTTATTTTCTTTTTGACAGGATGTTACATGATGTGTGCATCCTTTTAATATAATTATTTAATTTCCATTTTAAAATGTTAATACAATTTGTTTAATTTATGTAAATAATGTTATTTAGATATGCGTGCTGCCATGCAATTTATAATATAGTCTGAATAATAAATAGATGTGTAATAAGGACATTGTGCAATTCACATGAGAATATTGAATTGGAGTTTTAATGTATTGTATACAGTATATTGGATATGTGCGGGTGTATATGTTATCAAGACCACATCATGACAATCATAAATTCATGTGTTTGCAAAATGCTGTAACAATTTTACATAAAAATTAATTGTTTGTGAAATGCTGTGATAATTTTATTAAAGTATTTCACAAACAAATCAACCAATGCGCTGACTTCATGATGTGATATTGATGAATTACACAGTTTTGCCAATTACTAATAATCATTATAAGATAATGATTGTTTACTATAAATCAAATGTCAGAATGTATCGGTTAGCTGCATATCATCACTGCACATGTTCAATGGGATGCTTCCAACAGGCAGCAGGCATAGTATACTAGCCTGGGTTTTTTTGCAGGTGCAGAAAAGGGAAATTAGTTTTTTTGTGTGTAAACAACATTTTCTCTGTTTCTCATTAGTGTCAGAACTGCTTGAGTCATCATCAGTGATATCGCTGTCATCCGCTACCACATATTCCGGATCACTGTCTTCAGAATTTTCCTTCTGACTGTTGCAGACAGAATGATCTGAAGATGGAGACAGTGAGACTGGGACATCCGAAGTGTCATCCACATTGACTGGACTGCCATGGTCAGTTGAAGAAGGCATGCAGGACTGCGACGACAACTTTGCATACCCATGGTCATGATGAATATTCAATGGAACAACAATATCATCTGTATTAATTGCTGCATTGATAAAGTATCGCATTGGCGACATGATCACTGGCTCTGTTTGAGTTTGACACTACAAGTTAAAGGCTTTGCAATGTGACATCCATACTGCCATGAGGGACAATGTCATCTGGTGCACAGGATCCTTTGAAAGGTGTGCTTGGTATTTGTGAATCCTTCATCTGAAAGAATGATACATATGTAAGATGGTATGTATCTTCTGTGATATACATATAAATAACAATGTTTTGTCATCTTTTGTTTTCTCATTGCAGTACCTATGTCATAAAAAACCACAGAATAAATCAACTTATAATTGGCATTTCGGAAAGTGTTCAGGATCTAATTTTGTGTAGATGCATCTGTGGATATTGTAACGTACTATGCACGAGAAATCTAAATTTGATTGAATTATTCCACAGGCCCCATAGGGTCCCCCAGACTATTTTTCCACAATTGTTAAACAAATCTACTTTTGCATGGCTGTTGCATGTGGTGGTGCTACTGTACACAAGAAATCTGTATTTTATTGCATCATTCTAAGGGCCCCCAAAACACAAAGTAATACTGGTGATTTGGTTTTTGAGAAGATCCCTTGAAATGACCCCCATATCAGTTTTGTGTATTGGGTATCTGCTTTCTGGCTTGTCTGCTACTGCTAGCCAGGGTCACTAGTCAACTCTGTCTCAATGAGACCAGTGGACAGTGGGCTGAGCAGGGTGTTGTGTTTCAACCAGGGAACATTCCTGCAATAAATAGAACATTACCTTTTCAATGGTGCATTTTGTGCGGATTCCATTATATGACTAACCTTCCTGGCATATTTGAATTAATATGTATGTGTTCTGAGTCATTCAGACATCATTACAAACAAACAAAACCCACTCCTACATAAGCAGCTCACATAAATTACATAGTAAACCAATTATACAAGCCCACTTGCACATATAAGGAAATAAAATGTTTAAGTTAGTTAGGTGCAATCAATGTCCTCCTTGTTCCAATCAGAGAGACCTATTTGGCCATAATCAAAGTCATACTTGTATTTTCCAAAAATACAAATGTCAGCTTTATTCTAAATACTAATATTTTGTTTTTAATTTAAGAATATTTTTTACATTGGGGTTTATACATAAGTTTCATTTGTGGGTGGGGGGGTTTACCCAACTGAGTCTTTTCCGAGATATATAAGTTTTTTTATTGCATTGTATAAGGTTTTCTAAATAAACTTCTTGGCCATTTTCCTAATAAATACTTTTGGGAAGTGATTATGGACACCTTCCAGTTATCAAACACTAACTGCACTAACTGAACAATGCTGATGTCTGCGGTACTATTGAAAGCAGAATACATGCCTTATTAAAATATAATTTTCCTACTTTATATTCTTATTTTATAGTCTTATTTCGTTATACACAGTAACACTATTCATTTCCGATTCAATATACTAGTCATGTTGGTCGATAATAATTCTCCAACAGCCATTAGTACCAACAAATTTGAAGATTTATTTAAACACTCAAAGTTAGCAACATTTAAAGCTGACCTCTGTTGCAGTGGTTTGTCTTTTCATCATGCCCTAACATAAAATTATGACTGTGAACTGGTAAGAAATGCAAGTGCACTAGAGAGATGATGGGGCTTCATCCAGGCAGTGATGTTTGTATTGGGTATGGATAGTCTTTTCACTCTTGCTAGGAAACACAGGACACTACTAAGATTGTGATCTTATTGCCTAATTTGCACTAGGCTGTTAACTGCAATTACTAACAGCAGTCCTCTGTTGTACTTTGATCATGATGTTTACAACCCTTGCAGGTAACAATGCAGGCTATGGGCCAATGTAAGGTTCTAAATGTTTTTCACTCATGTAACTATTAATTTTAATCACGGGATCAGTGATATTACTACCTGCTGTCAGGAGACTATTCTGACGCCCAACTAAAACAAATGTGTGCCTGTTTGTCATTTGCAAAGCAAAACTGCAAATTCTTAAAGGTGAGATCCACATTTGGGTACATAATGTTTTGGGGGATAAAAAAACGTTGTCGGTTATTTAGAAATTTATTAATCTGTCAATTTTTAAATATCGGACACTAGTGACTTATTATGTATGTCAAAACAATTGCTTGTAAAAGATTGATTGTGTATTGTATATTTTGACCATGCATATTCTACAGCAATAACAGCAGGGGCATACATGAAGTTATAAAATATTCTACGGATATTTTATGATGACACTCTTAATATGCCTAAATAAAAATACTAAATGTGTTCCCAGGTAATATTGCCAATTGACTTGGGTTATGATGGGCAATGTCATTGGATAGACACATTAACATACTTAATAGTGACACTATGTTAAGTGTGATTGATTCTGTAGCATGTTTTATTGTTGTTATACTCATTATTTCATAGAAAGTTGTGCGATGCACACATGTACAGATGTTACCAGAAACAAATAAATGATACCATACTCATAATGACAATAATATTTTACTAACCTGCATGGCTGCTTCTCGCCGTTTCCTACTTTTCGTTCTGGTCTCTGGCTTCGATGATAAAATGCATATAAACAGCACATCCTCAGCTTGCATAATGTCAAAAAACAGTGTCCTCATGTAATGGCCAAGATTAACTTGTAAGCAGTAACAGACAGTATTCATAAGTCAACAGCTATGTCTCCAATTCTCTGCTGTGATGTTAAAACCTTGGGCAATTGTTTTTCACTCTACATTGCTCCATTGTAAAAATGAGTACCTGCATGGCTATAGATAGTGGTGGATATGTGTACGAGTAGCTTTCGCGCATTAATTATAGCATATCGCTGGATGCTTCCCAGAGAAGTTGAGATGGTATATCTGATTGAACAGGTCTGTCAGGGAAATAAAGTGTAAAGCGCTTTCAGCAATCCTGAGGATTGGTTACTGCGCTAAATAAGATCTTCCCTTTATAAATCAGCAATTAATAAAACCAGAGGTTTTTTCTTGAATGATTTAAATCGGTTGATTTATGGGTTAAATCAACTTATTTAAATTTAAGAGCATGTGTCAACCTGGTTATTACTATTATGCCTATAACCAATTATATTATATACGGTAGTGTTTTATTGAATGCAGTTAACAGTCTAATTTAAATAATAACATAAATTTGTATTTTGCTGTTTCTGTTAATTAATTCCAAGTAATGCCTGTAATATGACTGACAGTTCTTGACTGTTGTTGACAAATTAGCGAGTCACTCTAATTTGCATATGACGACGAGTATTGTTTAAAACAAACGTCATACGCATGTATGGTCGTAGCTGTCATTTCTTGTTATGTCATTATCTTGAAGAAGGTTATTCCACCACCGGCGACTGTCTATGTCAGAAACAAAAAGTTTACTTGTACCTAGAGACTCGAGCTATTTTTAGCAACCAACGAACCGGCGTTGGTTGCTATGCCTAGGTCTAGGTACAGCTCGCCGGCGAACTGTTGACCTAAATCCGTGGATTATATAAACAATCTTTATTTCACATTAAATAATACTATCCACACATATTTTTACTTTATTACATTCATATTTCTTATTACATTTAAACTTTGCTTAGGTCACATTCGTATATTATACAGACGATGAAATACAACTGTGGAACTAAATTGTAGTCGTAACGATACACGTTGGTACTCGTAAGTGCCGAGTCGGCTTGGCAACAACAAGCTGGTTTCGGCATGTAATTTCCTACGCGCCGCTTCACCTTCCAAATAAGGAAATCGTGTCCGGTTTTCCCTCTCAGTTCACCAAACATTACTTTGTCGCTGCGTACTTATATGCAAACAAATCGGCCAAAGATGCACCTGTGGCTTTGATCGAGACTTATGTTTTTATGTTCAGTGTCTCTTTGTGCTCGTCACGTTTGTAATTAGGCTTGCAATCGGCGTTTGAAAGTGACCACCGCAGACTCTTGTCGAACTTTCCGCCGGCGGACACGCCAACTTCATCATCTCTAACCTGTTTTTTCGGCAGGAATCCTTTCGTTCTTGCTCTGCGTGATATACATATTGTATGTATGTTTCTCTTATTATAAATGTTCAAATAATCATCATGGTGTGCAATAAATTAGTTTCACTAAAAGGTATTTATTCAGCTAATTTTTATTAGGTGTGATATTTGTCTGCTTGTGTCGCTACAGTAATAATTTTAATAAAATATATTAATTCCTTTTAACATATCTACAATGAATTTCACATATAATTACTTAATGCAAGAAATTCCCTCAAAGGGAAATATGGATGTCAATGCTATTAACGATACTTGTGCTATATATTTTGTGTAACATGGGACTACAGGTTTCAAATAATTTAATTATAACTGAATACTCTTTTCTCATGGAAACATATGTCAAATATTGTAAGACTATCCATTTACATTCATGAATAAACTAAAATATATTTTCATAGAAGTATCAACTTTGACCTTTACCTGACCTTCAGCATCTGATGTTTACCTTGAACTGAAAATATAACACCATTACCGGATTCTACCTACACAAATACCCATAAAAGATGTATTACACTAATACTTCCAAGTGTTCCAAAGTATTTATTAAGGATCTGACCTGTGGCCATCTTGGATTTTTGCAAATAATCAGAGCTGCTCAAATTTGCTGTTTGAGCAGTAGTAAATACATAATTTGTTCTAGGACTTGATGAGTCCAAATCAACCAAAACGTTCATAAGATAGTACATTTATAGATTCACTATTAAATACATGTGACTGTGAATTGGTTTTTAAATTTATCACTATGCGATACAATGTGTGTGCGTTGAGATTGTTTCCCCTTTTCCTCTTTTCTCTGACATTTTAACACAGTTGTTTTCTCACCCAGCCTCATCTTTTTAGCGTGTGCGAGTGTGTGCGGTGCGCAATGCTAAAGGTGCATGAAGATGAAAGTGAAGTTAGAAGAACAATAAGAACAATAGAACTGAAAACGTGCGATTAACTGTGTAGATAAGTGTAATAATTTGTGCAGATTAAAAACAGTTTTCTGTGTCTATTTTGTTGGTTATAATCTGGTGAGGTGGGCTGGAGGGCTTGTTGGAATGGGTGAGGTGTTGGTATGCTTATGACTTCTGGGGGTAGTGTGTTCCAGGCCCTAATGACTCTTGGATAGAATGAATATGCATATGTATTGATGCGTACGTGGATTTGTATGTACTTGCTTGGATTGCTGTTTCGTGTACAGGAGCATGAGGTTATGGTGTGTGCGCTGGTGTTGTATTCGTCGTGTTTCAAGTGTTTCCTAGCCCAGTTTATTAATCAGTTCTGTAGTGCTTGACGGTGGTCATTTAGCTGTCTGCGCTTATCTGAATTTTTTCTAGGGTGTCGATGTTGTTTTGTTTGTGTGGGTTCCATGCTACACTTGCGTATTCAAGTTTGGGTCTTATTAACACGTAGTATGCTGTTTCTTTGACTTTATGTATTGCAGGGTGGAGAGTGCGCTTTAGGAGGCCAAGTGTTCTAGCGCATTGTGATGTGGTGGTGTGCATGTGTTTTGACCATGACAGCTTTAAGTCTATTATGATGCCTAGATAAGGGTGTGATTCAACTTGGGAAATTGGTTTGTGATTGTATAGGTGAAATGGCTAGGTTTTCGTTTTTGGGTAATTCTGAGGAGATGACATTTTGCGATATTGAAGTTCATTTGCCACTTTGTTGCCCATTCGGAGTTTGTTTAGGTCTGTTTATAGGATGTCATGGTCTTTGGGATTTGAATTTCTCTGTATAGGATGGAATCGTCTGCAAAGAGTCTGATGTTTGAATTGATCGAGTCGGTGATGTCGTTTATGTATAATAGGAAGAGTACAGGGCCAAGGACTGAACCTTGAGGCACACCGGAGATGACATTAGCAGGGGATTGGTGGGAGCCATTTACTGATACTGTCTGTGTGCGGTTTCATAAGAAAGAGTTTATCCATTGTAGTGTGGGACCAGTGATCCCGTAGAAGTTTAGTTTGTTGAGAAGGCGTTTGTGGGGAACTATGTCGAAAGCTTTGGAGAAGTCGAGACGGAGAATGTCGGTTTGTTTGTTATTGTTCATGGAGGAAGCCCAATCTTGAACTGCCTCCACGAGCTGGGTTTGACAGGAAAGTCCTGTTTGGAATCCCTGCTGGTGATGGAGGATAACGTCGTTAGCATTGAGGTGTTTCCACATGTGGCTAAGAACGATATACTCCATCACCTTGCATAGAATGCAGGTTAGGGAAATTGGCCTGTAGTTGTCAGGATTACTTGTGTTGCCGTTTTTGTATATTGATGTGACAAGAGTTGTGGGCCAAGCTTGTGGGAGTTTGCCGGTGGTGTATTATTGTTGGAATATGTGTTGAACAATTGTGTATATTTCACTGGCAGTCTCCTTTAATATTCTTGCTGGGATTTCGTATGGGCCTGTTGCCTTGTGCGGTTTTAGAGCTTCTAATTGTTTTCTTACGCCATTTACTCCAATGTATAGTGTTTGTATTGAGGGGAATTGTGATGGGCCTTTGGATGGGATGGGGAGTTGTTCATTGTTGAAGACTGACTTGAAGTGGTTGTTTAATGTGTTAGCTTTGTCATGATCAGTCGTTTGCATTTTGTCATTTGAATGTAATGTTGGGATGCCAAGGTTTTCTGTTTTTGTTTGTTTAATCAAGGACCAGAAACGCTTAGGGTTTGTGCTGAGGCTTTCACCTATAATATTATTGATGTAGCTGTGATAGGATTTGGTTATTTCTTTCTTGACTACTTTCCTTAGGTTTTTGAAGTGTTCCCAGTGTTTGTTTTTCTTTGTTTTCTTAGCCTTAGCGTGAGGTTTGTCCCGTTTTCTTTGCATTCTAATAACGTTTTTTTGTGATCCATGGTAGATGTGGTTTGGATTTAGTCATGTGGCTGGGGATAGACTGTTCTATTAGTTTAGTGTAATTTTTATGAAAGAAGTTCCAGTTTGAGTCAATATCTAGATTGTCGGGTTTCGGTCAAAGTACTTTTGAGTAAGAAGAATGATGTTGGATTTAAGAGATTCCCAGTTTGCAGTTTTATAATTGTACACATTGTGTGCATTGATATGTGCATCTAAAGAACTTGTTCTTAAATATCGTGCTATGAATAGTAATGTTTCTGTTGTTTATTAGATGCCTCAAAAGCATTTGATCGTATTAACCTTAGTCGTTTAGTTCAAAAAGATGCACGGTATACATATGTTCTTAATTATAATGTTAATATAGTGTTACGCTCATCAAATGATGTATTGTTGATTGTCTATCATGATTTGTATGTTAATATCCTACTAAACTACTGTTTAGGACAATCATTCAATAAAGCAATTGTATATCAGTAGGTTGTACAACAGGCGCATCTAAAGGTAATCACCACGTGTATGCCGATTACTTATTATTACGCTCAAAATCTGCAAAAGATTTCTGTGCACTGTTGAAAACATATGAGAACTATGGTGATGATTATGATATAAAGTATATTATTAAGAAACGTGCATTATTGATATTTGAATGTAACACGGTGATTATAGACCAATTGTTAATCACTATAAATATCTTGTGTAGTAATATTAATCGGTATATTGATGTAAACAAATCGGTAGAGTGGTGTATGCACATGGTAATTCAATACTACGTAAGTTTGGTATGTATTGCGAAAAAGTGACAATAGTGCTTTTAAGCATATGCTTGCACATCACTGTGTACAAGCCATTTATGCTGGCAACAAAACACATATGTATGTATGTTGGTTATAATTAAAACAAATCGAATGATATGTCTCGAGCCCAAGTGGTGTAGTCCAATAACTATGTATGTTACTAGACATGTGCCAATGTGCCAGATGTTAACTCGTAAATTATATATATATATATATATATATATATATATATATATGTTTCATTGCAAGAATAGATACATCTAATACTGCAAATTATTAGGAGCATACCATGTTATGATATACAATTTACGTCCAATATATTACGATATTGGTATTGAGTGATAATGATAAACAGTAGTGTGTTTCCATTATTAAAATGCTTTATGTATTACATGTGCGTATTTATATAACACATACTCTTGTACATTACATTTTTATTTATATAAAATTATTCGTTCATTCATTTATAATGAGGCAATTTGGCGAATATCCCCAAAAAGAAATAACGTAATACGAAGTCCCGTGGTGGGATGTAACGAAATGAGAGAGGGAGATTGGGAGAGAGAGAGGCGAATATGAAACTGTGAGAAGTCACACACGCGCACACATGTTATTAAGATACAGGGAAATTGCACAGTCATTGTTACATATTAAAATGTATTCCAGGACATATATTAAAAAAAAACGACATCCATTCTTCTTGTATGAAAAAGACACAGGGTCCGCGTTCATGATTGCTTTATTGTATAAATATAAAACACTGCATGTGGTATGCCCTAATCACTGGTAGTAGTAGCGTTGCATTATGCTAATAGTAGAATAAGCGAAATCAAAGTCGTTGCCGTTTGTGTTGACGTCAACAGCGAAGATGACACAACCTATCACAGCCGTCTTCGATAGGGGAGATGACACGAAGTATCAAGGCCGCTCTTGCTAGCGGAGACGATACGTCGTATCATGATCGCATTCAGTAATCGTGATGCCGATCTCTCGTCCGAGGTTTCACCAACCTGAAACAACGGATTCCAGTGGTGAATGCAATATATTGATAGCATAGGCAATCGTATAGCTATGTACTCCCCCATATACTTAGAAATCATGCTGAAATAGATAGGTTTGGTAACACTACAAGTTAAAGATGTTGTTGCTATGTAAATTCAGTTATTGGCAAACAAAACAGCTGTTTTCAAGTTATCACTTTACGTTGTCATGCCTATAATGGTATGGCAACATTATTTAGCTTCGGCATCTTCCGTCATAGTTCGAGATAACCAGGTAATATCACCAGCTTTAGGAGGATCCCCATGTAATACAAGGACAAGAAGGAGAGTTTAATATATCTGATTCAAACATCCACATATTCTAATTCGTCATCATTGGCGGTTGTGTCCCTTTGCTAGGCGATGGGTTCAGCATGCTCTCCCCAGAGCTGCCTGTCTTCCGCTGTGTTCTGCCAGATGGTGCCCTTCCATTATTACCTGTCTAATTCGTCTCCCCGGTCTTTCTCGAAACTATTCCTCATTCGTAAAGCTTCCTTTTGGTAATATATGATGTCCTTCGGTTATCTCGTAATCCAAAAACGTGCCCTGCCCAGGTCAACTTCTCTCGTCTGACTTGTTCAATCAGTTATGTAACTTGGTCGTTTCTCTGTTTTTAAAGTGTTTATTATCTATATTTGTTCATGCGGCTGCTTGCTTGCTCTGGTTGTCAGTGCGAGAGTTTCCATCCCGCATGATTTGCTGAAAGCGATTTTTACACTTGTCTCTTTCAGTAGGCTTCATAGTTACCATTGACGATGTTTTTTTCTTCTGACATCCAACTACAACGTTATCAATGTTGCAATGTTCTGCAAACCCCGGAAGTTGTATTAACAGCATAGTTCTAAACACCATCCTAGTGGGCCTGCGAGATCACATGTAAACTATCAGCCC
>JAODUO010000338.1:427500-482023 GCA_025642075.2 Ridgeia piscesae
TGCGGGGTGTACTAGTCGATGTGTCGATAGTTCGTTGTCATTTCACCGCATTCCCAAGGAAGAGAAACGACGACACCTTTGGCTGAATGCGATCAAACGCAAACATTCAGCTCCGTCTCCAACCAACAACGACCGAGTTTGTGGATGGCATTTCATTTCAAGTTCTGAACCGTTTTAATTATTAGCATAACAAGTTACTAGCCACGAGTACTGGTGGCAGCCACATAAACATAATTTATTGCAAAACAGACTTTGACTTTTGTTATATTAGTCGCATGTAGGACTGGTGGCTGGCTGGCTGGCGCGAGCTGTCACTGTCAGTACCGACCGGCGTAGGCATAGCTGGCTGACACACTGCAATTCTGGGCCGCGAGCTGGACCCGGAACCCGTAAATTAGGCCTTACAGGATACTTCGATGTTGAATATATATTTTACACTTGAATGCAAGCATGTAAGCGTCCAGTGAATTGTATGCCTTCGTCGAGTCTCGACTGAACATTCTTGGCGTGTCGGTAACGTTATTGTAACGGCTAATTGTAAATATCGCCGGCGAACGTTAGATTCGGGATCATTTTGGCAGCCGTCTTGCATATAATACGGCTCTGGCAACACGTCAGCGCCATCGCCGTACTCTAATTTCTTTTCATACCAATCTCACGCGCTGACATCTAAAGAATTAACGTACAACGAATACTGGCTATTCAGAATTGCAGCGTTACAACCAGCATTTGTTGGCTTGGCTGGTTGGCAGCAAGGCGTGTTTTGCCAACCAGTGCAATGCGCAAGTGCGAAAGTGACGTGTTGGTAAACGTGAAACGTCCTACTTGTATAGCAACAATGACTAATTTCAATAAAGCAGTAAGGAAAGTATTTGAATGATGCACACACGCACACGCACATGCACGCACGCACGCACGCACGCACGCACGCACGCACGCACGACACACACACACACATATACACATTAATAGTAGCGCAGTGGCTCAGTGGTAGAGCATCGGACTCTCGACTAAGAGGACCCGGGATCGAATCCTGTGCTGCTGTGTGAAAGCTTGAGCAAGTATATGCTCCAGTTCAGTCAGCTGTCATACCCACTCAATACTTTAAACACTTCTATCTGATCTCCTCTCAATCACCTCCTGTTCTCAAGAGTTATTAAATCGCATTCTCTTAGACTCAACTAATAACCCTGAGTGTGTATCATTTTAGTTGCTCTCCTTTATAATCTGTCTAGCATATATATATCCTTCTTGCGATATGGCCTCCATACTTGCATACACTATTCTAAATGAGGCCTAACAATTTTTTTACAGCGGTATTATTAGTTCTTTTTCTTTGTACACTATTTTTCACCTAATGAATCCGATAATTTAGTTTCCCTTCGATGCTGCAATTCCACACTGTTCTGAGACCTTCATAGTCAAGTATTTTCCTTTACGATAATACTTAGTACAGTACCACCCATTGTATATTCCCATGTCTTGTGTAGAGGCAAGACTTCCCAATATTAAACAGCATTTGCCACTTCTCAGATCTTTGTAAATGCTATCTATCTCCATTACTTTTAATTTTTCTAAACACCTTTGTATCGTCCGCAAACTTCAACACCGTACGTGTTAAATCATCATCCAAATAATTGATATATATTAAGAATAAAATTGATCTCAATAGTGATCCCTGTGATACTCCGCTCAAAACCGATTTCCAGTTTGAAACCTCTCCATCACCTACAACTCGTTGACTTTTAAATATACCATGTCTCCGTGCTCATCAATTTAGTGATACATTTCCTCTAAATGATATGCTGTTGTGTGTAAACGTTTCAGCTCCCCTTTAAGAATCGTGATCTCACGTTAGAGGTGATCAGTGTACAGTGTACGGGTTACCATTAGTTAACACAACAGTGAATTCGATTTTACCTTATGCATTTTCACGAGAAATATACGTATACAATGGAACGAGAGGCGAGAGTATGTTCACTACTATTTCGTTACCCACCTTGGCATTTCGACCGTCGGATGCATTTCCCTCTATGTAGAATGAGGTATTTTTTTTTGCACCTGCATCCCGCAATACACTTGCCCGTGCACTTCGGTCTCGGATTTGCGCATGTTGCCTGACACCCGCCTTTGCATCTAGAGAGATATTGGTCGAACGGGCAGCGCTTCACTTTAAGGAAAGAAAACAAAATCATTTATCAACAAATTCGCATCAATCTTGATGTGTTTTGATAAACATGATTTCCTAACAAGTAGTATATTACTATGTATATATTATGTATATATTTCGGTGTGAGTGTGTCTGTCCTTCTATATATATATATATATATATATATATATATATATATATATATATATATATATATATATATTCTGCTCATCAAATTATGGTCACATTTCCTCTAAATGATATGTTATTGTGTGTAAATGTTTTAGCTCCCCTTTAAGAATCGTGAGCTCACGTTAGAGGCGATCAGCGTATAATGAAAGGGTTAACATTATTTAACACGAGAAACATAATTGCATAAAACTCAAATGTAATATCGATAGAGGCAATACGCGATTGTGATAGCTGAAGTTAAATCTCCTTTCTATTTCTGACAAATAACAGCACCTTGGCTTCTGGCGAATACCTTACTGGTTTATATAGCTGACTGAATCAGTGCTAGAGATATTCCAACCCAGTTAAAAGGGAACCATTGAGGGTAATACGTAACTTATATTGCCTTTGAAAGGCAATCCAAGTGCAAACACAAACACACTCCAACTAATGTTTCTTTTTAATAAAACATAATATGCAACAAATTAATACTAACTAGTGTACTCCTAGTACTACATTTGACTTCTTTTTAATATTAGTCTTTATTTGGTGTGTTGTGCTATTTTACCTACTGTGACTTCGGGTTTACCTTATGCATTTTCCCGAGAAATATACGTATACAATGGAACGAGAGGCGAGAGTATGTTTACTACTATTTCGTCACCCACCTTGGCATTTCGACCGTCGGATGCATTTCCCTCCATGTAGAATAGGTCGTTTTTGTTTGCAGCTGCATCCCGCAATACACTTGCTCGTGCACTTCGGTCTCGGATGTGCGCATGTTGCCTGACACCCGCCTTTGCATTTAGAGAGATATTGGCCGAACGGGCAGCGCATCACTTAAAGGAAAGAAAACAAAATCGTTTCTCAACAAATTCGCACCAGTCTAGAAGTGTTTTGACAAAACATGATTAACTAACAACTTGTAGGGTGCCTTATGTATATATTTCGGTGTGAGTCTATCTGTCCTTCTGTCTATATGTGTGTATTAATATGTCCGCATGCCCACCCGCCCGTCCGCCCGTCCGCCCGTCCGTCCGTCCCTTCATTGAAATACTACCTCAGGGTGGAGGAGGTAAATAAACTTTGTGAGTGAGTGTGAGGAAAATGTATCTGTAGTGACATGGTGTGTGTGTGTGTGTGTGTGTGTGTGTGTGTGTGTGTGTGTGTGTGTGTGTGTGTGTGTGTGTGTGTGTGTGTGTGTGTGTGTGTGTGTGTGTGTGTGTGTGTGTGTGTGTTGTGTGTGTGTGTGTGTCTGTGTGTGTGTGCGTGTTTATGTGAAGGGTGAATGTATGTGCAAAAAGAGAGAGAAAAAAAAGGAAAGAAAGAGAGGTAGAGAGAGAGAGAGAGAGAGAGTGTGTGTGAGAGAGAGAGAGTGAGAGAGAGAGAGAGAGAGAGAGAGAGAGAGAGAGAGAGAGAAAGAGAGAGAGAAGATAGAGAGGGAAAGACAGGATATAATTATATATATATATAAAGAGAGAGAATGGAAATATAGAGGTAGTTATCAAATCGATGAGCATTATATATGTGGCAATTATACTCATTAAACCAAATTACAGATAGCAGATATAATGAAATACGGTCTCTCGCATCCTTGCGTGAAACTACACATCAATACACCGCAGTACACAAACGCACACACGTACAGACGCACACACACGCACACACACACACACACACGTTCACGTATGCGCACACATAAATAACGTTTTAACACACTCTTATTTAGAGGTGTTGCTTTAATTGACGTGTAATGTGCAACAACATCGTAATAGCTAGTGTAAGTATTATTGCGATTGTTGTTCTGTTTCGTTATCCCTTATTTATTATTGTTTTCATTTTAATATAACAACTCGCTTTATTATTTGTGTTAGCACCTGCAGTAACTGTCTTACTCTCTTTCTTGAGAAATGTATACCCAATACAACGAGAGGCGAGTGAATGTGTACTACTACATTCGGTACCCACTTTTCTTGCATTTTGACCATCTGACGCAAATTCCTTTATGGAGATAGGGGCGTTTCTTTTTACATCTGCATCCCTTAAAGCATCTTTTTGAACACTTCGGTCGCGGCTTTGCGCACGTTTGCTGACATCCGCCACGGCATTTTGAAAGATATTGTCCGGAAGGACAACGCGACGCTTAAAGAAAAACAAAGCACATTAGTATTGCGACAAATTCATGTTAATCTAAAAACAATTTTAAAAAATCCTACAAATAACTAACAATTAATACAGACAAATACGTACACATCAGTTCTGTATGCCAGTCATACTGTCGATATGCACACTTTCGCATACAAGCATACACGTACACATGCAAACTCACACGTTTACGTACGCCCCACATACAAAACGTGTTAAAACACTTCTATAGACGTTTTGTTTTAAGTAACATATAATATGCAATAGCGTCATAGCAGCTAGTGTCAATATTATTGCACATAATGCCGCATTTCGTTATTCCATATTCGGTGTATTGTATTGTTTTTGATATCACAACTCATCGTAATAGTTGCATTAGTACCTTCAGCAACTCTCTTACTCACGTTCCTAATAAATAAATAAATAAATAAATAAATAAATAAATAAATAAATAAATAAATAAATAAATAAATAAATAAATAAATAAATAAATAAATAAATAAATAATAAATAATAATATATATATTATATATAATATATAATATATATATATATATATATATATATATATATATATATATATATATATTTATATATATATAATATATATAATAGAACTATGATGTTGACTACTCCTTTCTGTACACACCTTTCTTGCATTTCGACCATCTGATGCATTTTCCTTTATGGAGATAGGGGCGTCTTTTGTTACACTTGCATCCCGGAATGCATCTTTTTGAACACTTCGGTCGCCGATTTGCGCACGTTCGCTGACACCCGCCATGACATTTTGAAAAATGTTGTCCGTAAGGACAACGTGACACTTAAAAGAAAAACAAAGCAAATTAGTATTGGAACCACGTTCGTAGTATTCTTAAAAGTGTTCTGACAAAGACACACATAATTAACAATTAATATAATAGATTACGTACAGTGTCCTGTAATCTTCTAATCTCCAGCAGCAAACGCACAGTCCATGCATATATATGTGCATGTCCCGTGTGCACTTCTTGACGTTTGCAATGCAATGCAATGCATATATATATATATATATATATATATATATATATATATATATATATATATATATATATATATATTGTTTGTTCGGACGAGACAAAAGTTAATGTAACACACTATTCCCACAAGCAAGTGTTCTGTCGTGTAATAACAATTACGGAATATTTGTATCAAAATGCGATTATTTCTGTAATTTATGATATATCTACACTGGTTAATTATCCTCGTGGACACTGCATTTTAGGGATAGGTCATACTAGATGTCGTCAAATGAAAGCAGTTATGTAAAATAGTAGATAATATCACTCTGCATTCAAACAGGAATAGAACTACAGTTTGTCACAGTTTATTTACAACGTAATTTGGTGATATGCTTAGTTGTTATTATTTGATTTCTAAGTAATCGTCAATACGTTTTACTTACTTGTTTGGCAGTTGGTACCAGTGTATCCAGGAACGCATTTGCAACTATATTTGTTCACCCCAGCAGTACATGTCCCGCCATTCTTGCATGGTTTGCTCAAACATTCATTTATGTCTGAAACATCAATTGTACATTTCAGATGAATGAAATGTACGTATTCAGGGTAATATATTTACACACACACACACACACACACACACACACACACACACACACACACACACATCACACCACAGACACACACACACACACCACACACACCACACACACACACACACACACACACACACACATACACACACACACACACACACACACACACACACACACACACACACACACACACACACACACACACACACACACAACACACACACACACACACACACACACAGACACCCACACACAACACACACACACACACACACACACACACACACACACACACACACACACACACACACACACACACACACACACACACACACACACACACACACACACACACACACACACACACACACACACACACACACACACACACACACACACACACACACACACACACACACACACACACACACACACACACACACACACACACACACACACACACACACACACACACACACACACACACACACACACACACACACACACACACACACACACACACACACACACACACACACACACACACACACACACACACACACACACACACACACACACACACACACACACACACACACACACACACACACACACACACACACACACACACACACACACACACACACACACACACACACACAACACACACACACACACACACACACACACACACATATATATATGGCTAAATGCTGCATAGGGAGACCAGTGCATATACGACTGCCTACAGGTGACCGGCCGTATATTTTTATGTAACTGATTTTCCAATTGGAACATTGGCTGTAATTTATATTTAACTCCGACCTGATATATCCAAAACCCAATACAACGATAACACTAATAACATAAATATATATGCACATACACAAATTGACAGGCCCGCGTTTAACAAAATGTACAACGTATGGCTAGGAGATCCGTCAAATATTTGTTTTATTAATGTGTATATATATTTATTAAAATTAATACATATCAAACAAGCGTATAATACACTGAGACGGAACGCTAACCCCTCAATCAATATATAGCAAAACACTGAAACAATAAGCACTTTCGCTATATATATATATATATATATTATATATATATATATATATATATAATATATATATATATAATATATATATAAGTATATAATATATATATATATATATATATATATATATATATATATATATATATATATATATATATATATCAAGTGTCTACAATAAATGTGCTCAAAACCAATCAAAATATAAAATAAAGTTTATAATAATTACATAAGTTAATTCCTTTATGTTTGAACTATCTCCAATAACAAGGATAATCATTAAATAAAATGTATTAGTTATGCAATCACACATCCAAACGTTAAGGAGACCGGCTCCGGTCTCCTTAAAACAGCGGTCTCCCGTACGCGGTGCTATATGCATAACTGGTGTCCCGTACGCGGCGTTTAACCTTATATATATACACACACACACACACACACAAATATATATATATATATATATATACACATTACTAATACTACTACCACCTACGACTACTACTACTACTACTAATACTACTACTACTGCTGCTGCTGCTGCTAATACTGCTACTACTAACTACTACTACTACTACGACTGCTACCACTACACAAATATTAAGATGCTGCCTCAAATACACGGGGTTACCCTTTGTTAAGCAGAGCTTGAGCTTGGTTCGTACTTAACATATTCAGTTAAATGCTCCCATCTTTATATGGAACGTGTTTTATTTAAACGACAACAATTCTGGGGTCTAAACATAATTATTTACTTATATATATATATATATATATATATATATATATATATATATATATATATATATATATATATATATAATAAGTATATTCATTATGTTGGTTTCGGTTGTCACATCAGCTTGGTATTGGGCATAGCCAGGTGATGTATGCCCATTTTTAAATAACACAACCTTTAGATTTGCATACGTTATAATAATGACTGTTATGAAACAATGTTTCCATGAATAAATTTCATATATACGGCTTCTCGGACGACATTAATGATTACGTATTATCCATTTAGTATACTATCACATGCGCGATGAATTTTGGTATCGGGCATAACAACAAAAATGGGCCTCTTAGCAGGTCACACTTTGTTTGTAACATTAATCAAGGAGTAAATAAGGAACCTTTACTGCGTGGACAATTAAAAACAAAGTGTCAGAATTGTTTGGAGAATGGCGCAGTGGCTCCTTCTTTGCTAATCCTCATCCTGTACATACTAGTGCCGCCGCTAATAAATTATTATGAAATCATACATTATTTGATTCAACTAATTTGCAATAATCACAGACACAGAAAAGGATTTTTCACATGGCACTAATAGCGCTATAGGTTTGGAGTAGGGAGTTTTGGAGTTAGGAGTAAAGTATGAATAATTTATATTTGATATAAACATAGCAACCCTCTAATAATATTTATTTTCCGATAGATATTGGGGTATGAACACTGTAAAAACCAAGTTATTTTAAATGTTAAATATACTACAACAAGAACAATGTTCGTTGTGTTCTGTGTATGGTCATTAATGTTACTTCACCTCGGTGGTTGTATGATGCATTTGTTTATTATTTTCTTTTTTCGCATTAGGCATATAATTACATCATACCAAGTGGAAGTCCAGCCAGTTTGTTGTCCTTACTATCTTTGTTCCCTTATACTATTTGTATTACTACATATATATATATATATATATATATATATATATATATATACGTATACTTTTATTGTTGTCTACTATTACACATACAATTACTATGAATGTTACGATGCCATGCTACGCAGAAGGTTGTAATATAATTATTGTTTTGCATTACTGTTGTTTTCATAAGTTAATTTATGTCGCTTCAGGTAGTAATATAATAACGACGGACTGGGGAAATTATCTTAAGATGATACTTTCTATATAATTTTTTTAATGGATGACAATATTAACTTAGACCGAATCCAAACAAATGGAAACTTTGACTTTGCAAATTTATATACTGAACTTAATTATAATGAAGATGATATATATAATGACTCACCCCTTTCTTCATATCCCAATGAGTGTAAATATTTGACCACGGTTGAATTCTCAAACGCTTTCCAGATAGATAAAGTTTCTTTATCAATGTTATGCATAAATTGTCGCAACTTAGAGGCGCACTGGGAGTCTATGCAAGAATAATTTTGCAACTTATCATCAGGTGGCCTCAAACTTGATATGGTTGCCTTAACAGAACTATTTAGAATTCGGGATTCTCAGCAATACGATTTAAATGGATACCACAGTTTACCGTTTAACATCAGATGGCAAAATGATGATGGGCATGGTGGAGTTGGTATATATATATATATATATATATATATATATATATATATATATATATATATATTAACGATAGCTTTACATGCACTAAACGTGAAGATCTCTCTATATTTATTCCCCACGTTTTTGAATCTATATTTTTTGAAGTTCAAAATAATAAAAACAAACAAATTATAGTAGGTGTAGTATATCGTCCTAATGCAGGTCCTCGTGCAGACATAGATATATTTATGAGCAAAATAATAGAAATGCAGGATAAGATATCAAATGAAAATAAAATTGCTTATTTGATGGGTGATTACAACATTAATTTGTTAAACTTTGTTACCCACAAAAAACGATTTCATAGATAATGTAATATCCCAAGGGTTTATACCGTACATTACCAAACCAACACGAATAACGTCAAACTCTGCAACACTTATAGATCACATATATTCAAATCAGTCTCACCCTAATCATGAATCGGGAATTATAATCACTGATATAGCCGATCACTTTGCCATATTTCACATAATATATGGTACACCTCGTCCCCAAAAATCAGTATATAGGCAGGTACGAAAGTTGAACCCAAGAAACATTGCATCCTTTAGAAATCAATTACATATGGCTGATTTCTCAACTGTGGTTTCCACAGTTGATGTGAATGAAGCTTATGATAATGTCGTGATAATATACAAATCACTTTTCGAACTATCCTTAAACATGTGAAGGTTAAAGAAAAAATATATTAAACGACAACCTTGGATTACTTCGGGTATATTGACTTCGTCGCTAAATAAAGCAAAGTTACTTCGAAAGAAACTAAGTAGACCTAGCCTAGAAGCGATCAATAAATACAAAGAATATTGTAGAGTTTTTAATAAGGTCAAATGAGCAGCAAAAAGTGTTTATTAAGCAGAAATGCTAGAAGCAATGCATAAACAAAAAGAATTATCTACTACAAGCGACAATACATGAAATAACCAGTCCGCTTGAGTATATCCTAAATCAATCTATTGTCGCGGGAACTGTTCCTGAAAACTTGAAATATGCCAAAGTTGTACCCGTTTACAAATCAAGTAACAGCAAAATGTTTAACAATTATAGACCTATAAGTATCTTACCTGCGATTTCTAAAATAATGGAAGAAATTGTACGCAATAGACTGTTGGTGTTTCTAGAAAAATATAACATTTTGTATAAACATCAGTATGGATTTCGAGCAAGACTACAATTCACCCAATATTGCATTTGCTAAAGGACATTTCAATTGCAAATGATAAAATAACAAAAGACCCTACATTGGCTGTGTTTCTGGACTTTTCTAAGGCATTTGATACAGTAGTAGACCATGACATTTTCTGTATAAATTACATTTCTATGGAATTCGGGGATTAAGTAATAAATGGTTTGCCAGTTACTTATCAAATCGAAAACAGTACACAGAAATAAACAAATGTAAGTCTTCTAAGAAAAACATAACAGCTGGAGTGCCCCAAGGATCCGTACTTGGACCAATCTTATTTCTGATTTATATCAATGATATAATTAATTTTACGTCTTTAAATTAAATGTTTTTTGCTGATGACACAACTGCATACAAATCAGGTCCTCATATTGATACTTTAATTAACAACATAAACCAAGAATTAAAACATTTGTGCGATTACTTGTGTGCTAATAAACTCGCATTGAATGTTAAAACAACAAACGTTGGCATATACAGCCCACCGAATAACAAATATCAGGTAAATAACTGTATCAAAATAAACAATAAAAATGTTAATCATATTGAAAAGGATAACAAAAACGAGTCGGCCAAGTTTTTAGGAATACATATTGATAAACACTTAACATGGAAAAACATATTAATATAATCAGTTCTAAGATATCTAGAGCAGTTTTTTGCAATTAACAGACTGAAACATTTCTTGGAAATACATTAATAAAGTTTACAAAAACGTGTTTTACGAATAATTAACAACAACAATAGATATAGAAGTCACACCGATCCTATTTTTAAATCTGAAAATATACTTAAAATTACTGATATACACAAGTTGCATGTCACATTATTTATGTTTGATTATTACCATAAAACACAGCCTAAATCCTTCGAATATTATATACCAACAAATAATCTAGCCACTAACACCAGCATTACCAGACAACACAACCAAATACGTACAGGAAAGCCCAGAACACATGTTTCTTCTAAGTTACCTTTACATCATTTTACAAAACTATGGAATAACCTTGATTATAAGATTCAAAATCTCAAATCCCGACATAAAGTGTAACTAAAATCGTTTATTTAAAAAGAAAAACTGTTTGGATTTACAAAAGATTATCAATTTTTTTAACATTCCCCTTGTACGTTGTCAAGTCCGTCGTCAAATAAATTATATTGTCAAATAAATTATATTGAGAACAGCGATGTCGTAATTCTACGTGTATAAGTATATATGTATATGTACTTTATAAGTTTATGTTTTGGGGTCACAGGAATACGGCACATTATGTGCCATGTGACCACCACATAACAATATATTTTTGTTTGGATTGCTCATGTGCAAGTATAATGTATTCTTGTTGTTGTTACGAAATAAAATTGATTCATTGAAGGTGAGGGGTGGGTTATCATTGTCCAATTCAAACACGGTTCCCAATGTCGTTATTATTATTAAATTGCTATGGTGTAGTGATGTCATGTTCACATAATATATGCTACAACCTACTCCACGCTTTGGTACGGAATTTCAGATGAAACCCACTCACCATGTGAGTTTCCACAACACATCTACATGTCACCGCCTATAAACTGCAACTGCATGTGTCTGTGTGTTGTGTGTGTATGTGTGTGTGTTGGTGTGTGTGTGTGTGTGTGTGTGTGTGTGTGTGTGTGTGTGGTGTGTGTGTGTGTGTTTGTGCTAGAGCGTGTGTCTGCGCGTGAAAGTAAATATTAACCACTCACAAGCACTGCAAGTCCCTTTGATGACGTCATCCGTGCGACTGGCTAATTCGGCGAAGTTGGACACGTTAAAAACCCATTTCTGGTCACTCACAATCTTCGATGTTTCCCATGATTTAATCCCGACAGCTGCATGCAAGACACAATGATCAGAGCAGTGTTAAACTAATACCAGCCTAATGGTTTTTTAAATATGCATTTCTTCTGTAACAATGATAATAAGTGTATACGATAATAAATGTATTTGAATTTGAAGCGTCATTACTCGCCGTCGAAAATATGTTCCAGTCATTTTGTCTTTGTATGGAGTATACAGAAAACTATACACTTTTATTTTTCATGGCATGCATATACTGAACAGTGAGGAGTTCAAATATGTATACACACACCCGCAGACACACACACGTATATATATATATATATATATACATACATATATATATATATATATATATATATATATATATATATATATATATATATATATATATATTATTATATATATATATATATATATATATATATATATATATATATATATATATATATATGCACATACATACATACATACATACAAATATACATCAGACAGATATGGTGCCTTTAACTATTCTGTCTGTGAATATACTGTTATGTCTTATTGTTACTACGCAAAGGTTATCGCAACGCACCAACAACTAATATATTAATATGTTCTCTCTTCGCATCATCCGCCTCCGGGATTGTTCTTTCCTCTTCAATAGTAGAATAACCATCAGTCAAAAGGATAGCTATCGGTTGAACGTGTAATCGACTGTACCGATTTATCATGTGTCGCATACGCTGTGAAGAGAAGACAGAAATACATCATACCATTCCTTTCATAGTATCAAGCATCCACATGCACGCACACATGCACATATTTTGAAATTGTGTAGAATGCTTTCTTTCTGGTTTATTTTGAAACATATAGTACTGTATTAATAATCTATGGCGGCAAAACTTACTTACTGCTCGCCTATCTCAACAAATATTGATTTTATGATAGGCGTAGAATTCGGAGTGGGCTGGATTATAATAAACTCCGAATACCCATGTCTTCGGGTGTCATGATTAAAACAGCTCAACAGCACATTCGTACTGACTATCAGTGTTAGCCATTTCATTATTGATATCGTTACGATGCAAGTGCTTACTATTTTTCTCCTATGAATGGAAAATTCTCTATAGATAAATGTAATAGTAACCGTTTAATTGACGTAGCAGAGCAACATAACCAATTACCAAAATGCCGTCAGCCGTGTTGGTTGCACCAGACAAATAAGACATAGCCCAGATTTTCTTCGCCATTTCGTCTACGTCGTAGTATTGCTGCAGGTGAAAGTTGGTCACAGCCGTCGTGGAGAAGCTGACAATTCCGACGCGTGTCTGGTCGTCGATGATCTTGAGTCCGCGGATGATGTCTGTCACGAACTGTTTGATGACGTACCAGTTCAGTTTCTTAACGCTTACGGACGAGTCGAGTATGAAAACAACGTCACGGCGACAGTCTCCAACCACTGCAAGTGACAAACGAAAACGGATAAAGGACATACATTATTTGAAATTACATTCTTTGAAATTGCCGTATAATTATCGGTATGTCACCGTAAAATGGATTACGGTGCAATCACTGTAAAACATGTCGGCATCTACCGGCTACGATTAAAACCACTATTGCAGCGCTTCAGCGCATGATCAAAAATAATGATATGATGGCATGGTGGGTGGCGCCAGTACTGAGGTAAACTCGCTTAATCAACTCTCACCCAGCTGCGTGACTTCGTCGGGAAGATAGTGTGGCTCCGATGAATGAACCAGTTGTTTTATCGCCAGATAGCAAATTTATCCTCCAGAATTATTTTTATGTATGTTTGTACAGGATTCCAACACCGAACTTCCTCAATTGGAATGATATTTGCTACCAACGCTCTCCACTCAACCACAAACTCGAATTAAACAAATATGTATTTTGGCGGCCAACTAATAGTTATCGTTGCGCACAGTAAAGCGATTGTACTTTGTTTTTGTGTAAGAATAACAACAACACGTTTTGTTAGAAGATGCATTGCGACGTCGTAATAAGAATATCTCTGTAGCGTCCATTGTTTTATGGGTCAGGCTGTATTAATTAAGCATATTGGTCGCATCGATCGGTCCCGACTGTTTAGACTAAGCCTGTTGACATATTAGTTCACATCAGGAAATGTTTATAATGTTGACTTAATGTAATACTAGCATGGCATGCCAGTGGCGACGCGAACTGATGTGTTGAACTTGCATACGAACGCAGTAAGATCACAACGAACCTACATGTTACCGAGAAATATATTTTGGTAAGTGTTATCATCCAGGTTTATTAGTTTCACTGTTTTGTTTACTCCTATACATGGAACAGTCATAATTGAAACACGTTCTCTGTCATCGTGTAGTTTGCGTACTTTCGATGGTTTTAAATTAAATATATATGTATGCTGTGAGCTTTGTTTCAGCCATCGACATATTTAATTCTCAATTGTCGTTTTACTCGAACTTCATCCACTTGTTACATTGAGGTA
The DNA here is from genome assembly GCA_025642075.2 of Ridgeia piscesae. Classification (NCBI taxonomy): domain Eukaryota; kingdom Metazoa; phylum Annelida; class Polychaeta; order Sabellida; family Siboglinidae; genus Ridgeia; species Ridgeia piscesae. Next base: position 442,463 of record JAODUO010000338.1, read on the forward strand.
CGGCAGTTAGTGTCATGTTGGCTTTTTACAAGTTTCTCATTATGAAACATTTCGTAGGAACACAATTTGTAAAATCAATTGCACCACCGTATTGCAAAATATCACAAGAGCCATATAGTTTGTGTCGAATCCGAACAGACATCGGTTTTGTAATAACTATATGCGTTGTCGTCAAAACTGTGATAAGTCATGTAGTTAATTACCTCAAACTTATTTAAGTTACAAAATATTAGCGCAGTTTTGAGGAAAATTTTACTACAAATGCAAATCCATACGCCACAACACTGTACACGTGATCTAGATACAGACAGGGGCTGAACATTAAGCCTGTGCACACATAGGGGTTTGCCAATTAGGTCAAGCTCACTTTCAAATAAAGGCTTACAGTTAACTGCAAACATGTGCAAACAAACTTGGTGCCCTACCAACGCCAATGAGATAAGGTCTGACTGGTCATGCTGCTATTCCGCTGGACTGACTTCGGCTTTAAGTAACCTTAGTTAGCACACTGGCTGTTATCTCTGTTAGCCGAATCCGCGTGGAGCTTGCCTAGCTAGGTGTATGAGGCAGCTTATGCCAATGAACCAAAGCATACCAAATATTACTCTAAACCCTTAGGTTTTCATAATTAATTGATGATTAGCATTATGTTGCACGTGCACGTCAACCCAGAGACTGACTGCAAAGTGTAACGGGACAGGCGAAGGCCACCACAATTAGAAGCAAGATCGTTGGTCTAATCAGTGGACAGACCCATACAGTATAAATGGAATAAATATGGAAAATACTGTTCACCGTAATAATTCTACCATATACTATACGGTGCAATTCCGTGCAAAATACGGTACACCGTAATGTAGTTACCGTAAATTCTACAGATGAATTCCGTAAAACATAATTGGTTGGCAGCGGTGCTGCCATGCATTTTATCTTAAATGTTACGGTACTTTTTTAACAGTGTAATATGTTACTCGGCATTACATTATTTTTCACGTGGGAAAGGAGTACTCATAAATACGACATTGTTGCGACCATAATATTGTCAATAAAGTTAATTTTCCAGCTGGACAGTTTGTTTTTCACTTGACCCTGTTGCCTGGTTGGAACGTTAAAACAGTTGACATTGCTTTGGGCTTACTAGGATATAGGTATGTACCAACTCAATTATGTACACTCAATTACTCTTAAACACGTACGCAGATACGCGTGCACACACACACACACACACACACACACACACACACACACACACACACACACACACACACACACACACACACACACACACACACACACACACACACACACACACACACACACACACACACACACACACACACACACCAACACTACACACACATATGGCATACCCGCATTCAAACACACTCTTCAGTATTCTGACAATCAAGCGCAGACAGGTCGCAACATACCCGTTTTACCCATAAATAAACGACAAAGTAAACAGTCAACATAGTGATGCAGTCAACACAAATCTGTCTTACCAGGCTCGCACGACTGCATGTTGCAAGATATTTTTTGCATATTGACTCCGTCGTTGTCAAACCTGACCCTGCTGCCGCCGCCACATGTCACGCTGCACTGCGACCATTTGCTGTCAGAGTAAGGGTCTGGAACGAAGCGAAAAACAACAGAGTCAGTAGCTAATATGTATATTTTATCCATTAGTTCTACTACTACTATTACTACTACTACTACTACTACTACTACTACTACTACTACTACTACTACTACTACTACAGCAACAACAACCACCACCACCACTACTACTACTACTACGAGTAGTAGTAGTTGTAGTAACAGTAGTAATAATCATATACATAGGAATTCGCATACGGATCAGAATAAAGTTAAGAATTCTCATTCGAATTCAAATGTATTCGTTAACAAACATGATAATATAATAATAAACAATATTACACTTACCATTACAGTCGAACTTGTTGCAGTTGACTTCCACTCTTTCGCACAACATACCGTCACATAATTTATCTCTTCTCTGCTTCCCTTCGCCACATGTTTTGGAGCATTTAGACCAGGGACCCCAATGCTCTGACTTGCCCAAAGCTAAAACAACATCATAGTAATATATTACCTTTTTTGCAGTGCTCATTTTAGGACAAATATCCCTAGAAAGTTCAAGGACTACGCCATTTTAGAAACAAATGACTTAGTGGATGTTTTCCCACGGTTGTATAAAGCCAGCAACACATATTGGAATACACTTAGAACATAGGTGCAAATGGCATAATTATCTTTGCGATGGTAAACAAAACAGAAAATTCTTCTGATGCAATGCATATTTGTAAATGACCTAATTAACTTTACAACGTTGTATAAAACATGACATGCCGCGGATATAAATTCTCATATGACGTGTTGACATTTTGAAATACTGATCAGCCCAAATTATGCAAACCCTCAGGTGAATTTTCAAAAAAATGAAAACAAAAATCTATGACGGACTCAGTGTTGGTTGTGAGGTCTACGAATTTCTACATTTTCGTTGGGGTTTATACGCAGGACAGTATTTGGTTTTCTATATTATTTTACTACTTGACTAGGTTACACAACATACAATAATTAGTATTGACTAAGACCACCACTACTACTACAACTACTACAACAACAACTACTACTACTACCACTACTACTACTAGTAGTAGTAGTAGTAGTAATAGTAGTAGTTATACCAACAGTAGTAGTGATCAGATTCATAGGAATTCGCATTAATATCGGTATAAACGTAAGAATTCGCATTCGAATTAAATGGTATTCGTTAAGAAACATTATAATACAGTAATAAACAACATTACACTTACCATTACATTTGACACTGTTGCATGTGGCTTCCTCTCTGTCGCACACTACACCGTTACATAATTTGTCTCTTCTCCGAATTCCGCCGCCACAGGTTTTGGAGCATTTAGACCAGGGTCCCCACCGATCTGATTCGCCCAAAGCTTAATTAAAAACAATGTCATGTCATTGCAAATAAGCCATTTAAAGGTGTACAAAGCCCATGTTCACGTTATGGTGTTTAGCTTGTCCCACAAATAGATCTAACAAAACGCTTGTCTAGCAGAGCTGGTGCCAATATGCAAGAGTGACGAATTTAAAACGCATATTGTTAAAAAATAAACAGGTATTCTATTAGTTTATACATTCAGGCACACAGTTGCAAATGGTATTATTATATGTGCGATGGTGCATAAAACATGACATTCTGCAGATGCGATTACGATTTTCGAATGTCTATTAAAATGGTATGCAAAGGTTTTCCGACATCAAATTACCGAGTTTAAAATTGCATCAATATAGTTGCAAAACACATGACAATTCATATAATTTATAATACAAGTTTTATTTGCAACTCAACTGAGTTGGTTTCACATTATAAAATCAAATACCATTAACGCATCAAAACATTATATAATATCAATACATGTGATACCGTATTAATCTACTGTATTCTGACGTGTCGTGTTTACTGGCAGTTGTATAATTCCTACGGTATAAAGGAGTTACGGTATATATTTTGTTTACTGGTAACGGGTACACATTTCCTTGTGTAATATCATATTTGATGCCTTTTTTAGGAAGCATATTATTTTATTCTGTGTGCCGACTTTAATCTAATTTAATCAAATCATGTTTGACAAAGGCTATCCACCCTTACTTTTAACTATCCAGGTTAACACACCTGAGTATCTGAGAGTAACACATTCCATGAAAATACATTTCCCTTTTCTGTATAATTTCGATATTGTCAGATAAATATTGGGGCAGTTAGTGCGCTATGCAGGGCATGCATACATTAACACCGGTTTTGCAACACTAACATATACAGTGACCAGAATTTCTGATGTGATCCATGCACGCTTTAACTGTATAACATGTACAATCATTTCCCGGCCTTTTCCACAATATTTTCCACGTGTTTATTCCATGTCAGATCCTGAAAAATTGTCACTCTTACCAGTTTAGCATGGCAAACTTGTGCTATATCCCTGTTTTGTCCACGTAGCAGCAACATCAACCGACACTTGTATAACATATACATCCTTTCTGTCTTAAATTTCAAATAATTTACTGTCATCTACATACTTATACAATGGCATAGTCGTTTTTATATCATATGTTCAAACAAGGAAACATTGAGGTCCATACAATGTTCCTTGCGGTACTATCTATTGGGATTACCAAACTTTCCTATATATATATTCGTTGAATATATTTATGTCCAATAGAAACGTTGCCATCCATTTTACAATATGTGATGGCAAACCATACATCTTTAGCTTCTCTAGTAACAAGTGATGATTAACAAGATTACACGTTTTGCTAAAATATAGCATTAGAACTCTGACATAAGAATCCAATGTATCGGTCGACTTATACCATAGGTGAACTATTTTGACAAAAACATATGTTGTGGAGGTTCTGCTAATTCCTCCAAATTGATTAGCATCAATTTCACATTCATTTGCTTGATCCACCCATTTCATTATTATAGATTCAAACACCTTAGCAACTATTGGAGCAGTGCAATTGATTTGTTAAAAATATTAGTTAATGGAAAGGCATTTGCATGATTTCTTAATACCAACGCAGGAATGTTTTCAGGCCCAGTAGCCTTGTTCACTGTAACACTCTCCAAGGCTTTCAAAGTAGTAAATACGGTTATCACATATTGATGCGCAATTCATCGTTAACTGTGAATACCTAGTGACTCGTATTTAACCGAGGCAAGTGGTCACTTACAAATACATATAACTCATTCATTGTACTGACCAGTATGTTAAAATCACCATACGTTGTTTTGTTGGCAAGACCTGGCATGCATGAGTTGTCATTTGTTTTAAGTCCAATATTGTTGTGTTCATATGTTTCCACCAATCGTGGGATCCCGATATATGCATTGCTGCAATTTGTGTTTGGTAAATAATTTACTTAAGTTACGAAAAGCGGCTTGATTTTTGCTTGGTTCAAATCACCACTCATGTGAGCGCGCTGCAGTCTATGTATTAAGACTCTGAGCGAGTTTGTGACACGTAGTGTATCAGCCGTATGCCTCGTAACATTCGTAGTAGTGAATCATATTTCCATCAGGTTACAAATAACCCTTTGAAAATATAAATACTGATCAGCACATGACTCAAACATGGTCAAATCTTCCGTCTTTGGAGTATATGCCAACAGTAAACATGAACTTTTTCGAGGTTTTTTTGGCATAATATATATATTAGTACTAAATCATGAACCTCAACTTCATTCAATATCTTATACATTAAATAATGTATAATGTAGCGAGCTACTCCACCGGCTCGTCTATGACTTTTATATTTTCAATCCAGGCAAAACCCTTGCATAGTAAGGCTACTTGAATCCATATAAACTTTAAACCATGTCTCAGTAATACATACAATTGAAACATAACGTGTTGCTACAGTTATATGCAGTTCATCCACTTTATCAATGATCAACTAACTATCTGACATTTAAATTAATTAGGGAAGGTAGATCCCATATGCCAATTTTGTTCGCTGTAGAATTTGAAATATGATGTTTTGACCTTTTAACAAATAACCTATCCAATGTTTGCTAAGTCCCAGATGAATTAAAAAAATGTATGATGAGCTCAGTGTTTATTTTGACTTCTACAATAGCCCTGTTTTTGAACGGATTTTTTAATACAATTAAAACGTAGCTCAGCGCAGTAATTAATTTTCCATATGTTACTACTTAATTACAAGTAACAGTAGTAGTAGTAGTAGTAGTAGTAGTAGTAGTAGTAGTAGTAGTAGTAGTAGTAGTAGTAGTAGTAGTAGTAGTAGTAGCAGCAGCAGCAGCAGCAGCAGCAGCAGCAGCAGCAGTATCATTATTATTATTATTAGTAGTAGTAGTAGTTGAATTAGTACAATTACTAGAAGTACTACTACTAGTAGTAGTAGTAGTTGTAGTAGTAGTAGAGAGAGAGAGGAGAGAGAGAGGAGAGAGAGAGAGTGTGCTTTCGCGCATTATGTATATGGCTGGATGCTTCCCAGAGACGTTGAGACGGTGTTTGATTGAACAGTGGAAAAAATGTATAGCGCTTTGGACGGTCCTGAGGACTGGAAACTGCGCTACACAAGAACTTACCTTTTTACATACACGCACACGCACGCACGCACGCACGCACGCACGCACGCACGCACGCACGCACACACACACAACATATATATATATATACATGTATGGTATATAAAGGTGTCTATATATACACATATATTATATATATATATATATATATATATATATATATCTATATACTAGTAATAAACAAAATTACACTTACCATTACATTTGACACGATTGCATATGCCTTGCTGTGTTTCGCACAGTACACCGTTACAAAATTTGTCTCTTCTCCGAGTCCCGTCGCCACAGGTTTTGGAACATTTAGACCAGGGACCCCAGTGCTGTGACATGCTCAAAGCTAAACAAAATCGTAGTAATATATGGCTTTTTTTGCAGTGATCATTTTACTTCGTTTGTATGTAATATATATATATCCTCATCCATATATATATATATATATATATATATATATATATATATATCTCTACGTCTACTTACATGTGAATATATTGATGATTATGTGTGCATGCGCATGAGCATGAGTACTTGTGGGTGTGCGCGGGCGAGTGCGCCTGTGCGTGCGAGTGCACGTGGGGGAAATTGGTGGGTGGTAGGTTTGTTGTGTGGATGGGTGGGTGGATAGCTGTGTGTTCATATATAACATAACTAATCGGCCATAGTGATGCCTATACGATTTTGTCCAGAAGTGCCTTTATGTGTCAACACGTTGTTGAAACCGTATTGACCATGAACCAGCGATCACTTGTGTTGAAGACATGACATCTTAGTATTGTGTAGCAGTGAACTGGATAAGAAGTCAGTTAATGATTGCCTTTTAAGTGCATAAATGTGACGGATGTGTTATCAGAGTTCAATTTAAAAACGTTTTCCAAAATCGTTATAATTAGTAAACATATGATGCAGTGATATCATGAAGACGCAATGTATGTGCTATTCAATCAATACCTTATTCTAAGTTTTAGTACGCATTAATTCTAGACGAAACCCACCCACCATATTTGAAACATATGTAATTATTTACAAACACACACACACACACGCGCACGCACGCACGCATGCACACACACACACGTGTGTGTGTGTGTGTGTGCATGTGGGTGACAATAAATAGTAACCACTCACAAGCGCGGCACACCCCTTCGATGACGTCGTCCGTGCGACTGGCTAATGCCGCGAAGTTGGGCACGTTGAAAACCCATTTCTGGTCACTCGCAATCTTCGATGTTTTCTTTCGATTTTTAATCCCGACAGCTGCAAGACACTTTGTTAAATAGCCTGGCAGATGATTGTTAAACTAGTACGAAAAAGTGTACCAGCCTTTATGTGTTTATCTGGAGTGCCTATCTACTGAAAAAAAGCACGAACTAGTTAGTAGGTATACATATCTGCTTTTGTTATTGATTGCATGCGTACATTTCACAGTGAGCAGTACACATTTTACACACACACACACACACTTATATATATATATATATATATATATATATATATATATATATACTATAAGTGTATATATATATATATATATACATATATATATATATAATTGTCCAATTTCATTTTGTTACCTCTGACGCATTGTCTACCACAGTGATCACATTAGGACTTCTTTCCATTTACTCTATCTCGCTCTCTCGCTCTCTCGCTCTTCTGTCTGTCTGTCTGTCTGTCTGTCTGTCTGTCTGTCTGTCTGTCTGTCTGTCTCTCTCTATAATATATATATATATATATATATATATATATATAATATATATATATATGCGATAAAGTTTGTTATCCACATATATATATATATATATATATATATTTGTTTTCGACTTCAACGAGAAAATCCAACCCTAACCGTAAATAAATCAGACAGAAATGATGCATTTAATTCGTCTGTGAATCTGGCTGTTATGTCTTATTGTTACTAGGCAAAGGTTATCGCAACGCACCAACAACTAATATCTTAATATGTTCTTTCTTCGCATCATCCGCCTCCGGGATTGTTCCTTTGCTTCCAATATTAGAATACCCATCAGTCAAAAGGATAGCTATCGGTTGAACGTATAATCGACGGTTCCGAAGAATCATCATTTGTCGCATAAGCTGTGAACAGAGGGCAGAAAGATATGAAACCAGTCATTTCATAGTATCAAACATCCACACGCACGCATACACGCACATATGTTGACATTTTGTAGACTATTTTCGTTCTGCTTTATTTTCATACAAGTAGTCATTTATCAGAACATTTTGTTGCAAGTAGTACTCTATTACAAAAGCTTAGTTACTGCTCGACTGTCTCAACCAATATGTTTACTTAAAATCGGCGCCGAATTCGGAGGCGGCAGGTCAATTTGTTCCCCCACCGTTTGCAATATGTGTGGATGTGGGCTTGATCAGGATACATTCCGAATACTACACTACAACCCCTGTCTTCAGGTGTCATTATTAAAACAGCTTAACAACACACTCCTACATAATTTCTGTGTTAGCCACTCCATTATTAATGTCGTTACGGTGCAAATGCTTATCATGTTATTTGTCTGCTTTGAATGGTGTATATATATATATGTATGTTATAGTCACCGTTGTATTGTCGTAGCAGAGCTACTTAACCAATTACCGAAATGGCGTCAGCCGTGTTGGAGACACCACCCAAGTAAGTCAAATCCCAGATTTTCTTCGCCATTTCGTCTACGTCGTCGTATTTCCGCAGTTGAAAGTTGGCCACAGCCTTCGTGGCGTAGCTGACAACTCCGAAGCGAGTCTGACGGTCGTTAATCTTGAATCGGCGGATGATGTCTATCAGGAACTGCTTGGTGACGTACCAGTTCAGTTTTCCAACGGATGCGGACGAGTCGATTATGAAGACAATGTCACCGCGACAGTTGCTGCCAACTGCGGGTAATAAACAAAACCGATAACGGGACATAGTATGTTAGTCGGCAATATATTTGTGTTCACGTGACAATATTGTCAATAAAGTACGTTATCAGATGGACGTTTTTCTTCAGTTGACCATATTGCCGGATTAAAACGTTAAAACAGCTGACAAACAGCAATTACTCATAGACACGGACGTAGATACGCATACGCGCACACATATACACATACCCGCAAACACATACCACACACGCACCACACGCACACGCACACGCACACGCACACGCACACGCACACACACACACACACACTCTCCAGTATTCTAACAAAGAGCAATCCAACACAAACCGGTCGAAACATACTCGTTTTACACTTAAAATACGAACGAAATACACAGGACGCGGCTCACCAGGTTCGCACGACTGCATGCTGCAAGCTATTCTTTGCATATTCGCTCCGTCGTTGTCAAACCTGGTCCTGCTGCCGCCGCCACATGACACGCTACACTCCGACCATTTGCTGTCAGAGTAAGGGTCTGGAACGAGACGGAAAATAAGAGATTCAGCAGCTAATATTTTATTAATTTATGTTTTATAACTAAAATAACATTTTTGATACGTTTATGCAATAAATACGTTGCAATCAAACATGTTTTCAACAATCCTGCAACATTAACGCCCTACCCAAACGCCAATTTATTCCCAGCCCTGAACCAAGGTCAAATGTGCGTTGGAGCAATAGAAGTATATGCTACAAAACAATTGTAAAACGCATACAAATTTGCATCACGTTTTTGCGTAGTTTGAGGATAACGGAAATTGTCTTAATGCACTTACTAGGATTACGTTAATGCGTTCAAGATAAACAAACACACCTACAGCAGCAGTGAGCTCAGTATCGAGGGTGACCGTCAAAATTGACATAATGTTATGTAAGCATTCTTAATATTAGGTGATATAATATATATATATATATATATATATATATATATATATATATATATATATATATATATATATAAAAATATAGATATAAATATAGTTATATATATGTATATCCGTAGCTCGTCATTCGTGTTATAAAGGTAAGCAGATGGACATGCAAAAACGAATGAAAATATTAATACGACACAATGGCATAGGCCTCGTCCAACAAAATGCGAAATTCAACAAAACGTATGATGTGAGAGATTGTATGATGAATTGTGAACTATTCCCGTTTTACTATATCACTGATATGATAACTGATATGAAAATATCTGATCCCACAGAGTATAAAGGGAGGGTCGTCGTGAAGTGTAAACATTCTTCTTATTTTAGTAGTACTGTGAATTCGTAACTTTATGCCGATGTTAATGCGCATTCCTGTGTATATGATCACTACTACTGTTTCTACTACTACTACTACTACTACTACTACTACTACTACTACTACTACTACTGCAGCAGCAGCAGTAGCAGTAGTATTAGTATTAGTATTAGTATTAGTATTAGTATTAGTAGTAGTAGCAGTAGTAGTAGTAGTAGTAGTAGTAGTAGTAGTAGTGGTAGTGGTAGTAGTAGTAGTAGAAGTAGTAGTAGTAGTAGTAGCAGTAGTAGTAGTAGTAGTAGTAGTAGTAGTAGTAGTAGTAGTGGTAGTGGTAGTAGTAGTAGTAGTAGTAGTAGTAGTAGTAGTAGAAGTAGTAGTAGTAGTAGTAGTGGTAGTAGTAGTGGTAGTCGTAGTGATCATAGACACAGGAATTCGCATTCACATCGGAAAAAATTGCGAATTCGCATTCCCAATCTAATTCAAATGTTGTCGTTAACAAACATGATAATACAGTAATACAACATGACACTTACCATTACAGTCGAACTTGTTGCATGTGGCTTCCACTCTTCCGCACACTACACCGTTACATAATTTGTCTCTTGTCCGTTTCCCGCCGCCACAGGTTTTGGAGCATTTAGACCAGGGACCCCACTTACCTTTATTGTCCACAGCTGGAACAAAAACAAATCCTTGAAAATTAGTCATTTATAAGTCAAACAAGTTAATTTTACGTTACGATGTTTATGCGTATTCCACCAAAAATCTAACAAAACGATAACGTATGGCATGCAGCACTGGTAGATATATTCATGTGAGACGAATTTCACACGTATACAATACAACAAAACAAGGTCTTTTAAGAGTTTAGACATCAAAGGACACATGTGCAGATGGCATAATTATCTTTGCGATGGTGCACAAAACAGACAATTCATCTGATGCAATGCATAGTTGTAAATGACCTAATTAACTTTACAACGTTGCATAAAACATGACATGCCGCGGATATAAATTCACATATGACGTATTGACCTTTTGAAATACTGATCTGCCCAAATTATACAAACCATGAGGTGAATTTTCAACAAAAAAAAATCTTTGATGGACTCAGTGTTGGTTCTGAGGTCTACGAATTTCTACATTTTCGTTGGGGTTTATACGTAGGGCAGTATTTCGTTTTCTATATGTTACTACTTGACTAGGTCACAACATACAATAATTAGTGTTGACTAAGACCACTACTACTACTACTACTACTACTACTAAACTACAACAACTACTATACTACTAGTTCTAGTAGTAGTAGTAGTAGTATAGTAGTAGTAGTAGTAGTAGTAGTAGTAGTAGTAGTAGTAGTAGTAGTAGTAGTAGTAGTAGTAGTAGTAGTAGTAGTAGTAGTAGTAGTAGTAGTAGTAGTAGTAGTAGTAGTAGTAGTAGTAGTAGTAGTAGTAGTAATAGTAGTAGGTATACTAACAGTAGTAGTGATCAGATTCATAGGAATTCGCATTAACATCGGTATAAACGTAAGAATTTGCATTCGAATTAAATTGTAGTCGTTAAGAAACATTATAATACAGTAATAAACAACATTACACTTACCATTACATTTGACACGTATGCATGTGGCTTCCTCTCTGTCGCACAGTACACCGTTACAATATTTGTCTCTTCTCCGAATTCCGCCGCCACAGGTTTTGGAGCATTTAGACCAGGGACCCCACTGACCTTTTTCGTCAACAGCTGGAACAAAAGCAAATCCTTGAAAATTCGTCATTTATAAGTCAAACAAGTTAATTTTACGTTACGATGTTTATGCGTTTTCCACAAAATGATATAACAAAGCGATAACGTATGGCATGCAGCACTGGTAGATGTATTCAGGTGAGACGAAACCAAGGTCTTTTAAGAGTATAAACATCAAGGGACACATGTGCAGATGGCATAATTATCTTTGCGATGGTGCACAACACAGACAATTCTCCTGATAACGTTGTATAAAAACATGACATTCCGCGTGTAGGTCTTCACACATGTCGTGTTGACCTATTGAAATACTGATCTACCCAAATATTGCAAACCCACAGATGAATTAAAAACATACATGTATACATATGTGATGGGCTCAGTGTTCGTTTTGATGTCTACGATTTTCTACAATAGCCTTGCCTTTGTTCGAATGTATTAATACAGTAATACGTAGCCCAGGACAGGACTTCAATTTATATATGTTACTACTTAACTAGGGTGCACAACATACTGTGATTAGTGTTGAATACGACCTCTAGTATTACTACTACTAATAATAATACTAGTAGTTATATTACTACTTTTATCAAAACAACTACTACTACTACAAATACTACTACTACTACTACTACTACTACTACTACTACTACTACTACTACTACTACTACTACTACTACTACTATCTAGCATAATAATGGTGTGTGTTTTATCCATGACATATATTCTGAGTAGCAGTGGAACAATAACAATAGGAACGTTTTAATTGGGCTGTAACCATTAGTCACCATTTATTTTGGGTTGTGTACACGCCATTGGAAAGTTTTTATTTGTATAAACACTATTTACCGTTTTAACTGAACTGTAACGATTATTTACCTTTTTTGAATTGTACACATTATTAATTGGGATGTTTTGGCTTGTTATTATTTTGTTAATAAATCTTCTGTACCTCTTTATACTCATATTATGTTTGTCTTAATTGTACAATGCATCTATGCTTGTATGGGAATTTGACTTTAATATATATGTGCATTTTCAACCCACATGTCTTCTTGCAATTTTGTCGCTTCATAAACCGAACTAAACAGGTACGGGAGTTATTGAACAAGCAATTGACTAGCTTAAAAACATTATCTACAAGGCGAGTGGAGTGAGTTATGGGGAGAGGGGGGATATATGACCGCGGGTGCAGTCACTGTCATTTGGACCTTTGCTGTCGTATCCTAAACCTGCGCTTACATAGAAAACCAAAATTAACGCCCTGGCGTTATTAAGTTTATCTTTGGATAGTCCAGCTTCCTCAATGAATGATTCAAGAATAATGCCAAGTTCCTCAATGACTGAATCGAGAATAATGCCAATAAATGGTATTGCGGTGGATGAGCCAACAGTTTGCCATGAGGTCCTGATGACATCTATCTTTTGTAATATGAACGGATCAGAAAATCGTCAATGACAGGATGACTTTAGCAATCCACTCCAGTGCTGTGCTAAAACATTCAAAAACAGCACACGAAGTGGAACATCCCATAGGCAGTACAGCATCCATTAAATACTGATCCCTCGACCAAACTCCTAACATTGGCCTATCAGTTGGCGACACAGGAATAATGCGAAAGACCGAGTCTCTGTCCTCTTTAGCCATATACACAGGTTTTGGAGAATCTTTGATGAAATTGATGGCATGTTGAATGGTGGCATAATGGGCTGAAGACAACTTCTAGTCGCATATATCTGTTTTGTGCAAGGCTTGCCGACTAAGCCATAATTGGTGGGATCGCCACGGGATAAATTAGCGCATCGGCAATGTTGTCATGCACAAAATCCAGTTCAGTATGCTCATTAGCTGTACTTTATGAGCATACTTTCCTATATGTATATATATATATATGTGTGTGTGTGTGTGTGTGTGTGTGTGTGCGTGCGTAAGTGCGTGCGTGTGTGTGTACGTGTGTGTGTGCATGATATACAATGTGTGTATGTGTGTGTAGTGCGTGTGTTTATATGTGTATATGTGTATGTGAAACTGCGAGAAAATAAATACTAAGCACTCACAAGCACGACACACCCCTTCGATGACGTCATCCGTGCGACTGGGTAATGCCGCGAAGCTGGGCACGTTGAAAACCCATTTCTGGTCACTCGCAATCTTCGATGTTTTCTCTGGACTTATCCCGACAGCTGCATGCAAGACACTAGGTTAAATAGCTAGATCAGATGATTGTTAAACTAGTATGAGTCTAAAGTTTGTTTTTAATATGCATTTCTTCTACACCAATACGTAAAACTGTACCAGCCTTTTTGTTTTTATCTGGACTGCCTTGTCTACCAAAAAAACCCAGCAGTGAGCAGTAAAATCACACACTCACACACACACACACACACACACACACTAAAACACACACACACAAAACACAAAAAACACACAAACACACACACACACACACACACACACAACACACACACACACACACACACACACACACACATACACATACATCACCCAAGTACTCATCTAACCGAATTAACGAGCTACTTAGACAAAATACAATACGCTGTCCAATTTCATTATGTAACGTCTGATGCATTATCTATTTGAAGTGACGTACCGCACTGATCATATTACTTATTCTTTCTATTTACTCACCACACACACACACACACACACACACACACACACACATCACACACACACACACACACACACACACACACACAAACACACACACACACACACACACACACACACACACACACACACCACAACACACACACACACACACACACACACATATACACACACACACACACACACACAACACAACACACACACACACACACACACACACACACACACACACCACACACACACACACACACACACACACACACACACACACACACACACACACAAACACACACACACACAACACACACACACACACACACACACACACACACACACACACACACACACACACACACACACACACACATACAACTAACCTAGAACTAGACGCAGTGACTCATGGTACAGCAACGGACCACCACACAACACACACGGAGATCGAATCCTGTTCTCTCTGTGAATCTAGCTGTGAGCATTGTTACTATGCTCCAGTTCATCATGTCATACGCACCAATACTAATAACTTAATCTGTATCTCTCTTCATCATTCGCCTCCATTGTTCTGCTGAACACACATAACCATACATCACAAGTACTCTTCTAACCTAATTCATCCGATGCTACAAGACACAGAAACATATATGTTGTCCAATTTCATTGTGAAGAATACTTTCGTTCGGTTTTGATGCATTATCTATTTGAAGTGACGTACCGCAGTGATCATATTACTTATTCTTTCTATTTACACACACACACACACACACAACACACACACACACACACACACACACACACACACACACACACACACACACACACACACACACACACACACACACACACACACACACACACACACACACACACACACACACACACACACACACACACACACACACACACACACACAACACACACACACACACACACTCTCTCTCTCTCTCTCTCATATATATATATATATATATATATATCACACAACAAGTTTGTTATCCATATACATTTAGTTTCGACTTAAACAAGAACAGCAAAATAAATCAGACAGAGATGATGCCTTTGACTCTTCTGTTAATCTAGACTGTTATGTCTTATTGTTACTATGCAAAGGTTATCGCAACGCACCAACAACTAATATCTTAATATGTTCTCTCTTCGCATCATTCGCCTCCGGGATTGTTTCTTTGCCTCCCATATTCATAATTCCATCAGTCAAAAGGATAGCTATCTGTTGAACGTGTAATCGACTGAAGCGATTCATCATTTTTCGCATATGCTGTGAACAGAGGACAGAAATACATGAAACCATTGCTTTCATTGTATCAAGCATCACCACGCATATATGTTCAAATTGTGAAGAATACTTTCATTCAGCTTTATGTTGATGCAAGTAGTAATTTATTAGAAAATGTTGATGCAAGTAGTACTTTATTACAAAAGCTTACTTACTACTCGCCTGTCTCAACAAATATATATTCTTAATATAGGCGCCGAAATCGGAGTGGGCATGGCATTTTGAGCTCCCACCATTTGCAATATGTGTTGATGTGGGCTGGATCAGAACCAACTCCGAATACTACACTGCAACCCCTGTCTTCAGGTGTCATGATTAAAACAGCTCAACGACACATTCGTACTGAATTTTCGTATTAACCACACCAATATTAATGTCGTTACGGTGCAAGTGCTTATGATATTACATATCTGCTTTCAATAGTGTCTATATATGCATGTTACAGTCACCGTTGAATTGTCGTAGCATAGCTACATAACCAATTACCGAAATGCCGTAGGCCGTGTTGCTGACACCACCCAAGTAAGTCAAATCCCAGATTTTCGTAGCCATTTCGTCTACGTCGTAGTATTGCTGCAAATGAAAGTTGGTCACAATCTTCGTGGAGAAGCTGACAACTCCGACGCGTGTCTGATCGTCGCTAATCTTGAGCCGGCGGATGATGTCTATCACGAACTGCTTGATGACGTACCAGTTCAGTTTCCCAACGCTTCCGGATGAGTCGATTATGAAGACAATGTCACTGCGACAGTTGCTGGCAACTGCGGGTGATAACGAAAACGGATAAAGGGAAATGTTCTGTTACTCGGCATTAATGTTGTGTTCACGTGAGAACGGAGAACGCAAAGATCAACAACAATATTATGGCAATACAATAAAGTAAACCTTTCCGCTGGACGGATTGTTTTTCATTTGAGCATGTTGCCGATAAGACGTTAAAACAGTTGACATTTCTTCGGGATTACTCAACACATCACACTCGGATATGGGCACGTTCCTACTCAATTAGGTACACTCAGTTACTCAGACACATATGCAGATACGCGTGCATGCAGACACATGCACAAACCCGGAAACACATACGCACACACAAACACATTTACACACACACACTCACACACACACACACACACACACACACACACACACACACACACACACACACACACACACACACACACACACACACACACACACACATACACACACATACACATACACACACACACTCTCTCTCTCTCTCGCTCTCGCTCTCGCTCTCGCTCTCGCTCTCGCTCTCGCTCTCGCTCTCGCTCTATTCAGTTTTCTAACAAGAGCAATCCAACGCAGACAGGTCACAACATATCCGTTTTACACATAAATAATAGATTAAATACAAAAAGACGCGGTGACCCAATCAACAACACAAATCCGACTGACCAGGCTCGCATGACTGCATGCCGCAAGGTAGTTGTTGCATATTGGCTCTATCGTTGTCAAACCTGAACCTACTTCCGCCTCCACATGACACGCTACACTCCGACCATTTGCTGTCAGAGTAAGGGTCTGGAACGAAACGGAAAATAACAGATTCAGCAGCTAATATTTTATTCTACTGACATGTTTTATAATCTAAATAACATGTTTATATGTGTACGCAATAAATTCGTTTCAACCAAAAATGGTTCCAACAATCCGGCATCATTAACGCCCGACCAAAAACGGAAAATTATTTCCAGCCCTAAACAAATAGCAGATGTGCGTTTGAGGAATATAAGTTTACGCTACAAAACAGTTTTAAAACGGCAGCAAATTTGCATCACGTTATTGCGTAATTTGAGGACAACGGAAATCATCTTAATATCATAAAAATAATGATTAAGATTACGTAAATGCTTTCTAGGTAAACAAACACACCAACAGCACCAGTGAGCTCAGTATCGAGGTGACCGTCAAACTTGATATAATGTTCTGTAAGCAATCTTTGAACAGTTGATATATATATATATATATATATATATATATATATATATATATATATATATATATATATATATATATAAGTATGTATGTAGGATTGTATGATGAATTGTGAACTATTCCCGTTTTACTATATCACTGATATGATAACTGATATGAAAATATCTGATCCCACAGAGTATATAGGGAGGGAATTCGTAACTTTATACCGATGTTAATGCGCATTCCTGTGTATATGATCACTACTACTGTTTCTACTACTACTACTACTACTACTACTACTACTACTACTACTACTACTACTACTACTACTACTGCAGCAGCAGCAACAGTAGTAGTAGTATTAGTATTAGTAGTAGTAGCAGTAGCAGTAGTAGTGGTAGTGGTAGTGGTAGTGGTAGTGGTAGTGGTAGTGGTAGTGGTAGTAGTAGAGCAGTAGCAGTAGCAGTAGTAGTAGTAGTAGTAGTAGTAGTAGTAGTAGTAGTAGTAGTAGTAGTAGTGGTAAGTAGTAGTAGTAGTAGTAGTAGTAGCAGCAGCAGTAGTAGTAGTAGTAGTAGTAGTAGTAGTAGTAGTAGTAGTAGTAGTAGTAGTAGTAGTAGTAGTAGTAGCGGTGGCGGCGGCGGCGGCGGCGGCGGCGGCGGCGGCGGCAGTGGTGGTAGTGGTAGTAGTGGCAGTGGTAGTAGTAGTAGTAGTAGTAGTAGTAGTAGTGGTAGTAGTAGTGGTAGTAGTAGTGATCATAGACACAGGAATTCGCATTCACATCGGAATAAAGTTACGAATTCGCATTCGCAATCTAATTCAAATGTAGTCGTTAACAAACATGATATTATAGTAATAAACAACATGACACTTACCATTACAGTCGAACTCGTTGCATGTGCCTTCCACTCTGTGGCACAGTAATCCGCTACATATTTTGTCTCTTCTCCGTTTCCCGCCGCCACAGGTTTTCGTACATTTAGACCAGGGACCCCACTTACCTTCATAGTCTATAGCTGGAACTGAAATAAATCCTTGAAAATTCGTCATTTATAAGTCAAACAAGTTTATTTTCCGTTACTACGTTTATGAGTATTCCACAAAAAAGATCTAACAATACGATAACGTATGGCATGCAGAACTGGTAGATGTATTCAAGTTGGACGAATTTCACACGCATACAATACAACAAAACAAGGTCTTTTAAGAGTTCAGATATCAAAGGACACATGTGCAGATGGCATAATTATCTTTGCGATGGTGCACAAAACAGACAATTCTCCTGATGCGGTGCATAGTTGTAAATAACCTAATTAACTGTACAACGTTGTATAGAACATGACATGACGTATTGACCTTTTGAAATATTGATCTGCCCAAATTATACAAACCATGAGGTGAATTTTCCACACACAAAATCTTTGATGGACTCAGTGTTGGTTCTGAGGTCTACGAATTTCTACATTTTCGTTGGTGTTTATACGCAGGACAGTATTTCGTTTTCTATATTTTACTACTTGACTAGGTTACACAACATACAATAATTAGTGTTGACTAAGACCACTGCTACTACTACAACTACTACAACTAGTAGTAGTAGTAGTAGTAGTAGTAGTAGTAGTAGTAGTAGTAGTAGTAGTAGTAGTAGTAGTAGTAGTAGTTATACTAACAGTAGTAGTGATCAGATTCATAGGAATTCGCATTAACATCGGTATAAACGTAAGAATTCGCATTCGAATTAAATGGTATTCGTTAAGAAACATTATAATACAGTAATAAACAACATTACACTTACCATTACATTTGACACTGTTGCATGTGGCTTCCTCTCTGTCGCACACTACGCCGTTACATAATTTGTCTCTTCTCCGAATCCCGCCGCCACAGGTTTTGGAGCATTTACTCCAGGGACTCCAAAGCTGTGACATGCCCAAAGCTAAAACAAAATCATAGTAATGGCCATGTTCGCAGTGTTCATTTTACAAGGTGAGTATATTGTATGTGTATGTGTGTATGTATGTGTATGTGCTTGTGCATGCGTGTTTACGTGCGTGCACGTGCACGTGCATGTGGTGGTATTGGTGGGTGGCAGGGTAGGTGTGTTGGTGTGAGGGAGGGTATGTTGATAACAGTTAATTAATCGGTCGTCGTCGTCATTGTCGCACCCATTGTCGTGCCTGACCAAAGACCTACACCAGCTATAACTTGTGTTGCAGACATGGCATCATAGTACTGTCTAGCAGTGGACTGGAGTAAAAGCAGACCGTGATGACACACACATAGATGAAACACTCCATAACATTTTATTTATAGTGAAACATGTCAATATATATATATATATATATATATATATATATATATATATATATATATATATATATATATATATATATATATATAAAAACACACACTCACATATCTCATCTCATCTTGGTCGTCTTTCAGGACGCCCCGCCTTGAACACACAGCCCTTCCAGCACCCTCTGTCCATCATGACTTGACTGTCTGCAGTTCACTTGTGTTTCCCAGCCCTGTATCTTGCAGCAGGTTGTCAACATAAGTCATGTTTTGGCCTTCCCTGGTTTGCAAGCCCTTCCGTTGGCTGCCACAGGACAAGTTTGTTGACGACTTCATCATCGTGTCTGACACAGTGCCCAGCGAGCCGCATTCTTCTGTGTTGTACTTTGGTGGATACTGGCGGTAATTCACCATATAGTAGTATGTTGGGTTTGTGTTGTTTCCATGAGACATTAAGGGCCATCCGTAGCAGTCTAGTGTAACAACCGTCAAGTTGCTTTTTCATAGTTTGTGCTATTGTCCACGTTTCCGCAACCATATAGTAGAACTGATTCGACGGTAGCAATAAAATAACACGAACTGGAACATCATATAGGCAGAACAGCATCCATAAAATACTGATCCCTCCACCGAAATCCTAACATTGGCCTATCAGTTGGCGACACAGGAATAATGCGAAAGACCGAGTCTCTGTCCTCTTTAGCCATATACACAGGTTTTGGAGAATCTTTGATGAAATCGATGACATGTTGAATGGTGGCGTAATAGACTGAATACATACATTTTGGTATATAATCATTAACCGAGGAGCACACTGGGTATGAGAGATGGTGAATCATCCTAAATTCACATGTAGTCTTTTTAGTCATCAGATATTCTATATTTAGGAAATGGTGGAGGAACATCCAAAGATCGTAGTATATAGGCCAATGCCGATTTTATTCACTAACGTTGTATCTATAACGCCCGAAAACTCATCAGCAGATGTCAAATTACACATTGCTTACAACAGGTTATGGAGCCAACCCAAAACAGTCTAAACGGAAGCAATGAGAAAAACATGCACTAGATAATTATGCAAGTCACAGTCGTAACCTACTAACATGCGCAGGACTGGGGGGACACGGGTGTTATTTCCGGAACCAAGACGGGGAGCCATTGGCAGAAGCAGGGGGCGCCACTGACGGTTGACGGTGGCTGATGGTCTACTTTGTGGAGTGGATGGTCTACCTGGAGGTCTGAACGACCGTGGGAGCTTGGTGTTGGTGGGTTAGCACCCTGGAGGCGTCGTGCCTGTGCTTTGAAACATCGTATTGCACGGTGACTGTTGCCACCGCACACGTAGCCTTTGTGGGCAAAGCGACATGAGGCTTTGTCACACATTTTCCCTCGGTTATAGGCAAAGCAAGGACCCCTATCCGGGGGCCTGACCCCATCCTCACCCGAAATGGGGTAACCAGAAGCCAGCCGCCTGATAAACTGCGACGCCGTCATCAATAGCTCCCAGCTGATGGACTCCTAAGACCAATCCATGAGGTAACGGAGGGACCGAAATGCCTCATCATAAGACCGCGAGTTACCCCCGCATCTGCGAATCCCCGATTTATTTCAGTCTATTTCAACATGTGAACAGCCAACGGCATGTTACCTGGCTTGAGAAGGTACACAGCCATGTACACATTGAAGCACTGCAGCCACTTAGCAACATAAATAATATCACGGGCGGGTTTAGGTTTATCGACAATAACAATAGATGACGAGTGCGGTTAGGAACACCCCCGTAAGCCTGAACACACTCCTGATGTTGAAGGCGAGTTGGTGTCTGCATGACTGCTAATTCAACGTATTCTCCTGCCCAGATCTGTGCTCGAAGCCCATCAGAGATTCGAGCACCGAGAGGCAAGGAGGCTGAAGAGCAGGACACAATCGTGGCATGCGCTGGTCCAGGCAATGCCTCGTACATGGCAGTACCTGTAACTGTGTTAGTGTTCGGCCCCTGGCATCGGTCTGGCCAAACAATACGGGTTCCACTGGAATCGCTCTGATGGGATTTGGCTTGTCAAAAAGTTTGCACTACCGAATGTCCCATCCCAGCAGCTGCAGATATCTGGGCAGCACTACCAAACGCGGCTGAGGCAGATGCCAATGCAGGATCTAGCCTTAGCACCGTTGGAGTAGGGCGCAAAGGCAGCACCATCGCATGGGTATCCATCATCCCCTTCCCCGAAGCTGTTACTCGGCGACATATACTGTGCCTGAAGACGAATTCAACAAACAAAAACGAAGAAAAGAGGAAATACCTGCTGAGTGTTGCCGACAATCACCTCGGTATCAGCCAAACGGACGCGAACGAACTAACAACGAATAAGAAAGCGACAGAAAACGGCTAAGTTTAAATCAGATTTAAAGCAACAAAAGATGATATTTGAGTGAGAACTTCTAGTCGCATATATCTGTTTTTTGCAAGGCGGGCCGACAAAGCGGTGATTGGTGGGATCGCCACGGGATAAATTAGCGCATCGGCAATGTTGTCATGCACAAAGTCCAGTTCAGTATGCTCATTAGTGTGCTTTATGAGCATACTTTCATGTGTGTGTGTGTGTGTGTGTGTGTGTGTGTGTGTGTGTGTGTGTGTGTGTGTGTGTGGTGTGTGTGTGTGTGTGTGTGTGTGTGTGTGTGTGTGTGTGGTGTGGTGTGTGTGTGTGTGGTTGGTGTGTGTGTGTGTGTGTGTGTGTGTGTGTGTGTGTGTGTGTGTGTATATGTGTATGCGTGTGTTTACATGTGTATGTGAAACTGCGTGAAAATAAATACTAAGCACTCACATGCGCGGCACACCCCTTCGATGACGTCGTCCGTGCGATTGGCTAATGCCGAGAAGTTGGGCACGTTGTAAACCCATTTCTGGTCACTCGCAATCTTTGATGTTTTCTCTGGACTAATCCCGACAGCTGCATGCAAGATACTAGGATAAATAGCTAGATCAGATGATTGTTAAACTAGTATGAGCCTAAAGTTTGTTTTTAATATGCATTTCTTCTACACCAATACCTAAAACTGTACCAGCCTTTTTGTTTTTATCTGGATTGCCCTGTCTACAAAAAAAACCCAGCACAAACTAGTCAGTTAACATATATATTTGTGTTCATTGTATGCGTATACTGAACAGTGAGCAGTAAAAATCACACACACATACACACACACACGCACGCACACACACACACACAAACACGTATATATACACACACAAACACACACACACAAACACAAACACACACACATACACGTACATATACACACACATACACACATATATACACACACAAACACACACACAAACACATACAAGTACTCATCTAACCTAATTAACGAGCAACTTAGACAAAAAACAATACGTTGTCCAATTTCATTATGTAACGTCTGATGCATTATCTATTTGAAGTGACGTACCGCACTGACCATATTATTTATTCTTTCTATTTACTCACCACACACACACACACACACACACATACCGCATATACATACACACACACACAAACACAAACACACACACACACACACACACACACACACACACACACACACACACACACACACACACACACACACACACACCACACACACACACACACACACACACACACACAGACAGAGATGATGCCTTTAACTCTTCTGTGAATCTAGACTGTTATGTCTTATTGTTACTATGCAAAGGTTATCGCAACGCACCAACAACTAATATCTTAATATGTTCTCTCTTCGCATCATTCGCCTCCGGGATTGTTTCTTTGCCTGCCATCTTCATAATTCCATCAGTCAAAAGGATAGCTATCTGTTGAACGTGTAATCGACTGAAGCGATTCATCATTTGTCGCATATGCTGTGAACAGAGGACAGAAATACATGAAACCATTCCTTTCATTGTATCAAGCATCACCACGCATATATGTTCAAATTGTGAAGAATACTTTCGTTCGGCTTTATGTTGATGCAAGTAGTAATTTATTAGAAAATGTTGATGCAAGTAGTAATTTATTACAAAAGCTTACTTACTACTCGCCTGTCTCAACAAATATATTTTCTTAATATAGGCGCCGAAATCGGAGTGGGCATGGCATTTTGAGCTCCCACCATTTGCAATGTGTTGATGTGGGCTGGATCAGAATCAACTCCGAATACTACACTGCAACCCCTGTCTTCAGGTGTTATGATCAAAACTGCTCAACAACACATTCGTACTGAATTTCCGTGTTAAACACACCAATATTAATGTCATTACGGTGCAAGTGCTTATGATATTATATTTGCTTTGAATAGTGTCTATATATGTATGTTACAGTAACCGTTGAAATGTCGTAGCATAGCTACATAACCAATTACCGAAATGCCGTAGGCCGTGTTGCTGACACCACCCAAATAAGTCAAATCCCAGATTCTCGTAGCCATTTCGTCTACGTCGTAGAATTGCTGCAAATGAAAGTTGGTCACAGTCTTCGTGGAGAAGCTGATAACTCCGACACGTGTCTGATCATCGCTAATCTTGAGCCGGCGGATGATGTCTATCACGAACTGCTTGATGACGTACCAGTTCAGTTTCCCAACGCTTGCGGACGAGTCGATTATGAAGACAATGTCACTGCGACAGTTGCTGGCAACTGCGGGTGATAACGAAAACGGATAAAGGGAAATGTTCTGTTACTCGGCATTAATTTTGTGTTCACGTGAGAACGGAGAATGCAGAGTTCAACAACAATATTATGACAATACAATAAGGTAAACCTTTCCGCTGGAAGGATTGTTTTTCATTTGACCATGTTGCCGTTTTGAGACGTTAAAACAGTTGACATTTCTTCGGGCTTACTCAACACAACATCACACTCGGATATGGGCACGTTCCTACTCAATTAGGTACACTCAGTTACTCAGACACATATGCAGATACGCGTGCATGCAGACACATGCACACACCCGGTAACACATATGCACACACAAACACACTTACACACGCACACACTCTATCCCTCTCGCTCTCGCTCTGGCTCTCTTTCTCTCTTCAGTTTTCTTACAAGAGCAATCCAACGCAGACAGGTCACAACATATCCGTTTTACACATAAATAACAGACTAAATACAAAAAGACGCGGTGACCCAATCAACAACACAAATCCGACTGACCAGGCTCGCATGACTGCATGCCGCAAGGTAGTTGTTGCATATTGGCTCTATCATTGTCAAACCTGAACCTACTTCCGCCTCCACATGACACGCTACACTCCGACCATTTGCTGTCAGAGTAAGGGTCTGGAACGAAAAGGAAAATAAAAGATTCAGCAGCTAATATTTTATTCTACTGACATGTTTTACAATCTAAACAACATGTTTATATGTGTATGCAATAAATTCGTTAAAAAAATATGGTTCCAACAATCCGGCATCATTAACGCCAGACCAAAACAGCAAATTATTCCCAGCCCTAAACACATAGCAAATGTGCGTTTGAGGAATAGAAGTTTATGCAACAAAGCAGTTTTAAAACGGAAGCAAATTTGCATGACGTTATTGCGTAGTTTGAGGACAACTGAAATCATCTTAATATCTTAAAAATAATGATTAAGATTACGTAAATGCGTTCAAGGTAAACAAACACACCAACAGCACCAGTGAGCTCAGCATAGAGCTGACCGTCAAACTTGATATAATGTTCTGTAAGCAATCTTTGTACAAGTGATATATATATATATATATATATATATATATATATATATATATATATATATATATATATATATATATATATATATATATATATGCATATATACATTCACACTTTACGACGACCCTCCCTTTATACTCTGTGGGATCAGTGATATAGTAAAATGGGAATAGTTCACAATTCCTCAAATAATCTCTCACATCATGCTTTTTGGTGAATTTTGTTTTGTTGCACGAGGCCTATGCTATTGTGTTCGTTTTAATATATTCATTCGTTTTTGCATGGCCCCGCTTACCAAAAAGGGGGCCTGGGAAAACGGTTTTATATATATATATATATATATATATATATATATTGTAGTTTAAAAAGGTAAGCAGTTGGACACGGAAACACGATTAAAAATATTAAAACGACACAATAGCATAGACCTCGTACAACAATACGACTTTCACTAAAAATCTTGATGTGTGAGATTGTTTGAGGAATTATGATCTATTCCCGTTGCAGACACATATATGAAATATATATAACGGATATGAAAATATTTCATCGAGGTAAATATTTTAATATGGGTATTCTGAGATATACTCTTAGCTTTGAGGAACTACTACCTGATATACACCTAGTTGGGTCATAGCTTAATGCCTGTAAACATACGAGGTTGAAACAGTCTTGACGAAAACGTATACGAAAGCTTCCAGAAGAGGGTAATAAAATAAAGTAGTAGAGTAGATTTTTAAAATAGAGAGTAGAGCAGTAGTAGAGTAGAGTAGAGTAGAGAGTGTTGGTTAGTAGAATAGTAGTAGTAGTTTTAGAGAGTAGAGAGAGAGAGCAATAGCAGAGCAGCAGTAAAACAGAGCAGAGCAGTAGCAGCAGCAGCAGCAGAGCAGAGCAGCAGCCCGCCCGTAGCAGTGCAGCAGCAGCAGCAGCAACAGAAAGCAGCAGCAGCAGCAGCAGCAGCGCAGCAGCAGCGAACATAGTAGAGTAGCAAACATGCAGCAAACCAAACAGCAGCAGCAGCAGCAGCAGCAGCAGCAGCAGCAGCAGCAACAGCAGCAGCAGCAGTGAAAAAAAACAAAGAATTAGTAGTAGCAGTAGTAGTAATAGTAGCAGTAGTAGTAGTAGTAGTACTACAGTACTACATTAGCAGTAGCATTAGCATTAGCATTAGCATTAGCATTAGCATTAACATTAACATTAGCATTAGCATTAGCATTAGCATTAGCAGTAGCAGTAACCGTATCAGTAGCAGTAGCAGTAGCAGTAGCAGTAGCAATAGCAGCTGCAGCAGCAGCAGCAGTAGTACTAATAGTAGCAGCAGCAGTAGTATTGGTAAAAGTATTAGTGAACAGAGACATTGGAATTAACATTGGTATAAATTGACGAATTTGCCTTCTATGGTATTCGTTAACAAACATGATAATATAGTAATACAAAATGACACTTACCATAACAGTCGAACTTGTTGCATGTGGCTTCCACTCTTCCGCACAACATACCCTCACATAATTTGTCTCTTGTCCGTTTCCCGCCGCCACAGGTTTTGGAGCATTTAGACCAGGGACCCCAGTGCTGTGACATGCTCAAAGCTAAAACAACAGCATGGTAATATAAGGCCTTATTCGCAGTGTTCATTTTATTATGTGCGTAATATATATCCTAACCCATATCGACCAAATTATATCCACATCCACATATATGTGAATACATTGTTATGATGTGTGTATATGCTAGTGCGTGCATGCGTGCTTGTGTGCAAGGGTGCGTGGGTTGATGTGTGTGTTGATATATATATATATATATATATATATATATATATATATATATATATATATATATATATATATATATATATAACATAATACATCAGCAGTCGTTGTAATCGTTGTACCTGAACATAAGTCCTACACGGTTTTGCTGAGTAAGTTGACAAGATAATATATAATAATTATATATATATATATATATATATAATTATATATATATATATATATATTATATATATTATATGTATATATATATATATGCGTGAAAATAAATATTAACCACTCACAAGCGCGGCACACCCCTTCGATGACGTCATCCGTGCGACTGGCTAACGCCGCGAAGTTGGGCACGGTGAAAACCAAGTTGGGGTCACTCGCAATCTTCCAATGTTCGTCGTCATCTTCAACCCCGACAGCTGCACGCAATAGCATGATCACAGGATTGTTAAACTAATATGAGCCTAACGTTTTTTTTTTGAATATGCATTTCATATGTAACAGTGAAATGAAAACTGTAACAGCCTTTTGTCTTCATCTAGATTGTCCATGTCTACAGACAACTAGTTAGTTAGTATAGTATGTTTACATATATTGTTATTCATTTGATGCGTATATTGAACTGTATACATGCATGCACACACCCATACATATATATATATATATATACACATACATACACACATGTGTATAGTATACATCACAACATTATTCCTCTAACTTGACTGATGAGGTGCCTTGATTACAAAAACATCAGTTCGTTCAATTTTATTATGTAACATCTGGCGCATTTTCTATTCCAATTGACGCGCTGCAGTGATGACATTAGGACTTCTTTTTATTTACTCTCTATATACTAGTATATATATATATATATATATATATATAAATAAATATATAAAAAGTATCGTTATATATATATATATATATATATATATATATATATATATATTTTTGTATATATATACACACACAACATATTATTTAGCTATATAATTTGTTTTCGACTTAAGCATGAAAGCTAACTAAATTAGACAGAAATGATGCATTTATTTATTCTGTGAATCTAAACAGGTATGTCTTATTATTGCTATGAAAGGTTATCGCAACGCACCAACAACTAATATCTTAATATGTTCTCTCTTCGCATCATCCGCCTCCGGGATTGTTCTTTCCTCTTCAATAGTAGAATAACCATCAGTCAAAAGGATAGCTATCTGTTGAACCCTAAGTCGTCTGTACCGATTCATTATGTGTCGCACACGCTGTGAACAGAGGACATACATACATTAAACCATTCCTTTCATTGTATCAAGTATCCACATGCACACATACACGAACATATGTTGAAATTGTGTAGACTATTTTCTTTCTTCTTTATTTTGATGTAAATCATACTTCAATAGTAATCTGCTCGCCTGTATTTTAAATATTTTGTGTATATTTTCTTATTATAGGCGCCGATTTCGGAGTGGGTATGGCATATTTAGCTCGCACCATTTGCAATAGTTGTGGATATAATCTGGATTAGAATAAACACCGAAATTATACACTACAACCCCTGCCTTTGGGTGTTATGAGTGAAACAGCTCAGCTCAACAGTAGGGAAGACCGGGGTTAGTTGTAGCAACACATTTCATGATTGCCGGTGGGTTTCTTAAATGATCGAGTCAAGTTGTGTCAGCCTAAAGGGTAATAAATTGAAACTTACATGTTTTATCACTGATGCAAATTGTATAATAATATAGAAAACTATGCAATTTGTGCAATTCTCTCTCTCTCTCTCTCTCTCTCTCTCTCTCTCTCTCTCTATATATATATATATATATATATATATATATATATATATATATATATATGATTTAGACTATGTACGTAGCTTGTTACTTAACAATAACGATATAAACCACTCCGTATAATTGTGTAGATTTTTTCATAGAAGTTCACCTTCTAAATACCTCAACAAAACCGTTTAATTACCAAACCTTGCGATAATATGCCCATTTTCAATTACAATGACCTGTAGATTATAACTTGTAACAGCTCAAGCTAACATTCGCATATGTAAATACGTTATTTGATTTCTAAACATGCAATCGAGTTACAGAACTAAACCAGACTCTGTATCTTCTTAATTTATACGAAGAATTGATAAACTATGCAAACAAATAACTGATCCCCCGCAACGAGATACGCCATGGAGTTGTGAGTAGATGGGGTATTTGTGGAGCGATAATCAAACAGTTTCACTGCACCACCCTTTCAAAAATATGTGTGCCATGCCATGCCATGCCATGCCATGCCATGCCATGCCATGCCATGCCATGCCATGCCATGCCATGCCATGCCATGCCATGCCATGCCATGCCATGCCATGCCATGCTATAATAGTACATATATATATACTATACTATTATATATATATATATATATATATATATATATATATATATATATATATCAGAGATGGAGCGAGTACAATACAAATGTACTCGAGTACGAGTACGATTACTTTGAACATGCATGAGTACGAGTACGAGTACTCAGAAAACAAATGTACTCGAGTACGAGTACGATTACTTTACAATATACTCGAGTACGAGTACGATTACTTTACAATATAAGCATGATTACTTTCATGATTACTTTAATGAATATCCTGTTTCTAACATAAAGGCGACTTTCATGGAATCCTTAGGTGTCATTCTTGTTCTGTTGTTGTGTCACTAATGTTCTAACTGATTACTGCTATCCACTATCCAGGTGTTATTGTTATTAATAATTAGACGACTTTCTCAGGTATTGGATGAATCATTTAATGCTGGATAAATAATTTAATTTATGGTTTCTGAATCAAATACAAATACGAGGCATTTAAAAATTTCAAATACACATGATCAAATACATTACAATAACAACACTTCAAAACCAGGGGGCATATTCAAAAGAGTAGTATATCAGATGGGTCCAGACATGGGGTCAAATACATTTGTATTTGAAAGTATATAAATACTTTTTTTAAATATGTGTATTTGATGTTTAGGAATTAAAAGTATTTGTATTTAAATACTTTCCTAAAGTATTTGACTTGTTCAAATATTTTTTGGAAATACATTGTCAGTATCAACATTTCATTTTCACTGTCACATGTAATGCCTGCCAAACTGATTACCTTAACTGCAACTTCACCCAACAGTGCTAATTACTGATGAAGATACTTAACAGCAGGCTTCCCCCTGGCCCTGCAGTGACCACAACTTGTGTTTGCTCAGAGCCAGAGGATGGACCTAACAGTGACCATAGGTCAATATCCCCTTTTGTTCTTTAGTCAGGGTTCAATTTGGCACCAGGTTATTCTGGTTTCCTGGCTGACTTTGAAGTTGAGCCTTCCTCACAACATCCTAGCAATGATTAGCAGTGTCTCTTCTGAGGGCAACATAGGCGTTATATTATTATGGACCTCCTGGCGTAACATACAAACAATATATTTTGGCCTTTACCTCTTTCAGTCAGTTGTCACTGTGATGCAGTTAGCAATAACAATACTCCCTAGCACTGGTCTGCCTGTCATCATATGAGCAAAACACTAATTATGCCTATAAACTAGATATCTCAATATATGTGTTGCTTTTCTTTTACCTACATAGTAATACAAAATGAAAAGTATTTGAAAAATATATGAACAAGTATTTGAAATACTTTACAATGTATTCATATTTAAATACATTTATATTTAAAAAGTATTTGTAATCCCTCAAGAATATTTGTATTTAAATACATTTCGATGTATTTGACCCCATGTCTGGATGGGACAAACACAGAATGGTTGTGGATTTAGACAGGTTTACAGTTTGCACTTAATTAAACATAATAGACAGGGATTTAGCTGCTAACCGCCCAGACCCAGTCAGGATTCTGGAAGTTGGAAATATGACCAGTCATTCACACCATACTGACAGAGCAAACAGTACAGGTGGGGCTGAGGCCTGGCTTCTAAAATTACAAAGCAAGATGTTAGGGGATGCTTATCTTCTGCAGTGCTTCCCAGGGACTGTCACAATATAACTTGCACTTTGTACTAAGCAGGAGGGTGAGGAGATGTTGCTTCTCTGGGAAGAGCAGGTATTAATTAGAGAAATCTGACTGAATATTTATTTAACTGAAATGCTCAACAGTAATAGAAAATGAATACCTTGATTATTATTACATTTATTAGATTACTTCTAATATTGCCATTTTATCTGTCTAATATATTTGCTTGCAACTGTTCATATGAAAAAAATGTAATCGTGAAAAGTAATCGTGAGTACGATTACTTTGGTAATGTACTCGAGTACGAGTACGATTACTTTCCTTCGTATCGTAATACGATTATCATTTGATATATATATATATATATATATATATATATATATATATATATATATACGTTACAACTTGCCCCGACACCGTCTCGCTCGCAAAACATGCGATTGCCAAAATACACCTCAAATCCTATTTATGTAAGTTTTACAACACTATTCTCATAACCACATATATTAACAATAAAGCAGGCAGAAGTGAATTATGGAAACACATACGTTTATCTTCTAGATATAGAGAAAGTCGAGAATAACATCGGTTTTCTGTAAAATGGCTGACTCGATAGGGTATCGACGAATACACGTGAAATTACATAGCTCAAATCTATTGGTGAATGTAATGTAGCCTTGCTAATTAATTTACATTAGCAGTTCTGTCTGCAATCCCTCTTTTACACCATACCCGTGTTATAACTAGCCCCGGTCTCCCCTACATCGGTACCACTTTTCCGATTCATCCCTTCAAATGTTAACGTCGTTATGGCGCGTCGTTATGCTTATGATATTATTGACCAGGATGGAAAGGTAACTATAGATGTATGCTAAACTTTCTGTAATCATCGTTGAATTGACGTAGCAGAGCAATAAAACCTGTTACCGAAATGCCATCAGCCGTGTTGGTGTTACCACCCAAGTAAGTCATATCCCAGATTTTCTTCGCCATTTCGTCTACGTCGTCGTATTGCCCCAGGTGAAAGTTGGTCACAACGTTGGTGGAGAAGCTGACAACTCCGACGCGAGTCGCTCCGTAGCCAATCTTGAATCGGCGGATGATGTCTATCACGAACTGCTTGATGACGTACCAGTTAAGTTTCTTAACGGTTGCGGATGAGTCGAGTAAGAAGACGATATCGCTGCGACAGTCGTCGACAACTGCGGGTGACAAAGAAAACGGCTAAAGGGGTGCAATGTGTCAGTCGACATTAGCATTGTGTTCAAGCAAAGTCAATGAAATTAACTTTTCAGCTAGACGGTTTAATTTCCACTTGACCACGTTGCCTGGTTCAAACAGCGGACACTGATTCGGGCTTAGTAAACACAACATAACAAAGATGTGGGCATGGTCGTAGTCAATTATGTTAAATCAATTACCCAAACACACGCACACGGAAACCCATGTGTGCACTCACACAATCATACTCGCAAACACTCACGCACACCCGAAAACATACACACAATATACACAAAGAAACACACACAGACACACACACACACACACACACAAACACACACACACACACACCACGCACACACACACATTAACACATTAACACATACACACACATACACCCTTCAGTATTCCGACAAGAGCAATCTAACGCAGACAGGTAGCCTCTATCTTACACATAAATAAACAACGAAATAAACAGGACGCAATGATCCAGTCAACACATATCTGTCTCACCAGGCTCGCACGACTGCATGTTGCACGATATCTTTTGCATATTGACTCTTTCATTGTCAAACCTTATCCTAGTACCGCCGCCACATGATACGCTGCACTCCGACCACTCACTGTCGGAGTAAGGGTCTGGAATAAAAAGGAAACACAACAGAGTCAGCAGCTAACATTTTATATATATATCGTAATTCACACAGTGACATGTATATTTTTATATAACCGTGCTTTCGCGATAAGTTGAGATGGTATTCGTTTGAACACGTCTGCGAAGGACTAGATACAAAGTGCAACCCTGACGACTCACTACTGTGTTGCCTTTGCGTCGTTTCGTATGTTTAATAGTCGTTCACATACCTGCTTGAATAACCAGGCCTACATATGCAACATGACCACCAAAAGCCAACATATCTGGCAATACATATCATATTTCTAATACTGGGGCCACATTGTATTTTCATTGGCAATATTAAATATTTCGAGAGCTTGAAATCATTGTCCGTATTGCATATTAACTATTCCGATGGAAACATGTTAATGCACATGTTTACATTTTGGTTCAAGAGCAATAATGACAAGGCATTATCTGAACAGCACATAATAATGCAAGCTAATGTTCGAAATTTGCATAATCACCTTTATAGATGATATAATAGGCAGTTCTTCCCCGCAGTGTCCTCAGTTCGTACAAGTTTCCTTCCTGCTATTACTTGGTTACATTTTACGCAACCATCGTTCAAATAATCTGTTACAATAAATTATGAATACATTATTATTAAATCATGAATTATGTTATTAACATGTTAGTTTAAATTTATGTTATTAACATCTAGTTTAAATATGTTACTGGCTTTCTTGTTGTGAATACAAATGTTTAAACAAATTCAGCATCATTAACCCAAACGCCTTTCTACTTCTCCAGCTTGCCATTTCTTTTTATGATGATGATAATGATGATGACGGTTTACTACAGAAACTATACCAAAATTCAAATTGTACATAGTATAAGTTTTGATTGTTATTGTCAAAATTTATATAATGAGCTTGTTACTCCATACGTATCAGGTGTTCCCTCGAAAATATGGCACTCATGTCGTTATTCGTTTTTCACGGTGCAAGATAAACGACAAAACAGTATAGTTAAAATTACAAAAAGAGTCAAATTAGAGTAATAGACGAAATCACAAAAATACCATTGCATTTATGAGTCCGCCAGCTTCTTGTTAACCTATCTACATTATTTCAGTTCTTGCTTCCATGTTTGTTTTTAAGGTTATACTCCGTTTTTGCAATGTTTTTGTAATTACTCTTTGTTATCCGTATTTGCTAGTCTGTATCTTCTTATGGTATTCCTGCATCAAAATATTTGCATTTGACTATCACCGTAATAAAAAGCAGGTGACTCCAAGCAATGTCCTGTGTTTGTCCTTCTTCCACTAACAATTATTCTGATGTGAACCCTTCGACTCTAACTTCCCCTGTAGTCTTCTTGTACATCACTCCAGCATGCTGATTGCTGCTTCTCCAACAACCATTCAAGTCATGGCAACAAATGCGTGTCGTTTCTGCCCGATGTCAAATACCTTTTGCAACTCAAAGAATTATAATGCACCGTCCAGGTTTAACTATTTATTTACTGTCGAGTGTTTGCATATGCCTATGATTCACAATGTAACCCTGTAAAATATAAACTTTCATATACACGGTGGCAACGACTGCATATTTGTCTTTGATAGTATTCAACTGACAATTCGTAAAAGGTTGCATTAGGATACGTTATTGGTTCAGAATCGCAAATGACATGTGTCGTGATTGTATATGATATGATATACTATGTTGTTCTTCGGTTTTGTAGTGTGAGCATAAATCGATGTGTTACTGTATAATGCATGCCTTTCTATGGTGTGTGTGTGGGGAACTTACTCAACATATGATTTGTTACAAAATGGCACACATTTATCAGAAAACTTTTTAATCTACCAAATGTTAATAGTGTGCAATATTTAGCGGATCAAACACCAATTCGATTCTAGATGATGAATCTTATGGCATTTATGCAGATGTGCTTGAAATGCACTACATCGAGTTTGTAAATTATGTATAATTTAGTCATAGAGCGGTTGTGGGTCATATGTATCTAACAAGGTGTAGCTATGCAATGTAGAAATTAAAACTTAATGCAATGACATTCTTTAGCAATACAATATAATATTGTTATTGTAGACTCAATAACACTGCAGGAGGGGCTAGGTGGGAATATATGTAGGATCTTATTTGCAAAATGTGAATTATGATAATATTGATAATGCATGAAATGCTTTGTATGCCATAATAATTACATTAATGGTTTTCTGTATTACGAACAATGTGGCTTTTATATATATATATATATATATATATATATATATATATATATATATATATATATATATATATATCAGGCTAGTTGTAACAAAAACAACATATTTCAACAGTGCGGGTGGGTTTCTTAACCGATCGAAACTTGTTTTATCCCATAGGTTCCCTATACATCTTCCGCAGATAATTAGAGCATAACTGATTGTCCGGCATATTACATATTTGTGGTCTAACGAGATAGTTCAGATGTCGTACAATGTTAAAATCTACCTAAAACGTTGCGATAACCAAACCGTATTACGATCATGTAATCACTGTTTCAATTGCGCCACCCTGCACACATTACATAATATAAATCATTTGCTACAACAATCCTTTAGACATTAGAAAGCTCACTGTTAATATTGAATGCACCATGGCGCTATCGAGTAGTGTATTTGGTTAAAATGAAGATCAAACAAGGTCACCATCATGTTCAAAATGCGCCACCCCATCTAAATGATGTGTCATGCCCTGCATGTAGAATGCATATAAATGTATGATGGGAAGTTGAAGAGGAAGACCCCTATAAAGTTACTATTTATAGCAGACCAGCCGATGCCATCCTTGATTTTGATTTTTAACGGTCTTTTTAAAGTTCACTCCGGAAAAGAAAGACCATGGGGACATGTTCTAACAGTTGCACAATTTGCCCCGAGGTGTATGTTACAACTTGCTTCGACACTGTCTCGCTTGCAAAGCACGACATTACTAACAACGCTCTTCAAATATTGCTTAATGGTTTATATAAGAATTACAATAACACTATACTCATAAACACACTGATCAACGATAAAGAAGAAAAAACAAGAATGATCGGTATACATACGCTTAACGTTTAGGTATATAGTAAGTCAAGTATAGTATTTTTAAATGGCGTAACTCGGTGGCGTGTCGATGGAATCACATTATAATACACGTGACATGCTCAAAACTAGTGGTGCGTATACTGTCGCCTTGCTGAGTTATTTGCTTTTGCAGTTTTATGTGCAAGCCTTCTGCTACAACTATTCCCGGTCTCCATTATATATTATATATATATATATATATATATATATATATATATATATATATATATACATACATACTGTAATAGCAATTTATATAATTAGATGTAAGCTTAGTAATAAACGGCTAGGGCGTTTTTTATGTTTTTGATGCTTTCAACCGTGGGGCAAACATTTGTCACATAGTGACGCTACCTGATATACAACTCGCAGGGTCATAGCTACACGCCTGCAAATGTGGCCTACGATGTCCAAACCGTCTGTATAAAAACGCCTGCATAAAAATATAAAAGCTTGATTAAAGGTAGATTATATGTTGCATTTGGCATTACACTTACCATTGCAGGGAAAGGCGTTGCACGTGGCTCCGATACTTTCGCAAAGATGTCCGTTACAGAATTTTTCTCTGCTCTGGATCCCATCGCCACATGTTTTAGAACATTTAGACCAGGGACCCCAGTGATCTGATTCGACCAAATCTGAAGAAACAAAACCAAAGCATTGTAAATTCGTCATGTCAAGATTCAATAGGTTTATTTTATGTTACGTTATTAAAAATGCCCTACAAATAGATGACGCGTGGCACGAAGAGCTGGTGCCTAAATTAAAGTGCGACGAATCTCAAAGGCATGTAATAAAAAAAAAACTATTGTGAGATGTTTAGATATCCAGGAACACAGTTGCAGGTGGCATAATTATCTTTGCGATGGTGCTTAACACATGAACTTCTCATTACGGGATGACGATTTTTTAAAGCAACCGTTTTCCGACAACCAATGACACAGTTGTAAATGTCCTATTTATATCTACAATATTGATATAGTAGAAAATACATGATATTCCGTTGGTAGAACTCCTCATATAGTGTGTTTCATTTCGAAATATTGACACACCCAAGTTACACCCCTGAACAATTTAGATAACAATACTATGATGGGCTCAGTGTTCATTTGGATTGCAAAGAAATTCTACAGTTGCGTTGCCTTTGTTGATTTTATTGATCACAAGTAAACGTGCATGACTGTATTATACATGTGTGAGTAACTTGGGTGGGTCAATATTACGAAAATGTAACACGCTATATGTGGAGTTATACATATAACTCATATATATATATATATATATATATATATATATATATATATATATATATATATATAATAAGTTAAAAATAATCAATTTGTTCACAATGCTGACGTTAATAGTGACGATTGACACAGCAATCTGACCTCAAAAAATATTCTTACAGTATTATTTGCTTTGGTAGACAGTTCCAAATAATGCTATTATAATTATGTTTTCAGTATGTATAGTTATTTTGTACACTGCTGTGTCGTTTGCGGGTCTTATAAAACAGCGAAAAACGTACACCTTAGGATGCTGAAAGCGCCTCAAATGTATTTCTTTAGCACAAATGTACAACATCATCATGATTCCACATCCATGCTGCACTAAATTGTGCTAACATTCGTAAACAAATGCCTATTTTATATCGCCAGGTGCTCATTCATAGAATAGATTGATCTGGCGCAATGTAGATTGAACGAATCTACACAAGTTTCAAAGCGGTACCACGGGATAAAGCATTGATAAGTCAACGACGACAACATACGAATAACGACTTAACATGGTGACATTTATAAACAATACGTGTTAAACTTGAATTATTAAGTATTCGTCCTACCGGCACACTGTGCGGTCAGAATCAAAAGGGTGACGATACGTCCAATAGCCATCTCCTGTCGCTACAGGAACTTCAGTGATAGATGCGTGTAACCATCCTGTAGTACGTAGATGCATCTTCTGTATGCTGTTGAAAATGTGCCAAAACATCGCTATCACAGAAACGACCTTGAAGCACTGGTTCTGTTCCCAGCCGTCAAGTTATCTCGGTGACCTTCAATCTCCCGGTGCACGTTCGGGTAGAAGACATTGTAATCAGTTTACTGGTAGATAGGGAGACAACATGTGGTTGCGAAAGGACAATATTATGTCGGGCTTTCTCATGCACAGGACCGCCCTTGTGGAATGTGTTGCGAGACGATCTTCGACTGACACAATGCATTGACACATTTAAATGTCGCCTTAAAGCACATTACATTAATACTCGATTGTAATGTTTAGTCATCATGACATTATTATTTAGTCGTTTATTACTTGAACATTATTAACTGAAACTAATGTATTGCTGTAGTCACATATTATTTATTAATCAAATAAATTTCAGTTCTGTTCCCGCTATTGGCACTTTGGGAGGAGGGGCTGTAGTGCCTGGAACAGGCAGGTACAGGACTTCTGTTTTGTCGAGACTGATAGTGAGGCCGAAGAGTTGAGTCGCTTCTGCAAATCTGTCGACAATGGTCTGGAAGTCAGGCTCCGAGTTTGCCATAAGGACACAGTCGTCAGCATACAGCGCGTCGAGGATAAGTATACATGTATACACTGTGTATAATATAATGGTTTGGATTGTAACGTAATATATATTATATATATATATATATATATATATATATATATATATATATATACTTACAAAACCAACCATTTTGGACATATACCAACATTCCAACTATTTTGGACCCAAATGAAATACGGAATATAATAATGTTTTTTTAACTAAACTAATAAAACACATATAAGAGTGCTTAGCTTTAAGTTGTCATGTGTGTAAAAGAAAAA